>OV816025.1:143471846-143886925 GCA_929113105.1 Agrypnus murinus
AAAGAGTAAACAATCACTTTCCTTATTTATAATGAACACAGTAAACATGGTATTTATAAAGCGGTGTTGGATAAATAACTATTATTTGACGTTCAAAAAATTATTGTTTTTGAGTAATAAGACACATACGTTTTAAATTTCACAGATGTCGAGGATTTATAATCACCTGTTAGAAAAAGTATAAATTTAAGCATACCTACGTGATTAATCATCATACCTTTGTCAAACTTGCAGCAATCTGTAGCTGGTTGAATAACCATGTTATTATTTGCAATATTATCACCATTTGATGATAAGCAGCTTTTCAGTGGATATGCAGGCTCTCTTTTATTCGTAGGAGTAGAATAGTCACTTCTTAGGTAAATACTTTATGGTTTAATATTAATATATACCTACATAAAACAGTTTAAAGACAAAAAATACACAAAACATGACAAAACGATACAAACAATGTAGCAATGGCGTCGCGTCGTTACATCTCCCTCTGCCTGCCTTCTACGAACATACGCGACGAGGCGACGACACACGATCGCGCACGAACATAAGCAAAATCTACAATTCTTCATGTTTACCAATAGATATCTATCGTAAAACATAATAAAAAAATATTTGTTTAATATAGGTTTCAAAATATTAAAAAATACACACAAATAACATATTTATTTAATATGTATATCAATATATTTCTAAATATTTCATTTTCAATATTTTATAAATACTTTCCTAATCTTTTAAATATTTAAAACACATATAATATTATTTTTATATCTTTTAAATATTAAAGAAATATGGTGTGCTACACTGGGGTAGGTAATGCCTTCAACTCTTTCCCTGCCTTTACCATGGCTTGTTTAGTTTTTACCTCTTCAAAAAAGGTCTTGCCCAATAAGAACTCGTCTGTTTTACTTTCCTCGATGATTTTACGCGAAGAGTAATTTAAGTAAGGAATAATGTTATATTTCCTATGCGTTGTGATAGAATGCTGGACGTTACAAATTAATTGTGCAGCATCGGCTAAGATGGATAAGGTGAGTTTCATCTCTTGTTTGTCTTCCATTTTGAGAATTTCATTCATGTAAGTTCCCAATGCTGCTAAAGCGTTTGTTGTTGTAAATTCTTCATAAATTTATCCTGTCTTAGCGCTTTCGCGTCTAGGCAGGTGATAACTTCCTCATTTAATATGGCAGGTATTAACCGCGGGCAATTGTTAAAAATAGGGTACCTGTCTTCAATCTTTTCGCGCTGTTCTTTAGATAACCCTTCTGTCAAGTAGCCACTCCATCGTCTTGCCACCTGTTCATGTAATGTACTAATAAGTTTGTTCGAATTGTCTACATCAACTCCCAAAAGGTCATAAATTTCATCTTCCTCTTGTTTCATATTATCCGCATCATTACTTGTCGGTTTCTGATCTGTCAAAGGATCAACCTGTTGTTCAGTCGGCTCAAAAGAATTCTCGTCTAACGCAAGTTGTAATTCCTCATGGGGAATCGCAGAGCCTTCATTTCCCAGCAAGGCTAAAAACAAAATACAACCTATAATCTCTGTAGTATAACGACTACTTAGGCGTTTAATGTGAACTATAACGAGTTCATCATAATTATCATAAACTGACAATTTTAATTAAAAATAGAGTTTAAGAGAAGGAGGTACGAGGTACAAAAAAAAACTATTACAAGTTTATCGTAAAAAAACTGAACTATAACGAGTTCAGCGACTTCTCTCACCCACTCAAGAAAATATCCTTCAGGAAATTTCGAATAATAAAATAAGAATTTTGAATTGAATGGTTTATAAGTAGAGATTACTTACAATTGTATTCCGACTACCTTTCCGTATCACTAGCAACAGAAACTGATGACGTTTCCTCAATATCTTCCCTAAGCCGTTTTAACTCTTTTAAAATTTCTTCGTAGCATCTCTTGTTACGACTGCGTTCACTAGTAGCACTAATAGATGGTCGTTTAGGCATTTTAAAACTTTAAACTGTAAGGAAAATTTTAAAAAGAAAATATACGTCTTGCACCGATGGGTACAAATTACGAAGTGATAATAGAACAATATGCACGTGTGTTCAGGTTTTTGTTATATAAAGTGCATTAAACTTGTACCGATAGGATATAAATCACGATACTACATGTGTTAATTGTCGAGGAAGACAAAACAAAGCAAAATTGTATAACTTCTATCCCTGATGATTATCCCTCTTGGTATTAAATTCAATAACACTCGAGAAGCTAATTGAAATAGTGTTGCATTTACAAATTTTCGCATAATTGTACGCTATTGAAAACGAGTCGCATTTCTAGCAGCTGAGCTTCCTCTTCTGTTCTTCTTAGTGTAGACAGAAACTTTACTGGCTTCCTAAAACTCCCTTTCTCACCTGTCTAGTCTTTGACATTCGTCTCAATAATCTTTGACAGGATTCTAAGCTTTTTGAAAATTTGTTTTTCATTCTGAATCTAATCGTGCAATTTTTGTCTTCGTTTTTGGTCCATATAATACTTCCAATTTTGATATGAACCATTTTTTGTTATGTAAGAATAATTGATTATTTTGCCTCCTATGATTTTGCAACTTTTGAGTTACATTGCTCGACAATGTTCCTATCAACATCAAAAAGATGACTGCGAGCGTGTTTGGAAATAATCTCGCAATTTCCAAAATTAGCGTTAAAAAAGTGGAAGATTATTGATTGATTAAATTTTCTTTTCTCTTTTTTTGCAGAAGTAATCAGCACAGTCGTTGTTTGTTTGATCCCATTTAAAATGTCCCTTTTTAAGTTTTTTAATGCAAAATTTTGATCTTGACTACCCTTGTAATGTCTTATTGCACCCTTTATACCGGAACGGAGGCGAAGTATTCTGGCTTCCAAAAGTTTTCTTTCGCTACAGGTGAATGCTGTATTTTTCATCAAAAGTTTTAATTTATCGCAATAGTTTCTGAGTAGGTGATTTACGACATTTAATTTTTGCATCGTTCTATCTGGATACGGTCTGGATCCAATAATTTTGTTGTAAACGCTTGCTATCGCCATCCGCCTATCAGTGATATTTTATGTTTTAAGGTGGATTTAAAACCTTGCACTATAATATCGGATTCCATAAATGTCGAAGTTCCTATGTAATTAATTCTTGGTGCATACGTGTTCTTTTAAAGTTTTTCCCGTCAATCCGATCACAATTTACACAATCAAGTCAATACGTTTCTAACACCAATGTACAGAGCTGTTACAGAGTGTCGTTCGATAATAGAAGCTACGCAGGTTAGAGCGTTATAGTCTGTCTTTTATAAACGCTTAGATTAAGCTCCATTCACCACAACTTCCACCAATGGAACTCCTTGCTGATCAATTGAGCCTGTTGTTTGCTTTAAAGTGCTCTATTTCTTCATTGGCAGCTTCTTGCATAGCTTTGCTGTACCTGCTGTGTTATAAAGCTTGCCCCAAAAAAATGTCATTTATTATTAACAACCAAAATCACATAACCAAATTACGCAAATCACATATTTAAATACAGTAATTAGAGCAACAAAAACATCGTAGAAAACTACAACGAATTTAATTTTATTTTGAACCCATCCAAATACTGCGTAATTTTCGCTTAACACCTCCCATCTTGTTTCCATTTAGTTTTGAGATTATCAAAGGATTTGGCAGGTTTGTGATGTTTTAACAGCTTCTGTTTCATACGAGCTCAGTATTTTTCTATTGGCTTCAATTCCGAGCAGTTAGGAGGGTTCTCCGCTTTTTCTACAAATTCTACGTTATTTGCTTTGTAACAGTCAGTCAATAGCGCTTTTTGTGAAATGGCAAGTCGCTAAATCAGGCCAAAATAGTACCGGAATATTGTGAGACCTAATAAAAGGTAATAAACGCTTTTAAGGCACTCCTGTAGATAGGTATATATTGCCATTTATATAAGTTGTAGAAAAATATGCCTGCCACACTAAAAGATTCTTAGCAATTTTCTTCAGTCTTTATGACTTTAAATTCATCTTTAACAGATTTTCTATCTTTCCCGGAAAAATAGTGGTGATCCGGTAAAGATTTAAAGTTCAGCTTGCAGTAGGTCTCATCGTCCATAACTATGCAGAAATTGTTTGATATTAACCTAGCGTAAATTTTTCTGACCCTAGTCTTTGCAGTGGTTTCTTATTTGACAGTCCTGTTTGGCACTTTGCTTTTTTTATATGACTAGAGAGTTTTTCTCTTTAATTCTTTGAACAGTAGATTTTGTTGTTCCACATTTTTTAGCTAAATACGAGGATGAATTGATAAATCTCCGGCCTAACCCATATGGGATACAAATTTTTGCAATGTTTTTACGGCATTTTATTTTTTCATAATTTATCAGTATGGCTGTGAAATAACAAAAATTTCTGTCAAACAATAATTGTTTGGCAAGTTGTCAAAGTCGATAAAGTTTTGTGTGGTGTTAAAATGGAAAAAGCTGAAATTCGTGCGGTTATTAAATATTTTCACATTAAGGGTTTATCCCCAAAAGAAATCAAAGCTGAGCTAGACGGGACATTAGGCGAATCTTCTCCTTCCTATAGCACAGTTAAAACCTGGGTTGCGGACTTTAAACGGGGTCGCAAAAGCACAGATGACGCACCGCGTTCAGGAAGACCGAAAACTGCCACCACAACGGAAATTGTCGAAAAAGTCCATAGTTGTGTTGAATGATCGGCGATTGAAGTTGGCTGAAATAGCAGATACCCTGGGCATTTCAACGGAACGAACATATCATATCCTAACCGAAATTTTGGGAATGAGAAAGTTATCGGCACGTTGGGTGCCGCGGCTGCTCACAGTGGAACAAAAGCTGACTCGCAAAACAGTTTCAAGTGAGTGTTTAGACTTGTTTAATCGAAATTCAGTGGACTTTCTGCGACGGTTTGTAACAATGGATGAGACGTGGATTCATCACTACACACCCGAAACAAAGCAGCAATCAAAACAGTGGACTGCCAAAGGAGAACCTGCTCCGAAGAAAGCCAAAACAGTTCCGTCAGCCGGAAAAGTTTTGGCTTCAGTCTTTTGGGACGCCAAGGGAGTACTTTTCGTTGATTATCTTCAAAAAGGTAAAACAATCAACGGAGTATACTATGCTACCTTACTGGATGAATTAAAAAAAATATTGAAGAAAAACGACCTGGATTAGCAAAGAAAAAAATTCTGTTTCACCAGGACAATGCACCTTGTCACAAGTCGGCAATTGCCATGGCAAAAATCAATGAATTGCAATTTGAATTGTTACCCCATGCCCCTTATTCACCAGACTTAGCCCCATCGGATTTTTATTTATTTCCAAACCTAAAAAAATTTCACGCTGGAAAGAAATACGAGTCCGATGAAGAAGTGATTGCTGCCACAAACGCCTATTTTGACGAGTTAGAAGAAAAGGCTTATAGGGACGGTATAAGAGCACTTGAACAAAGGTGGACCAAGTGCATTGAACTCGATGGCGACTACGTAGAAAAATAAAATTTTTGTTAACCTGATATTCTTTTGTTTTATTGCCTAGGCGGGAGACTTTTCAATTTATCCTCATAAAAGTCCCCAACATGGTATCTTTAATCGAGGTGAGTGCAGGATAGTCACAAAGGATGTTCTCCACTGTCTCCTCCCAGTTACAACCTCTGCAGGTTGAACTGTCAGTAATTTCTAACCGATACATGTGTTTGCTTAGTCTACAGTGACCCGAAAGTACGCCTACAATTATACGCATTTTCTTCCTTTGATAACTGTATACAGAATTGCGTCATTTTTAGCGATGGAACCTCTATAGCTGACCTTGCAGAATGACATTTATATAAGTTGACCCATTTGTTCCGGTGTCGACTCTGGGTTCTTTGTTTATTGAGGACATTGAACAGAGTTAATGACGGTGACAAGGCCGGTTTGGAAACCCAAAAGAGTCAATCAGGCCGTGCCTGGCCAGCTCATCAGCCTGCACATTACCAAGTATACCTGCATGTCCTTTGATCCATATAAGTTGCAGGACCTTATTCCTGGCCGCAAGCTCCAGTGTTTCATAACTTTGGACTAATACTCCTAGTGTTATTTTGTATTTGTTTAGAGCTAGTAAGGCTGCCCTGCTATCGCTAGCTATCCTAAGGTTACGGCCATACTGCTGGCGATTTGCTTAGCTTAGAGGGTAGAGGTAAGCGATTAATAAAAACACGATATAACTTATCGGGGCGACCCGTTGTTATATTTCTAAACCGCGCGCGTTGCCGCTTATCGATTCAACATGTTGGTTAAAAACGCGCATTTAGCTAGAGGGAAGTCGTGCTGTATAGTACGTAGATAGCAGGAGACGTTTAATTTTGCAGTTATTTTTATTTAATAATGAGCAGTGAAGAGGTTATTAGTGCTGTTTACCAAAGAAGAGCGTTGTGGGATCCAAGTGATGCATGACATAATATAAACACACGGGTGTAATGAAAAAATTATGTGGCGATGTAAGTAAACAGCTGAATATAACAGGTAGGTTATTTTATTTTTTATGTTTACAATACTCAAATAAATACACATTTATTGTACATTTATCAAATAATAAAAGATATAGAAAAAGATTTAAATCATGATTCGTAGTGACAGCTCTGGGGACCGGTAACACTACTGATACCGGGGCGTACTCGGTACACGTAGACTTCGTCGAAATAGATGGTTAACACTAAACTAAAACACTAAAACACTTGTCTTTCTTAAACTAATAATTGGTCCTGTCCGTAAACTGAATATCACAAGAAATAAAGTTTATTGTAAAAGTCTTAAAGATGTCCACACAAATAAAGGAAAGATAGTTTTTAAACGAAAAGAAGTCTATTAAAATTGGGTCATAAAATATTAACAAGATTATATACACATATATACACAAGATAAGTAAATTAATAGGAATGCCTAAACTGGAAATAGTCTTTATTAGGTCAGGTCATTCCTTACAGATGAGACAAAATAAAAGAAAATAATTATACAGGGGTGGATAAACATAGATACAATGGAAGCGGGTGGTGTAGCCAAGGCCTCTATCTGCCTACTCCTTGACTAGGGATGATTAGGGTTGGTATAGTCAAGGCCTTACTCTGCCTATTCCTTGACTAAGGATGATTAGGGTTGGTATAATAATAATAATAATATACATTTCCAACAGGTGGGCACCCAATTACAGGAAAAAAATTTAAAAATTACAAAAACACAGTAGTGGTTCAACATAAATATGAAATACTAATCTAAGTTACCTACAATTCATGTAAAAACATAAATATGCATAATACAGTATGTAAATAAATAATAATATAATTAATAAAACTAACAACTAACTAAAGTTAGTGTGTATAGAACAACATCGCAAATCAAGGTATATGCCCATATAGAATTTTCCAAACGGGCCAATATTGGCTCGTCATTGGCACCGTTATTGCCAATATTGGCAACCAATATTGGGACAGTGCAGAAATGATAACACCGGTAAGTACTTGGGCCATTTTACATAGCCGATATCGGCAGCCAATATTGGGCCAGTGTCGAAATGATAACACTGGCAAGTACTTGGACTATTTTACATAACCAAGATTGGCCCAATGTTGTTGATATGTTGGTATAACTCTGGTTTCATACTGGCACAACATTGGCTGTATATCGGTTGCATACCGGTGTATAATAATGATCATTATTATATTTTTTAATTACATTATATTGTACACTGAGAAACAGTTCGAAAAATCTATTAGTTTAAAAATTGTAGATCAAGAGCGCTAATATGACGACGGGGACATAACTTTTACGAACCATTTTTCTCAGTGTATAATATAATATAATTAAAAAATATAATAACGATTATTATTATGCACCGGTGTGCAACCATATCCAACGATATCCATCCATACTGTGCCAGTATGAGACCCATTATACCAACCCATACCCATTAACATTATTGAGTTAATATTGGCTAATTGCACACAGAAAAGAATACCTTGATTTAAAATTTTATTGTGTTTAATAAACAAAGTTCTTGTAACAATTAATAATATAATACATTATAATGTCGGTAGTCATATAGATACAAATTAACAAATACATTATAATAGGTACTGTAGTGATAATGATGAGATTGTATGAATAAGTATAAGTCATTAATTAAAATATAAAAAGGATATATCAATTTGATTTAAAAACAGCCCTTAATGTCATACCATCTAATTAAAGTATTATCAAATTATGTAAATATTCAATTAAAAATAATGTAATGTTTCGTTGTTCGTAAGAAAAGGTTCCTTTATGAATATTCTTGTACCACATTCTTGTCTAAAGGCTTGTAGGAATCTAAAACAAATAAAATTTACAAACAAGTAAAATAAATATTTACGATTTATAAAAATGAATGACAAAATGTAAAAGATAACAAAATAAGATTACGAATATTGTTAGTTATTGAACATTTTGTTGACAAAAAAATGTAATTAACTCCCAAGACAACATAATACACTCAGGAAATAATTACATAAGAATCATCTCCTACACGGAAAAAACAAAATAAAGATTAATAAATAAGATTTGTGATGTATAACGAAGGAGACATAATAAATTTCGTAACAAAAAATTTCCTTCCAGAAATCCAGATTTCTTAAAGAAATTTCACAACTTAATTTAAAGGATCGAGCACAAAGCAAATGGAAAACGGGGTACAGTTAGATTGATGTGAAAGCCAGGGTAGGAAGAACGAAAAAATTTAATTCGCTTGCAAACGAATAATTCTTATAAGAATTTAGACATACTATCATGATTCAAGCAACAAGAGTTTGGATTATCTATAAATATATACAGGGTGTCCCAAAATGCTGTTTACACGCAAGATCTCCCTTATTTGAAAAGATAAAGAAATCAACCAAAAACTATTGTGAATGACTCAAAATGGACCTTCAAAAACATCCTTAAGCGCTGGTTGCATAGCAACGTTTAAGAGATCATGCCAACTTGATTAATTTTTCAAATTGCACCCTATGTTTTTTTCACGGAAATGTATTCTTCACTTCATTCTGCATATGGTAGTATGCCTTACTTAATTATCTAATGTTAGTATTTTGTCTGTATAAGTGTGTGTAATAATTAGTTACATTATAAGCGTAATGATAACAGTATATTACATTAGTTTTTTTATAAGAGAGAATTTCTATCGAACTAAACAGGTAAGTATTTATATAAGGCTTATATACGTATAAACACATGACGGCATAGCCTTCACGTGTCTTTTACAAATATTTATTTGTGCATACTCTTTGATATTACTGTAATTTACATTTAGAAATTGTCTTTTAAGCTAAGTATCTCAGAATTACTAAAAATGCACATAAACCCTTTTACTTCTAAATCCCTCATTTTATATTAATGTTTATATGTAAGTATTTATTCTTATGGTTTCCTGGTTAAATAGAGTAGCCCTTTGCCAGAAAACTATACTAATATAAATTTTAGTTATTTGCAAAATAAAGCAGTGTTTCTTTGTATATAAAAATTAATAAAGGCGTTTATTATTATTACATAATACAGTGGCGTCGTAGGGGAGTGGGGGTTAACGGGCTGCACCTCCCGATTTTTTTTATTTTCAAAATCTAGGATATGTGAAAATCTAAGTAGTATTTTGATTCGGAATTTTTATAGAGTAGCTCCCCCCGAAAAAATTCTAAATACGCTACTGACATAATACATACTATATATTTACATTTTTTAGATGCCTCGCCGATGTGTTGCGCCTAGATGTAAGTCTAATTATGACAGTCAGTTAAAAAATGAAAAAGTCAGGCAGTAACAACAAAAACCAAAACAACAGAGCCTTGTGGATGCTATGCGGACATCTGCATCTTCAGCTGTATATACCTATCAGTACAAATAGTGGATTGTTAAAATTAGAAATTGGTAAGATTCAAATTACAATTTTTTTCATACATCATGCACTGTGGTCGTGGTGTATTAACCACAAGCATTATTTATTATAAAGGATTTTATAGATTAATAAAGTTAATATTTTTATATATAAGAATGAATTTTAAAATAAAAAAATCACTTCTCTGGTTATACAGGGTGTCCCAAAATGCTGTTTACACGCAATATCTCCCTTATTTGAAAAGATAAAGAAATCAACCAGAAACTGTTGTGAATGCCTCAAAATGGACCTTCAAAAAACATTCTTAAACGCTGGTTACATAGCAACGTTTAAGAGATCATGCCAACTTATTAATTTTTCAAATTGCACCCTCCGTTTTTTTTCACAGAAATGTATTCTTCACTTTATTCTGCATATGGTAGTATGCCTTACTTAATTGTCTAATGTGCATTTAGGGGTTTTAAAAAATATTTGTTATAAATTGAATTTATCTTAAACTTAAAGCAAATGCTCAAAATGCCCTCATGTGGATTACACGGGCTTTAAAGTGCCTCAGGAGTTCCCTTTAGACACGGCTCTAATCATAATATTTTTTGAATAAATAATTTAGTTAGTGAATATGAAGTGTACAATTTATAAAAAATATTTTTACAACCCTGAAATGCACATTAAATAATTAAGTAAGGCATACTACCATATGCAAAATGAAGTGAAGAATACATTTCCGTGAAAAAAAAACATAGGGTGCAATTTGAAAAATTAATCAAGTAGGCATGATCTCTTAAACGTTGCTATGCAACCAGCGCTTAAGGATGTTTTTTGAAGGTCCATTTTGAGTCATTCACGATAGTTTTTGGTTGATTTCTTTTTTCTTTTCAAATAAGGGAGATCTTGCGTGTAAACAGCATTTTGGGACACCCTGTATATATTTATAGATAATCCAAACTCTTGTTGCTTGAATCATGATAGTATGTCTAAATTCTTATAAGAATTATTCGTTTGCAAGCGAATTAAATTTTTTCGTTCTTCCTACCCTGGCTTTCACCTCAATCTAACTGTACCCCGTTTTCCATTTGCTTTGTGCTCGATCCTTTAAATTAAGATGTGAAATTTCTTTAAGAAATCTGGATTTCTGGAAGGAAATTTTTTGTTACGAAATTTATTATGTCTCCTTCGTTATACATCACAAATCTTATTTATTAATCTTTATTTTGTTTTTTCCGTGTAGGAGATGATTCTTATGTAATTATTTCCTGAGTGTATTATGTTGTCTTGGGAGTTAATTACATTTTTTTGTCAACAAAATGTTCAATAACTAACAATATTCGTAATCTTATTTTGTTATCTTTTACATTTTGTCATTCATTTTTATAAATCGTAAATATTTATTTTACTTGTTTGTAAATTTTATTTGTTTTAGATTCCTACAAGCCTTTAGACAAGAATGTGGTACAAGAATATTCATAAAGGAACCTTTTCTTACGAACAACGAAACATTACATTATTTTTAATTGAATATTTACATAATTTGATAATACTTTAATTAGATGGTATGACATTAAGGGCTGTTTTTAAATCAAATTGATATATCCTTTTTACATTTTAGTTAATGACTTATACTTATTCATACAATCTCATCATTATCACTACAGTACCTGTTATAATGTATTTGTTAATTTGTATCTATATGACTGCCGACATTATAATGTATTATATTATTAATTGTTACAAGAACTTTGTTTATTAAACACAATAAAATTTTGAATCAAGGTATTCTTTTCTGTGTGTAATTAGCCAATATTAACTCAATAATGTTAATATGTTGGTATAATGGGTCTCATACTGGCACAGTATGGATGGATATCGTTGGATATGGTTGCACACCAGTGCATAATAATCGTCGTTATTATATTTTTTAATTATATTATATTATATACTGAGAAAAATGGTTCGTAAAAGTTATGTCCCCGTTGTCATATTAGCGCTCTTGATCTACAATTTTTAAACCAGTAGATTTTTCGAACTATGTTTCTCAGTGTACAATATAATGTAATTAAAAAATATAATAATGATCATTATTATACACCGGTATGCAACCAATATACAGCCAATGTTGTGCCAGTATGAAACCAGAGTTATACCAACATATCAACAACATTGGGCCAATCTAGGTTATGTAAAATAGTCCAAGTACTTGCCAGTGTTATCATTTCGACACTGGCCCAATATTGGCTGCCAATATCGGCTATGTAAAATGGCCCAAGTACTTACCGGTGTTATCATTTCTGCACTGTCCCATTATTGGTTGCCAGGATTGGTAATAACGATGCCAATATTGACCCAATATTGGTCCGTTTGTTCAACATCGGCAAATTCTATATGGGTGTGTATAAAATACGGTAATATGAATAAAGTTGTAACAAACTTTCTTAATGACTGAACATAGTATGTTCTTTAATTACACATTTATCTCAATAATACAACTTACAATACTATTAATCGAATCTAAGTGAATATCACACTTGATACATATCTGATTAAAATTATTGCACATGCTTGTAATAGGTGATTTTTTTAGTAAGTTGGTTCTCCTTGCATCCAAGTAGAATGACATATTAGTACGTGCATTGAATCGTGGGACATGAAAGTTAATTTTGTTTAAGAGCCAAATAGAATCCATGTGATTTAAAAGATTATACAAAAACTTTACAGAAATAATTATGCGCCTAACACGCAGAGATATAAACTCAAATCTGTTAAGCAGCTCAATTTGACTAACCCCAATCTCAGGATAGATACCATCGCAAGAAAAAGCTAAAAACTTAAGAAAATATCTTTGAACTCGTTCAATCTCACGAATATGGCATTCATAAAGGGGAGACCAAATTACCGCGCCGTACTCCAGTATAGATCTCACCAAGGTTATGTATAAGGCACGTAACGTCTGAACATTTGAAAAGTGTTTACAATTTCGGTAGATAAAGCCATACATTTTAAAAGCTCGACTAACAATGTCATGTATATGTGCAGCGAAATCTAGCTTAGGATCAAAGATGACACCTAAATCTTTAAAGAAATCCATCCTTTGTATAGCAATGTAGAGTCAAGGTCTCAATCTGCCTACTCCTTGACTAGGGATGATTAGGATTGGTATAGTCAAGGCCTCAATCTGCCTACTCCTTGACTGGATTCCGAGTCGAGCTGGAAAGGTTTCTGCTGGTTTGGCCGGCTGCATTTATAGTGGGGTAGTTGCTGTAATTGTCTCCCTATTGGTTGATGCTGGCGGTGCGTTGCCCCCTGGCTTCGAAGGCGATTGCAGCAACTGTTGGTTCGGCGGGGCGGATGTGGGTTGCGGGACGGAGGTCGTCGATGTGGACCTTGGTGGGTTGTCCTGGTTGTCTTTCTATCCAATAGGCGTTCTGGCCTGCTGCTTGGACCACTGGGTAGGGGCCGTTCCATTTGGCCGCGAAGATGGCGTGTGTCGGAGGATGGGCTCGTTCCATAACCATATTGCCGACTCTGAGTTGGACTGCTGGCGGTTGGTAGCCGGCGTAGCGGGCACGGTAGCGGTGTTGGTTCATATGTGCCTGTTGAATCCTCTGCTCTCGGTCTGGACCTTGATGGTTAGGTGCTGGTGGATTCCCAGCGTGAGTCTGCCATTCACCTGGGCGTGGAAGCTCGTATCCAAGTAGGGCTTTGGCGGGTGTTAGTTGTGTGGCGGCATTTCTTCTTGTCCTGAGGTTGAACAATACTGTGGGCAATACTTGGTCCCAATCTCGTGCGTCTTTGCCTTGTAGTTGGATCTTCAGTCCCTTCTTCAGCTCCTGATTCCGTCGCTCGACTGGGTTCGCCTGAGGATGGAAGATCGGGGTGGTCCAATGTAAGCAGCCCCATCTACGTAATGCGGAGTCCCAGGTGATGGAGGTGAATTATGGGCCGTTGTCCGAGATGATGGCTCTGGGGTAACCGTAACGCCTGAAGATTTCTTCCTCGAGGGTGTGGGTGATGAGTGGTGTGGTGGCTTGAGGTAATGCGAAGGCTTCTGTCCAGCGGCTGAAGAGGTCTGTAATAACCAACAAGTGACGTTGGCCTGTTCGGCTGGCGGTGTAGGGTCCCATGAGGTCTACGGATATCACCTCCCACGGTAGTGTTGGTGGGTGCGGTCGAAGAGGGGCTCTGTCCTGCAGCGGTCCTCGTTTCATGGCGGAGCAGACCCAACAGGTCCGTACGTATTCCCGGACGCTGTCCTCTAATTTGGGCCAGAAGTAGTGCTGGGAGATGGCCGTGGTGGTTTCTTCCATGCCGGGGTGGCCTGCGGTGGTCGCGTCGTGGTATGCGTAGAGTATGCTTGGCAGTCTGTGGGCACGACCAGTTGGTTCCCTTGGACTCCACGTCGGCATAGATGCCCGTCCTGGACTAGGTAGTCAGCTAGGATCCGTTGCTCCCCTGGAGTGGTGGGTCCATCTTGCTGGATTGTGTTCCAGGTCTGTATCAGGTTGGCCGCATGGGGGTTGTTGCGCTGCGAGTCCTTTATCTGGCGAGCGAGGTCGACTACCTCCAGAGTAGCTGAGATTGGGTTGGCGGCGTTGTCTCCGGTAGCGGGTCCTGTACTGGGTGGCAACAGTCGTTCGACGTTGGTGACCTCCGTAGGAATTGAGTTTTCACTGGGGTTCCTGGGCAGGTGGTCAGGCAGCTCATTTTCTTTTCCTGGGCAGTGAATGGTGTCGAAACTGAATTCCTGCAGGAGCAATGACCATCGAGTGAGCTTGGAACGGTGGTCCTTTGTCTGGTCCAACCGCAAGAGGGCTCTGTTGTCGGTCTTGAGAGTGAAGCGGCGGTCTTCTAGGTAGGGCCGGTACCTCCGGATGGCCCAGATTACGGCCAAACATTCTTGTTCGTTGACATGATATCTTGCCTCTGCTGGACTGAGTTTGGCACTAGCATAACTGATAATGTGCCGCTTTCCTTCGTATTCTTGGTACAGTACGGCAGCGATGCCTACTTGGCTGGCGTCGGTCTGTAGGACCAATTGCCTGGTGAAGTCGGGACGGCTAAAGTGCAGGGGCTCGGTGAGGGCTTGCTTCATCTTCTGGTAGGCCTCTGTGGCGGCGGTTGTCCAGGTGAAACGAGAACCCTTTAGCAGGTCGGTCAGCGGGGCCTGGATCTCGGCGCTGCGGGGAATGTAGTCACGTAGCCAATTGCAGAGTCCGAGGAAACTACGTAGTTGTTTCTTAGTCTTCGGCTGTTCGCAGGTTCTCCAGGTGCTCGAGCCGGGGTCGGTTGCCTTCAGCCGTGATGATATGGCCGAGGTAGTCTAGGTCTGCATTCCAAATCGGCATTTGTCTAGGGACAACCTTAGGCGGTGCTGCTGGAGGCGTTCGAAGACCAGTCGGAGGTGGTACAGATGCTCTTCGGAGTTGTTTGAGTAGACTCTAATGTCATCCAGGTATACGAGGACGAAGTGGCGTAGATACCCGGGAAGCACATCTTGAGTCATCAGCTTCTGGAATGTGGCTGGAGCGTTCTTCAACCCAAAAGGCATGACTCGGAACTGGTAGGTGGCTCCGTCGGGTGTGGCGAAGGCGGTCAGTGGCTTCGTCTGTTCTTCTAATGGGACCTGCCAGTAGCCGGATTTTAGGTCGAGGCTGGAAAATACGGAGGTGGTACCAAGATCTCTTAGCGTCTCATGGATGATGGGTAGGCTGGAGCTCTCGTCTTTCGTGATGCTGTTCAGTCTTCGGTAATCGACGCAGAAGCGTGGTTTCCCATCCTTTTTGTCCACGATGACTATGGGCGAACAGTAGTCGGATGTACTAGGTTCGATGATACCATCGGCGAGCATGGCTTCGACTTCTTGGGCGATGACCTGCTTCTTTGCTGGTGAATAGCGATATGGGGGCAGGCGGAAAGGTGCATCCTGTCGTAGTCGGATGGTGTGTTGGGTGGTAGCGGTGGTGGTGGGTCTGCCGGTCGCCTTGAGGGTGGTTGGGAATGCGGCTAGGAGTTGTTCGAATTCGGTGGCGGATGCGGCCGGAAATCCGTGGGTGACCTCGGCGGGATCAATAGGGACTGCGGTCTCGTGAGTTGGTTGGCGTGTCCAATGGCAGGTCCGTCGTACTCCTGCCCCAAAGTGGATGCATCCCCTATTATAGTCCATCACGGCCTTGTTTTCTTGTAACCAAGGCTGTCCGAGGATGAGCGGTGTTACCAGGTCGTGGGTCACGATGGCTGTGAATTGCACCTCTTCTCCCTTGATGTTTCCATAGACAGTGGTCTCTCCCATGAGTGGCAGCTTTCGGTAGGCGCCGGCGAGGGTGGCGTTCGGATACGGACGGATGTCGGTGGCTAGGTCGGCCCGGATAAAGTTGTGAGTGGATCCCGTGTCCAGGAGTCCCTTCAGGGTCTTTTGGTGGACCAGGACCTCGATTTTGGGGAGTCCGTCGTTGTTGTTGGTTTGCAAAGAGTTTATTGCTGTTGTAGATTGGCGGGCCGGGTGTTGGTGGCGTCTCCGGCCCTCGGTCCGTTTCCCGTATTCGTGGTGGCGATCGGGCAGTGACGGTGGAAGTGAAACTCTGGGCAGAAATGGCACTTAGGTAATTGTCGTGCTGTTGGTGCAGGTGGCTCCTTTGGTTTCGGGGCTGCTTCTGGTTTTGGTCGGCCTTCTTTGAGGTCGGCCTCGATTGCGGTGGCCCGGTGTAGCAGTTTTAGGATGGAGTTGGGCTGCGGTTCTCTCAGGTGGATTCGGATATGAGGTAGCATCATCTCCAAGAGCAATGGGATTTGCTCCGTTGGCTCGAGCTTCAGCGTCTGGCGAGGCATATCTTCTTTCGGAGGAATTCCTGGCTTGGTTCGGAGGCGGTCTGCTTCCTGCCGTAATACTGGGCGCTAAGCTGGGCTTGGACCTTGGGGCCGTTGAAGACTTCCTGCAGTAGCTCCAGTAGATCTGCTTCGGTAGGGGCGAAATCGGTGTAGGTTTTCCACCAAGTGGCGGCGGTTCCCCGTAGTTGGGCCGCGATCAATTCTAGACGTTCTTTGCTCGTCTTACCCTTTAAATACGGTTCCAGGGTAACCAGAAAGTCGTTGGGGTCTTCAAGAGGCTCTCCGGAGAAGGTGGGTAATGGAGTTTCCTGGCTCTCCCTTAGGTTGATGAGGCCGGTGATGAGGTCGTTGACTGCGTCCATGGTGGAAGCGTGGTTGGGTTGGGCGCCACTGGATGTTTTCCTCAGATCCAGATCTGGTTGGTCGTTGTTGATGGTCGGTTTAGGCTCGATGTTGTCCTGTGATCGAAGGGTCGGCATTTGATGAGGTATGCGGATGTTGGTAGGTTTGTTGCCGGCTGGGTGTCGGTGAGTCAGAGGCTCCGGCCTCTTCGTCTGCTGGTGATGCTATGCCCCACGTTGGGCGCCAATTGATACCGGGGCGTACTCGGTACACTTAGACTTCGTCGAAATAGATGGTTAACACTAAACTAAAACACTTGTCTTTCTTAAACTAATAATTGGTCCTGTCCGTAAACTGAATCACAAGAAATAAAGTTTATTGTAAAAGTCTTAAAGATGTCCACACAAGACAAAATAAAAGAAAATAATTATACAGGGGTGGATAAACATAGATACAATGGAAGCGGGTGGTGTAGCCAAGGCCTCTATCTGCCTACTCCTTGACTAGGGATGATTAGGGTTGGTATAGTCAAGGCCTCAATCTGCCTACTCCTTGACTAGGGATGATTAGTGTTGGTATAGTCAAGGCCTCAATCTGCCTACTCCTTGACTAGGGATGATTAGGATTGGTATAGTCAAGGCCTCAATCTGCCTACTCCTTGACTGGATTCCGAGTCGAGCTGGAATGGTTTCTGCTGGTTTGGCCGGCTGCATTTATAGTGGGGTAGTTGCTGTAATTGTCTCCCTATTGGTTGATGCTGGCGGTGCGTTGCTCCACCCTGGTGGTGTAACATGTTACCGTTGAACGGCTCGTAGTTATTCAGAGTTACCAAATAAAGCTATTAAAAAGGAAAGAAAGGTTAAAGAAATAATACGGCAGTATTATAACACAAATAATAGAATATATTCTCCAATATATAATATCAACAATAAAATGAATAAGTTAAGGTAGGTTATGGAATAATGTGAGAGCGAGCGTCTCGCGTGAAGCGCTTATATGTTATGATGTCGGTCCCTCCTCCAGGCTGGTGCTGCATCGTGGTTGGCGGACCGGATTCTCCAATTGCAGGCTGCTGGCGTCCTGGAGCTTGTGGTTGTCGGTGTCAAACACTACCTGAGTTCTCTCGGCGGTACGTGTGTTAAAATGTTGGAGCGGAAGTCACATACTGTTTCAAATTTTGGGACCCGATGTAAAATTTTGGAGCGGATGTAAAAGACCGTTACAAATGGCCGGATGTAAAAGTTCGTTAAATCTTGGAGCGGATGTCGTGTCCTGTTTCTGGACCGGATGCATCTGAAAATGTTTCGGGCCGGATGCTTGGGACCGGATGCTGCATCCTGTTTCAAATTTTGAAGCGAATGCAAAAGCTCGTTACAAAGTTCATGAAATCATCGGTCGGGCTCATACCGAAAGTGAAATAGATTTTTTGGGCCCATGTTAAATCCCATAAGAAAATGTCGCAGCTCCCCCCTTGTTTTACTACTAGTATTTTATTAAGCATTTAAAACTAAAGTAGCTAAAATGAAACTAACTCTAGACCCTTATTACGCTGTAATTAATTTTACATTATAAATAATCATGCTGTTTTTTACTTTCTTTTAAAACTGAATTGCTCCTCTTTTATTTTAATGTCTAACTCTAAGCTTTTGATCTTAATTTTGCTACTGTTTCATGGTAGTCCATTAGTTTAAGTTTTCTGTCTGCCAGTTCTTCATAATTTGTCTGCTAGATGAAATGATGCCAGCGTTCTAACAACGAGAAGAACTTATTTGCCCACGAATAGGTAGGTGTGTTTGTATTTATTATGTGATATATGTGGCCGTTTTCTTGATCGAATTATTTCGTCGAGCACATCCTGTTCCAATATGATCTCCGCGTTTGATATCAATAAAAAATCTTGGTTGTCATTCCATAAACTGATTTTTCGTTTACAATTGATAACATTAATTCTTTTATGTTATGCCGTGACTGTTTATTGTTTTTGGCCATTAATTTTATTTATTTGATTTATTTATTATTATAAAATAAACAACACAAATTCAAACATATATACGTAAACACGTTTCGCAACAAAAGTAAAGTTAGGCTATATTTCGACAGATTTCAGTCGCTTTGTTTGTGCGACGGTACAACCAAATTTATCTTAAGTTCCCTTATAATTTGAGCGACTCTTAGTTATTCTTAGTTTAAGATCAAAGCGGTGCAAACGTGCATAAAACACAATACAGTAAAATGTCCATTCTAAACTTCTTGCATTCACTGAACTAAACATAAAATACGTTGCATTTATGTACACGCGTCTAGCGACAGATGGTCACTGGCGATCATGACGTCACATTTGACGTATGCACAAATGAGTAGGGTCCCGCGCTCCCGCTTCGGCGCCATTGATTTTTAACTTTTCATTTTCAAATAGTTTGGCCGTGCACATACTGTACAATCATTTGCCCAGTAATATCAAATCGATTGACAACTTCAAAGTGTTTATTAAAAATGTACAAACAAACATTGCTGTTAAACAAAGCTATAAACTCACTGAACGAATTCTTGGCGGAAAATTTTGATGTAAAATTTATTGTTATGTAAATTTGTCTATATGTATACCTATTAATTGTAATGTTATTCTTCTGTGTTTTACATGACTGTCTGATGTTTGAGTGTACAAACAAACCAAAGACGAAAATAAATATTATTATTATTATTATTATTATACCTAATAAATTATTACTACGTACTATAATTTATACAGTTTATATATTTTTTATTCTTTTTTCATAGGTTTTTTAGATATTCGGCAAATAGTGTTAAAATAAAGACTGTCCTGTGCACTATAATTATTCTTTATTTGTTGATTATTTCTTAAAAAATAACAGATCTTCAAAAATAATATTTAAAACATAGTATCTAAAAGTAACACGGCTGTTTCCTCTTTCTCTGCTGTTGTAGGAGGCCTTTTTAAGGCATCATTAGTTTTTTTTGTTTTCTTTTTTGTAGACCAGAGTTTTCTTTGTACAGAGATTTTGGCATTTGGAGGGTGACTTATAGATTTTGGTAGCTTTGCAACATCGCCACTGGCGGCTGCAAGGGTTGGTGACAATGGAGCTATACATCTTTTAACGATTGCCAATTTGGTGGGAGACTGTATTTTGTCCAATTGCCTTTGAAAATTCTGCATAAGTTTTCTTTTCTCATCTTCTATTGAATGGTTTATTGATTTTTGGCCCAATTCCAGAAGAATATTTCTGGTTTCATCATTTGGAGTGCAGTGGATATACAAACAGTTGTCATCACTTTCTTCTCCATTGTCAGTAATTTTGTCATCAGAATCGTGACCACTATTAACTGCTGTGAAAAAAATTAAATTTAAAAACTTTTGTATTTGACAAAACTTCATTAAAAATAGAACAAAAATTAACTTTTGTTACAGAAGAATTTACATTTTCTGGTTTACTTTGCCAGTGCGCAACAGTTTTCTTCCAGTCTTGCTTCATAGGCTTAAAAACACCGACATCTGCAGGTTGCAAGATATGTGTTGTGTTAGGGGGTAATGCATATAAGATAATTTGGTTGTCTTCACACCATTGACTTAGAGTTAACGTCATGTGGGACTTGTGTCCATCCACAAAGACTAATATTGGTTTTTTTATATTTTGCTCTAATACCCATTGATGAAAGTCATTAGCCATATATTCATAAAAGACGTCAGATGTCATCCATCCCTTTTCTGATTTTCCGAGTATCCAATTGCTTGGCATGTTATCTACCACAGATCTTGGTGGTCGTACATATGGAAAAACCACAAGGGGAGGTGCAATATTCCCTTTAGCGTTAAAAACAATGAGAACAGTTATGGTCTCTTTTTCGTTGCCTAGTTTAATGCTATATAAATTTTTAAAGCCCCTAGGGCCAAGTACCTTTCCTGATTTTGGGCACAAGGAAAACCCAGATTCGTCTCCGTTAAAAACGCGGTTTGGTTCTTCAAAAACTTCCATTAATTTATTTTCTTTTAAATAAAGTTTTAGATCCTCAAACCATTTACGGATTAACTCTTCCGAAATTATTGCCCTGGCTTGATTTATACTTTTTGCTTCCTTTCTAGTTATTTCGGGATTTCTTTTTAGAAAGCTGGAATACCAGGTTTGACCCGGTTTTCCACCTTTAAATAAATTACGACCAGAATCTGCGTCTATTTTGGCCACAGTATTTAACAGCATTTCCTTTGTAATGGGAAATCCACATTTGGCAATATTAATGACCCAGTCTTTAATTTTTGTTTCACCTTCTGTACCTAATAATGGTTGAGGCCCTGGAAGCCTTAACTTTTCAGGCACCTTTCCAGAAAGTCTATCAATAAGAGTCGTTTTTGGAACACCAAAATTCCTACTGGCTTCCCTTATTTTCATTTTATTTGCTCTTATCTCATGTAAAGCTCTCTTAAGGTTATCTTCAGAATACTGATACATTTTTCTTGGTTTTCGTTGTAATTTAGTTTTTTTGGGTTTTTTCGATCCTTCAATTTTTCGAATTTTGGCCACTAGAAATACAAATATCTAAATTGGTACCTATCTAATGTTTTAAGAGTTAAGATTTAAGATATTAAACTATTAAACTTTGGCCTGTCAAGGGATTTTTGGTATCAAATTTATATATAAAAACAAAATGGTCGAGAACCAAACGGCTTTATTTTGTTTGCTCGACCACTCAACAGTCTGATTAAATATAAATGTTATCTAAACAAAATGTGCCGGTCGCGAACTAAATAGTAGTAAAATTGTATGTAGTTCATTGCATTACATGTAAAAAAACATTAAATAGACGAGTTTAAATAAGATAAGTTTATAGAAAACATGTATGTGTATAATGTTGGTTCTCGACCATCTTGGTCGATAATTAAAAAGTGCTTTTTATTATTATCTAGTTCCCGACCATCAAATATTTTACAAACACCATTAAAAATGTTATATTTTCTGCATACAATATTAAAACTTAACTCTTCCTTTATCATTTACAACAAAAGAAATTGTTTTATAACATATACAAACTATTTTACTTACTATTTCTGATTATCACAGACACTAACTTTTCTTGTAAAAACAATACACGTACAGAGTCACTCGTAACGGTAAGACATTTTAAATTTTATTTAAGTAGTTCCGTTTGTGACTATAGGACGAGCCACACGAGTCTATATGTCAAAAACGGTCGAAAACTAAAGAAACTCAAATGGACGAGAAATAATGCATAGTTTTCTTATTATTTGAAGTTAAATATCGAAATGGTCGAGAACCAACCCTTGTCGGCTAACCGGCTAGATGACCCTATCGTATATGCCGCCTGCGGTACTGTGGACGCGGGAACTAGGCCGTCTGGCTTTTTCGGAAGATATCGGAACATGTCGGAACATCTGTTTATTATTGTCAACACTATAATGCTGGGTAATTTAATTTAATGTTTTTATATGAAAAACAGTACAATGTAGAAAATAGGTGCCTACATTATTTTTTAGAAAGTTTTAAGGCGGTCGCATACTTATACGACATTTGTTTTTGATTTGTTTACGATGTTTTCGACATGACGCTTCATTTCCGGTACAGGTATCTTTGTCACGATTCGTACATCAAGACAACACGTCCTAGACAAGATAAGACTTGTCTTCTACAAAAATTATACGACACTGCTTCCTCGAATTTCAAGCGTCATTGTGAATGGATAAAAAAATCAAAATAATGCAAGATAATCAACATCAAATTAACATTAAATATAAAATTTGTGCAAGTAGTAGAAAAATACAATGTATTGTATGGTCATACTGACTCACTCTGTCCAAAAGTATTTCAAATGTTTCCCCAGATATTGTATAAAATGAGTGGAATTTTCAATCATTTCTTTACCAGTACAATTTTTTAGTATACTTCGATGAAGATTAGCTGTACTGTATGAATAAACCCAATATTTTCGTTTATTATTTCGCTTGTTTTTCCTTTGCAGTAGTACTGACAATATTCATTATTTTCATCTGACGACATAATGTATTGAACTGATATACGAGGTAAAATTTTTTGTTTACATTTCTAAAAGACAAACGTTAAAAACTTGTCGAAAACAAAAATGTCTGCAACATGCCGTATATGTATGCGACCGCCCAATTTTAGTTTACATATCAAACATTAAAATTCAATAAAAACATGTAGACCAAACAGTAAGTATATTTCTTTTGTCAAAACTGTGCGTAAAACGTACTTTAAGTACGTTTACGTAAAAGTTTGTTAATACTGTTCTCTCTATGAAGAGAATATAATTCTCTTCTATGAAAATATAAAAGCTCCTTAGTGCAAAATAATAAATCTTAGTTAAGGCATAAAACATTGAAGGAAATAGGTATACAGAAACATTCTATACAGAGCACTTAGCGCTTTTCACAGGTGATTGGCAATGTCACATATATACCTTTACTATTAAAAACTGACCAAAATTGACAGCACCTTTCCACTCTTCATTTACTAAGAGCGAAGAGTACATTGAACAATCTTTCTCCCAACAGTCATAAAACCTATCCTCCGGAAATAATATGTACTTTAATATCGTACCAAGCTGCAACTAGCGGCGACTGGCGGTCGCTTGTCTGTTCCCGAATACTCTTTGAAGATGCACTAGTACTGTTGGTTCCCCGATTTTGATCCTTATGCTACACTGCTATTTGTTATTTTTCTAGCCACTGCATTGTTCTTTAAAAAACCGCTAGAAGCATAAGAGCTTATACTACAATTTTATACAAAGCAATGTTTTGATAAAATGCTGATTTTTCCAGATATTAAGTCTGTTAGTATTTTAGTAATTACTTGTAGAAGACTTCACTTCATTTTCTCCGTGAAAGTTCACAAGTGGGACCCAGCACTTGTCTTCTCTACATTCTACACATTTGTGTCACAGCTAAGGAAAAACTGCAGAAAACCTTAACCAGATCTGCCAGTACCAGTAGTCGAATCTGGGCCGCTTGGGTGAAAGTCCAGCACGCTAGGCAATACACCACCAAGGATGTAAGTTGCTGAGAGAAACTAAATCTTAACAAAATGGATGACCCATTACTACTAATTCTCTTTGTTGTAATCTCAGTTTTAGACAGTGGCACGAAGAGAGATGGGATTTTGTTCTTACGTTAATTTGATTTCTAAGTCGGTAACATGTTTTTTTATAAACTGAAATGCTACCTTAGGAAATTGTTTGTTTCAAATTTCAAACATCTGTTATTTCGTACATGTTTGGTTTTTGGAGATTTGCCGCTGTCACGGATTTTTCCACACTGCCACCAACACCACAAGAACACTTTCTACGGCTTGTTGCATGAGAGCTACATGATGGATTAATTCCAAGATCATCTTGGTGTTAGTACAGGTTTATCAAGCTTCTGAAGTTTTTGTACTGACCAGCACAGCCATCTGTTATGTATTCAATATCGTTTACATTGGGATACACCTCTTTTATATACAAGTTAACCCTTTTTGAACTCCATGTGCAAAGTTAACATTATTCCTCACGGTAGAGTGCTCCGTGCTCTGAAACTCGCGTAAAATGAATCCTGTGGGGGCCTCGGGGTTACAAGCTGAAAATTATACCGAATGAAGCTTAGGTCCTAATGGTTCTAAATCCGAGATTTGTCAAGAATTGGACCATGGAAAAGGGCATTAAATTCGAAACTTGAGATATGTACATGGTCGTAAGTAGAGAAAAAACGCATTGTGTTGTGTGAAATTCAAAAATAATTTTGTAACCGATACATCTTTATAATGATTTGAAATTTTAAAATAATATTGGCGCTTATGGGACGAAATACTACAAATAAGTGCATATCTCGGTTCGAACTGCTTCGAAATCCGTTTCAATCTTATTCGACCTATCTTCGAAACGGAAGTCTAAATCTAAAAAAGCATTCTTTATAAAACTGGTGGGATATTGGTATTGAAATAGATGCTATTCTGAATTTTGATATGGATTAGTAGTTTATTGATAAATAAAACCAATAAAGAAAGCCTCAACGTACTGAATATTTGCCAAGATATAATTTACAGTCGGTTTAAAGGAAAGCAGTTCACACCACAGCATTTAGGTCTAGGTATTATGATCCATCAAGAGACCAGATCAAAAAAGCTTGTGGAGTCAGTGCATGCATGTGGTCACTGTATTTCTTATGTAGGTGTGTTAAGACTGCAAAACACCATTACTCAAGAAGAAATTGCCAGATTCGTGCCAAAACAATGATTATTATATTCCTAGACAACTTGTTTCCAGCAGATTTGTTCATTTTGCAGGAGATAACATTGATATTTTGGAGGAAGCTCTTGACAAATCGCCCACATTTCATGGGACTCAAATTGTAGCCTTTCAACAAGGACCACCAAATAATGAAGCATCAAGTCAACTAGAAGTGGTGCCTTACAAAGTACGTTTGGATAATCTTATAATATGTTAAAGCTTTAAAGTCAATTATCTCAAAATGAAAGTTTTTCAATTAGTAACTTTGAAGGATCATTGAATGTATAATCTTTGTGTTTTATTTTGTGCCCTGCATATCCTAGATTACAAATCAGGACTAAAAACTCAATACTGCGCATCTGGTTTCTTTTTATGTGTACTGACACATTTTATTATAAACTATGTATATGGTGGCTGAAAAGTAATTAGGTATTGAAAAAGGCGAATAAATTCTATATTACCAGCACTAATTTATTAAAATTAATATCATACATAGTGTTATATAAGAATCTTGATGCATACATTAAAATTCAATGTAGGCACCTGTGGCGTCGACCAATCGTCTCAAACGGCCAGAAATGGAATCCACGGTCTTCTGTAGGAAGTCGCGTGGGATATTGTTTATAACGTCCTGAATCCGTGCTACCAATTGTTCCAGTGTGCGAGGTTTCGTCCGGTACACCTCATCTTTTGCCCAGGCCCATAAAAAAGAAGTTACATGGTGTCAGGTCTGGACTTCTTGCAGGCCACGCATGAGGTCCCCGTCTCTCCAGCTAGCGTTCTGGAAATTGCTTATCCAACCACGCACGTATGACATTTGCAAAGTGGAGTGGTGGGCCATCTTGCATAAAAATAATGTCAAACGGCCAATAATGGCCAAACGTCATCTTCAATCATCTGCAGATAGCGTTTTTCGTTCATTGCGTCGCACAGGATAAATGGCCCAATCACATTTGTGGCAGTTATTCCACACCACACGGTCACTTTTGGGCGAGACTGCATCTTCTCCACCGTAACACCAGGATCTTGTGCTGCCCAATTGTGACGATTGACAAAACCTCCCACATGGAATAAGGCTTCGTCAGTCCAGATAATGTTATTAAACAATTGAGGCCAATCTTCGTGCTAACTCAACACCAATTCCCCATATTCCATTCTGCGATGGTCTTCTGGTGTCAGCTGTTGCACGTAATGAGGTTTCCCCGCTCGGTAATTCAATTCTTTATGCAAGATCTGACATACCGCGTACCTTGTCAGTCCACTTTCACGTGCTGCCTGCCGTGTTGATCCCGACGGGCTGCGTTGGAACATTTCCAGCACAGTCGCCACATTATCATCAGATCGAGACGTGGATGGACGACCAGTTCTTCAATCTTTCACCGAACCTGTGGTCATTAACTTTCTGTGACAATTCTTTATTGTCTCTGGACGAATTGTGGCGTTCACTCCATTCACAGTACGCCACCGTCTCTGCACCAGGATAAGGGAATTTCACACTTCGTAGCGTGCAGTAATCTGCTCGTTGTCGAACAGTCAGGCGATCGGCCATCTTTTCAATTGTCGCGTGTAGCGCCTCTCACGGGAACCATATGTACTGCAGACGCGTGAAAATCCAAACCTTATCTAATAACCTAGATGTACATATTATTTCCATCATGATTCAATCGATATTAAAAATTCTACAGCTATTTTATAATATCTAGTTACTTTCCAGCCATCTTGTATGTGAACTTAGAAAAAAGATTTATTTCTTCAAATTTTCTAGCGTTAATTTATAAATTAGCATTGGTTCACGATGTTGAGCGCGCAACATTGCATGTTGCTTTAAAAGTAAGCTGTGTTGCAAATTTGCTGTCTTAATGTATTTTTTGAAGTATATTATTTTCAAAGCGTCCACAGACAATGGTTTTTTCTTTATTATTGGTGCGGTAGGTGTGGTCCTAGTTATTCGTACGGGAGGTGGGGTTTTTAGGTTTAGGTAAAGGAGAAGCTGGGATCACGCAGGTATCATCTAGAATCTATAATAACACAACTGAAAGGTTTTCCAACCAAAGGAAATCAATAGATTTCTTGCAAGAATGTGATGGCTTAAATCTTACCAAAATATACAGCAATATTATCAAACGCGTTTAACAGGGGCTCAACCTGATATGCAATGATTGTCAACACCTGCGCTCCCACATCACTTGAAGAGGTGGAGCATGTAGCTCCACTAGTTTTTTTTCGTTCATTCTTCAAAGTATTGAGACAATTATGTTAAATATAATGCAATGCAAGGTGCAATTTGCTAGTGAGAATGAAAATTATTAAATACCTTTTCCTCCGTTGCTATTTTCTTAAATTCTTTTAAGTTATTTTCATCTACCTCCAATTTGAATAAGCCTTCATACTTCTTGTTCTAACAACAAAATGCTGTTTGATTACAAAAAACTATT
The DNA here is from genome assembly GCA_929113105.1 of Agrypnus murinus. Taxonomy (NCBI): domain Eukaryota; kingdom Metazoa; phylum Arthropoda; class Insecta; order Coleoptera; family Elateridae; genus Agrypnus; species Agrypnus murinus. The sequence goes on from OV816025.1 coordinate 143,499,583, forward strand.
TAATGTAATGACCATTCTCTGTTTTACGAAACAAGCTTAATGTAAAATTGAACTGTTGTGTGACAGGTGAAGCAGTGAATTATTATTAATTTATTAAGGTTGAAGCAGTAATACTGTATAAAAATAAATGTGTGTGTTACTTTTTCGGTACCAACTTCTTTGCGTGCAGCTCTTTTCATGTTGTCATATAAATGACGCAGTTGGTCAGCAGTTCTTTAAGCTGTTCCTTAACAGTTGAACTGCTCCGTAATGATTTCCCATGCTAAGAGTTTCTTACGACAAATCATGCCGTCAGTCGTTTTGTTTTCAATTGTGTCTTTATATCTATAAAGGTAATGAGAAAATTAGTTTTGCTGTTATTTTTAATTGTTTAATAAAATTAATAGGTTATGTACTTACTTACTTATTAACCTACTCACGTTTGACGACTAAAACATCAACAACTTGCGACGTTGCCAGCTTTACTCGCTGATTAGTTAATTGTCGTTAAGGGGTCTATTATGTAACGTCCAACGACGTTGTGATTTAATGCCAGTCGTTAATAAATGACTTTACCTATTCTGTAACTAATAACTGTTGTTCATTAACAACAAAATGGCGACGAAATTGTCGCTAGCTTAACAATATCTAAATATGTGTCGCTACAGTAGGTATACAGTCATTAACGTCGTTAACCTGAACTCATGCCTGAACTGATTGACAAGTGCAATAGTGAAATAATATCAATAATAAATCCAAATGAATGAACAAATCCTACAGGAGGTTGTTCAAGAATTAGAACGCAGGTAAGAGAAAGATATCTAGATATGTATGTATGTATTAGGGTGACCGTTAAAAAAACTTTTATTCGCAATCGTATTGGTGATGAGTCCATTCCTGACCATTTAGAGGTCCGAAAATGCATCATTGTTTGTAACTTTGACATTCTCATGGTCCGAAACGACCTATTTTCGCACCTCTACGTGTCTTTAAATTCAGCTACTAGGTGGCGCGCAGAAAATTACATCGCCAAATGCGGTGTATAAATGGCTGTATAAATCATGTTCGGTAATGTTGCGGACCTTGGCTGCTAAAGAACGAGTACCCAGGTATTATTATTAATTTATAAATACTCCTATTCAATAAAATCCTCGAAATATTATGCGATCGAATTTGATGATGTAAGTGGCGACATACGTTATGCCAATCCCAACCGATGACATTTTGCATCTGTCAAGAATTTTAGATAATTCGGTATTTAAAGGACGATTGCGAATAAAATAGTATACAAACCTCGGCAAAAGTACCATTCCTGTGTCTCGAGAACTAGTTCACCTCGAGGCTATCGCCTCTCGGTAAACTATATTGTTCTCTCGACAGGAATGGAGTACTTTCGGCCTCGGTATGTAATGTACTATTTTGAACTCACTATCTAGAAAGCAGTGTTCGACGCACTGTCTAGTCAACCGGGAACACTTGTTTCCCGGTTAAGTAAACCGGGAAACACTCAGTGGTGCCAACTGCCAACCCTTGCAAAATTTAAATACCTTTTTTACTGCAAAATTTCTGCCGAAAAACAATCTGTCACATTTGTCAATTGCAGTCATGACTTGCTTTGGTTTATTTTTTTAAATAAAAGTTGTGAAATCAGATAAAAATTTTATTTGACATTTATAACAATGACTACGTTCGTTTCAAAAAGTATTGTACAATTCTCTTGCGTGAACAATGTTCCCGCGTTCACGCATATGAAGGCCCTCGCTCCCTTCGGTCGCTCGTGCTTCAAAACTGCGTTCACGCGGGAACATTGTGTTCCCGCACTCGTATCGTAAATAACTATTTCGCGCACCCCCTAAAACACTAGAGAATGCAAAAATAAGTGAAAAAATATTTGTTTTAAATTTAAACCGTGCCTATACCTAAAACTAAAACTGTTAGAAGTTTTAAAAAATAGATATTTTTATTTAATTTTATTGTTTGGTGTCTTTCCAGAGTTTTCTCGGTACAACTTTATTGTTTTTCAATGTTATTGCTTCAAAAATGTGTATCTTTATGTTTTTAGGGTCGCCGAATACGGATCTGAATACCAAAGATTTTTGACGGTTGTCTTCAAACTACAATGAGCATTTTCGAGGAAATTTACAGCATTATAAAGATCTGTCGAGTCGCTGAGTTCAAATCTGATGTCAAGATAAAATTTGGATAGTTGACAGCTGTCAATATAGTTGTCAGTTGCATGAAAATGAAATAGATTCAAGGAAATCATTTTATTATAAAGGTTTTTCAGACCGCCTAGTTAAAATCTGACGTTTTAATGGAATTGTGACCAATGTAAGAAACATAAGAAACTATTTATCATGGATTATAACGATTGCTGAATGTATGAAAAATAAGTAGCTACATAAGGTGAAGAAAAATTAATTTAAAAGAAATTTTGTCTTTAATTGAATATTGTTGCTCATTTGCTAACCACGATCCATCATTGTAATCAACAGCTAATAAAACTAATATGCACTGAGAGTTTTCGTCGAGGAGATGAAGCAACTTATCTCTTTGGGGATTCTGAATATCCACCTTGCCTTATCTATTGACACCAATAGTAGGTGCAGAACCAAACACAACAAATGGACTTTTAAAAGGCGTATGGGTGTGTTTGCACCTAGATCGTGTTTTGCATTACCACCCACATTTTGCTGCACAGATAACTTACGCCTGTGTAATACTACATAACAAAATGAGAGTACGAAACATACCTGGTAAAAACAATTAAACTTTAATGGCGCACTACTTTTACTAAAGTAAATACTAATATATTTCAGTCAATGATGAACTAATAATGCAATGTATGACAATAATAACCACGCACTCTGTTAAATTCAAGATACTTGAGGATTCTTTTACAAAGAATAATTCAAACAACTAAACTGACAGAACTTTATTATGTTGTTTTTACATGAACACTACAGCCAACATTAAAAATACAAAACAAAACTTCCTAGCTGAATTGGCGGGTAATTTAAACATCCAACACCTCCCCTCAATTCTGAAACTGAAATACAATTAAAAATATAAGACTGAACAGTTCTAACACAAATTCAAATTATTTCTGTGAAAATTAAATTTTGTCCTATTTAGAGCTTTTGTAAAGATATCAGCAGTCTGATTTTCAGAATTTATATATTTTATTTTTACTTCATTTTTATTTACTAAGTCTTTTATAAAGTGAAATTTAGTGTCGATATGCTTAGTTCTTTTTGTTTCAAAAGTACTAGCCATTTTAATAGTTGATTGGTTGTCCTCAAAAACTACTATTTGCAAAGAATCTAAACACAATATTTCTTTAATTAAATTTACCAAAAATTTACTTTCGCAAATACAATCACAAAGGCTTATATACTCTGCCTCTGTACTTGAAATACTAACAACTGATTGTTTTTTCGATTTCCAACAAACAATATTTTTATTAAGCCTAACCATAAATCCGGAAATACTTTTTCGGTCTGACTCATTAGCAAAATCGGCATCTACAAAAGAATCAACTGTAATTTCTGACTCATTAGACTTTTTAAAATTTAGAGTAAGATCTTTGGTGTATTTTAAGTATTTTAAAACGGCTTTTAACTGATACCAAATTTGTTTACTGTAATTGTTTTGAAATCTGCTAAACAAATTTACCGCATAGCAAATATCTGGCCTAGAGCCAAGCATTATATACACTAGACTTCCTAACAATTCCTTGTATGGTACATCATCGTTATACAAATCACTACTTACATTTTCAATTTCCCATTCTTTAGGAATTACAGGTATACTACTAGGTTTGCATTCAGTCATTCCGAATTTTGAGATAACTTTGTCAATTAAATGTTTTTGCGATACAGTAATACAATCATCTTTAATTTCTATTTCTAATCCTAAAAATCTAATTTTTTTTATCAGTGCTTTTGATTAAACTCATTTTAAAATATTTAGAAAGATTACTTATTATTTTAGTTAAATTTTCAAAATTATCAGACATTAAAATCAAATCATCAACCCAAATTAATATAAAAATGTTATCTTTAAAATAAATGCATGGATCTACCATTGACCTTGTAAATTCAAGACCAACCAGATGTTCATTCAAACAGTCATTCCAACACTTCGGCGACTGGGGCAGTCCGTACAAGGATTTCTTCAATTTACATACATAACCGGGTGGACAGTTCTTAAGACCTTTTGGAGGATACATATACACTGGATTTTTTAGGGTGCCGTATAAAAAAGCAGTTTTCACATCCAGTTGAACAATGTGTAAATTTTCTTTCGTAAATTTAAAGTTCGGAGTGATACCATCCTTGCCACGGGAGCATAGACTTCTTCACCTATGGTATTTACTTGAAAACCTCGTGCAACTAGACGGGCTTTCTTTTCAGATTCTTCAGATTGTTTTATTCTGGATACCCACCTTGAGTCGATAATAACTTTTTCATTTTTAGGTTTTGGAACTAATTCCCACGTATTATTTTCTTCTAATGATTGAAGTTCTTGCTGGATAGCCTTTTCCCATCCATTGTCTTGTTGTACAGCTTCTTCAAAAGTGGTTGGGGTATCTGATAATAAATTTCCAGTAGACAAGGCTACCATGAGATCCATTTCAAAGTCTTCAAATCTCGGAGGTGTTCGTTTTACTCGATTACTTCTTCTAATATCAAGCTGAGTTCCAGGAGGCAAGAATACTTGTTCATCAATAGTTTCATTTTGTATTTTATCGTGATCAGCCTGATAATCAATGGAAGTTGATTGCGTGTTATCATCATAGTTTATTTCTTCACCAGAATCTGAATAAGGATATATTATTGATTGTGTCTTTTCTTCATTGAAAACTACACTTTTTGCTGTTACTATTTTTCTATGCACGCTATCCCATAAGCGATATCCATTCGGAGTGTATCCAACCATGATAGATGTCTTTCTTCTTGTGGGATATGAGCATACGCTATACTTCCAAAGACTTTCATTTTACTCAGGTCAATTTTTCTGTCGTACCATATTTCTGCAGGTATATTTTTATTTTTATTTAGAGCATGTGTAGGTAGGCGATTTATAATATAATTTGAAGTTAAAATGGCCTCTCCCCACATTTCTTTATTCATATTCGAATCAAAAATAAGACATCGAGCCATGTTCAGGAGTTTTTTGTTGAAACTTTCTGAGACCCCATTTTGTTCACTATTTCTTGGAATGTTATATTCTAGTTGTATTCCTTGTTTTCTACAAAAGTTAACAAGTTCGGTTGATTTATATTCTCCGCCACAATCTACTCTGAATCGTGATATTTTTAATGAAAACTTTGCTGACACCATAGCTTCATATTCCCTGAACTTTTCAAAAACTTCACTCTTTTGCCTGATTAAATACACACAAGTAAATCTTGAATAATGGTCTATAAAAGACACATAATATTTCATTCCATCATACGTCGCTGGGTTGAATGGCCCCGCAACATCACTAATTATCAGTTCAATAATACGTTTTGGTCTCTTTTCTTCAGGTATGGATTTAAATTGAGAACGAGTTTGTTTTCCTTTTAAACAGATGTCACATACCTTATTAGTAGGGTAAACCGACGAATGTCCCATTCTTCTGTGTTGCAGATCACTGTTTTCTTCTTTGGTTATTAAAGCAGGAAGTCCAAAATTTATTACATAAAGATTACCAAATTGTTCACCTTTCATAACTTCCTGCCCATTAGAGTTTTGCACTGTTACAACACCATTTCCAAATAACACTTTCATTCCGGCTTGATCCATCTTTTTAACAGACAGTAAGTTATAATCGAGATCATTACATAAAAGAACATCTCTTAGATTCACTATGAGACCGCTTTCTGTAACAAGTTTCAAGTTTCCACGTTTGACTGCTTTGATGTTTTCACCACTTTTAGCCACACAAATTTTTAAATCTACACTTTCACATTCAGTTAAATAGTCTTTCATTTTAATTGTACAAAGATGGTTTATACAACCAGAATCGATTACAAAAAAATGAGTTTCTTGTTTTAAAAGTAATGACAAAGCAGAATTTTCTTGTTTACTTTCTTCTTCTTCATTTTTTGACATTTGATCAGATTGGCCAACATTGTTTTCACACAAAAAAGAAATTTCCCTTTCAGCTTCTTGAGATTTTTCTAAAATTTCTGATGCAATATTTACTTTCTTACTATTTCCATTAAAACTATTATTATTACTGTTGGTGGGATTGGGACAATATTTTCTCATATGTCCTCTCTGATTACATCCATGGCATTTAAAAGGGAACGGTTCATATGTTTTATTATTATTATTACTACGATTGTCATAATAATTATTGTATCCACTTACTGATTGATTTTGATAACCTCGACGATCTGGGGGCTTACTGTTATACTTTCCTCGATTTCCTGGACCACTTCGTCCTCCTCTCGAGTAAAATGACATGAATGAATTATTTTGCTCGTTTCAGCAGTGTGTGCACGGTTTCTGTTCTGTCGAGCTTCTTCTTGAAGAAGTTTACCTTTCACGAACTCTAATGTAATTTTCGATGGTGATTGACCATAAGCAATATCAACTGCAGTTGTGACAACTTGATATGAATTTGGCAAGCTAATAGTTGAGACACGATTTCTTCTTCATCCATTGTAGCACCACTACATTTTAATTCAAATACTTTTCTTTCAAAATCTTCTAGGTATGCAGACAAACTTCCCTTTCTGTGCCTCATTTCAGCTAGTTCCCGCTTCAACTCAACTTGAGCAGCCAGCCCCTTTCTTATATAAGTATTTTCCAAAGCTTCAAACATTTGTCTTGCTGTTTTTTTATTCTGAATAACTGACAAAATACTATCGTCTAACCATCTTACGAGTATGTCTCTTGCTTTTAAATCTTTCTTTTCAAAATCAGATTGAGAGGTTGAATCATTCTTTACTCTAATTGTTTCCAAAAGATCATTTTGCTCCAGATGAAGCTTAATTCTGAATGACCAATTTGAGAATCCTTTTCCATCAAATGGTTTTATTAAAGGTGCGTTATTATTTACTGCTGCCATCGCCGTTTCCAGTAAGAGATCTAGTGACTTCCAAAGCGTATGCAAATTCCACAACACTTACTATCACTCACGAATTCCAATCACATACAAATTCCCGCGTAGTTTAATTAACTAATAAAACTAATTCAAACATATCTGGGCCGCATAACCTGTTAAATTCAAGATACTTGAGGATTCTTTTACAAAGAATAATTCAAACAACTAAACTGACAGAACTTTATTATGTTGTTTTTACATGCACACTACAGCCAACATTAAAAATACAAAACAAAACTTCCTAGCAGAATTGGCGGGTAATTTAAACATCCAACACACTCAACTGTAAATCATACTGTAAATCATGAGGAAATACATGATATACGACTATTGCGTAGAGGTAAAATGGTCAGGAACAGAATGATTGATAACTTTTTTGGATAGAAATTTATGAAATTATTAAATGTACTTATATATCTTATTAATAAATATTTTTTATTAAATTAAAATAACAATTCTAACTTTAAACGTTAGGCTTGAAGTTTTCTTAGTTATTTAAGTTCTTCGCGTATATCGCACAATACTTTCAGATTTTGTAAGCTTACACTATTGCTTCTAAGAAACTTTGGAGTAGGTGCAGGTTCAATAGTTATGTCACTTTTGGTGCTAGTATATCTTCGTTTTCAATAGGTTAATTTTCTGCTGCAGGCCCGTTATTAATTGTTTGATGTTCGTTTCCCAACTGCACATTAACATCGTCAGTTGAAACCAATACATAGATTTTGCGGCTTTACAAAATGCAGACGTTTTATTTACCTATACCTAGTTGAGGAACATCATTCACGCCATCCAACACCACACGACCAATGATATCTAGCAACATGTTTTGTTGATCGGACAAAGGTTTTCGCGTATTGTCATTATTTGTAGTTTTTTTTGCGCTACTTTTAAAATCGCGGGCTTTGCGTTTAACGTGAGACTGCCAGTATGTAAATATGTACATAAAGAAATCAATAAGCAAATAGATATACTCTAATAAATATCATATGTCCTTACTCGTCTCCATTTTTGTACCGACTTCACTGGTTCTCCACAAGCATTGAGTTTGTCACTGAGATTATTCCATGAATCTTCTATTATATTTGGACGAGTAGCGTCGAACTTATTTTCTCTTATTGCCTTGTTTAGCCGTAATTCATCTAAATATCACGATCTCTCTTGTAATATCTATTTCTAGACCCGGAGATTTCATCACCAAATCAATGTATTGGTAATATGGAATTTTTAATTATTTGTTTTCCATGCATTAAAGCTTTGTGTACCAAAAATATAATTTCATATAGTAGAGAGTCCTCCCGTTTCCGTGCAGTAATCTATTCAAGTTTATGGTGAAATGGCTGGCAAGGGTAATTAGAATTACTCGAAGTACTTATTTTAATTAATCTCAAGTAAACATTTATTATTCCCGAAAATATCTTTGAATTACTGAAAGCACTTATAGGAGTTATGCCGTCGTTAGTTGAAGTAATCCCTTTTGTCTTTGGTTTATCTACATGAAGGCTAAAGGTGTCCCACAATTTTTTCCGTACTTTTTCACGCGCGAACAAATTACCAATCGCAAATATATTATAATAAATGTTCTGGTCTTTGCAAGAACGACTAATCAAGATAACCGTGATCTTTTTCAACTACGCATACAACAAATAATTCAACAATTCCTCACTTTGAAAAGTTCCCGTTAATTCAGGAAATACTTTTAAACTAGAGATCACAAAATGAAGCTCGGCTTTCATAGTGGCATTTTTCAAGAGTCTCAGAATGTTTTTATATGAATCAGTCTTTACGATTTTCAAATCAGTTTTTTAAGAAAGGTTAAGAAATACTTGTGCACCGCATCCTACAAAAGTAGTAGTAGCCTTTCAGCATTTTTCAAAGTGAACCACCGAGTTGGAACGAGTTTGATAAAACTTTTTTCGGATAAATTGAGTGAAACAATGATTTCGCTGAACTCTTGCCATGGTGAAGGTTAACTTTCGAAAAAATAGTATACCTTAATAATTAATTCCGAGGCGTCATCTCCTAAACGATGCAGATCTTCCCGAAACGCATTGTGGCCAATGTGAATGTTGCACGAACCAATAGCGATGAGAGATTTCCCGTTGGCCAATTATTGCACAATCTCGTCCATCTCTCATATACTAATTTGTTGAAATCTGGCCCATCGCCAACCATCAAAAGATTTTCCTGTGAAAGATATGCATTTTCGATTGCTGCATTTAAATGAAGATATAAAATTTCTGCCGTAGCTTTACCCACGAAGAAAGTCTGAAGATGTTCCGACACAATTTGACTTTGGCTATTGGACCAATAATGAATTAAAACTTGTAGTTGCTTTTGGTGAGCTTTGTTTGTTGTTTCATCATAACAAATCGTATACGCTGTGTTTGCAAAATCATTCTTCTGCATATTTCTAAGTAAGGACACAATGCTTTTCTTTTATGAAATAATTCTGCTTAGTTGCCTGAAAATAGTATATTGTACAACTAGTGATACAATGACGATGTTTGTAATACGAGTATAAGTTTGCTTAACGAGCCGCGAAGCGGCGAGTTAAGCTATATACGAGTATTACAAAAAGGAATTGTAACACGTGTTTTACATACTACTTTGTCTATTTCGCCTTAATTTACAATTTACTTTAAAGAAATGGGAAAATGTACACGCGGGTATTTTTGATGTGGTAATGTTGGTAATAACTGATAACGCATACAATGACATCCACTGTCATTTTGAAAAAATCACGTAGGCAGGGAAAAATTCAAGTTTAAAAAAAGGTGACAGCTTAGTTGTTTCTTCTGATATAAGATAAAAATGTATTTTTATTATAAATAATTATTTTGATAAGACAATCATGTACTCAATCAAGGTTTTACTGTTTCTATTACAATAAACATTTTAATACATCAAAACTGCTTAACATACAACAATAGAAAATAACTAACCTAACCTCTAAATCTAAACAATGAAAATGAAATTTGAGTAGGGACGGACACGGGATTCACGACCATCAACTTGATCCGGAAAACCAACAAGCTTTTCAGCGCATTTTCGTAGGAAATCCGCTATTAACCGCGCTTTGTTTTAATTCAAAGCTTCTTAAAATGAAATATGTTTCATTATTCTCGCTGTTATTTCTGAGCATCATAACATTCAAATTTTCAAAACGGCGCCAGTTAATGAATACTTATTAGTACCTATCACGGGAAAGTGTTTTTCTTTTGGATAATGTGCCCCCAAAATACTTCCGCGGGTTGGTTGTCGAGCATTATTCCTTTCCTTTTTATATTCTTCCTAACACCTTGGTTATGTTCCCATTGGTAGGTAAAAACTGAAAAAAATATTTGATGAAATGGAGGTGTACATCATTCAACTCAATTAAACTTACCTCAATATCGACAAGCGATATACGTTTTGGCTTTTTAATCTAATTTTGATCTTGAAATCAGAATATAGCTGTGTTATTGCTTATTACGCATTTACGTCTGACACTGGACTTCGTTGACAGAATGACATGACAGAGTAGGCTGGCAGCAAAATTTACTTACTACTGCCAGCCTTACAAATAAAAAAATCACTACTTTCAGTTGCACAAAGTAGCACTTTGTGTAACTGTTTTTCGCAAAAACAGTGTCACAAAGTAATCTTTGTATACGCGAAATAGACAAATTATATTTTACTGTCATTTTATAGCAAATATCTTAATTTATTTACTTAATTATTTTTGTTTAAGAAATATTGCATCTGACGCAATAATATAGTTTATTCCAATACCAATTAAGTTCGTAGATTACATTAAAAACTTCGTTGTATAAAATTTTACACAAAATTTTTTAATAGAAATAAGAGCAATTTCTTGAATGGTTAAGATTTTCTCTGTATAACATAATACTAAATGAAACTAATGTTTGAATTTGATTATTGTAACTATTAAATAAACAAAACTGGAGGTTTAACAATCTAAATTTTAACCTAAGTATTAAGAATTATTTGTTTACCTCAAACGTTGGACTTAAATCATCACAAGGTGCACCACTGAAGTTGGAGACAACGCATTTCATGGACAATATCAATTTTGCTTCTAAGCTTGAATCTAGAATGCTGTACACTTCAAGTAGGTATACTAGATGCTGCTGAAGAAACAATAGTATTGCTGGTACTCGCAGAACGAGGAAAACTAAGGCGAACCTGATTTGAAGCTACTTTTTGATTATAACTGTTTTTATGCTATTCCGTAGCTGCATATTGTGTGGCCGCCTACACTCATTTTCCTTGTACACTAATGGTTGCAATACACAAATTTTAATATATCTCATTCCCATTTTTCTTAATTTTACAGCCTTGGCCATCATCTTTGTTTAAGAAGTCATCTGACTCCAGTGGCGGTACTTCAAGATGTTGCCTCCACAAAATTCAATTCGGGTCCATGATGAAATGAAACTCAAGAATAAACAATAGATAAAATATGAAAATACAATTTTCTAAAACTATACAAATGTTTTACGTCGTGCTTTGGCATCGGCGAAATTTCTTATAATTTCTTTTAATTCTAATTTTGATGCCTCTTCAGCTTCTATAGACAAGATAGCAACCCCGCTTAATCGTTGTTCAGCCATTGTTGTTTGCATATAGTTTTTAATAATGTTCAGTATCGAAAACGATCTTTTTGAGGTTGCTGTAGTAACTGGAATGATTAAAAATAGCAATAATGCACTTATAACACTACTAAAACACAAACCCGTCGCACTACACTTTATAATTAACAATTCGACCAGTTCCTTAATTGTTTAAATTTGCGGCATTTCATCTTTTAGAACTAAGTTAAGTACTTGAATAGGAAATTCCTTAGAAATATCTTCTTCATAATGTTGAATGAGATTCTCTGAAAATATTAAAAGTACCGAGAGCGTAACAAATTTTTTAGGATTTAAAAAGTTAAATACGTCACTTGGTATAAATTGTGTGTTTTAGTTCCTCACATATTACGTCAAAAACTTTAAGGTAAACATTGACTCGAAAGTATTCCTCGTTACTATCAAAACGGTGATCTAGTGCTAGTTCGTCGAAGTGGCGCTAGGTACCGGCCTTCTCTTGTTGTTATTATCCCCATTTCGTAGAGCTTCATTTTTAAGAGTTTTGTAGGCGTTCCGCAACAAACCTAGTGTATCATATGCAACTTTTAAAGAATCTACAGCTCTTGAAATATCCATGTCCTTAGCTTGTAATAATGTTGATGCAAAATTTACTTGGCACATTATTTTTCCATCATGACATATTTAAATACAAACTCAAATGTAGACATTTTCTTTTTAATGTTTTTGGCTTTTTCTCCCTCTTCTCTTTTATTGCTACACAAAATTATCTTATCCAGTGTTTTTATTATGTCTACAAATCTAAGCCTTTTCACTGCCAGCAGAGCTGTCACTCGTCCGACCCAGCGAGTTGGATTCGCAATTCTTGATGACATTCCAGCAATCCGTCAAGTGCCAGAAAAGATTCCCTTGTTTCTAATGCAGTAGGTTCATCTTTTTCATTTTTCACAATTTCTATGTATCTTACTATTTGACTTAACTGATCTTTTACGCAGATCTTGTGTATCCACCGCCACAGCAAAAAATTACCCATCAGATATTGATGAAACTTATGTATGCCCCAAGAAATAGCCAATGCCTCTTTATGAATTGCTGAATATCTACACTCATGTTTATTTAGTACTCTCGATGCAAAAACTGATAGGCTTCTCAGACCCATCGGAATAAACATGCATTAAAACGGCACCTAAGCCTACCTTTGAGACATCACATACTAACTTTAATTTCACTTGAAGTCGAAAACAAACAAAACGTCCATAATAACTTATTATACCTGTATAAGCCCTGATTTCTGGAGTAAGCTGAGATCTAGGACATTCTTTAATCGCCTAAACTATCTCTGGGTCTTTATTTAATCCCTCTTTATTTATAATATGCCCTAAATACTTAATCTCAGGTTTAAAAAATTGCACTTACTCAAGTGTAGTTTAAAACCGGCCCTGGTAAGTCTTTCAAAGACCCTATATTTTGTAGATGCTCAGAACGATGACGACCAGTAACTACAATATCTTCCAAAAAATGTATTACCCCTGGTATTCCTAAAAGAACCTTTTCATCCGTCTTTTGAAAAATGCTGCAGGTTGTTTCCCAGTTCCGGCAACCTGTTAACCTGATAAAATCCACTATGGGTAACTCAACCTAACAACTTTTTGGTTTCATCGGTTACCTCCAGCTGATTATAAGCATTTTTAAAATCCAGTTTAGTAAAACACACCCCCTGCAACAAACAGCTCTTTTACCTTTGGCAATGGGTGCTTAACATCTAGCAAAATCTTATTAATGGTAACCTTATAGTCCGCGCATACGCGAATTTTACCTGTACTTGACAACTGGAACCAGCGGAGTACTCCACTCTGCATTACCTACTCGGGTAATGACATCTTGTCTTTCCAGCTCATCTAATTCCTCATTAACAGCCTACTTAAACGAAAACGGTAGTGGCCTCAGCTTACAAAAGTCGGTTTGACATCAGACTCTTCTTAGAGATCAACTTTTTCAAATTTATAATGACCTAACTCATCATCAAATAGACTGCTACCTCTTTTAGTTAAAATTGAAGCATCTGAACATTCCTGCACTTTATTTATGCTAGGGACCACATGAGATTTAATCTTAAAATTAAATAATTTCATCATATCCCTGTCAATTAGTGGGGCAGCACCGTTTTTAATTACTATTAACCTATGTTGATTTACATGAATCTTTTCGTAACTAATTGTAATATAAATTTCCCCTAACGGTGTGATAATATTACCGTCAAAAGACTTAACCTTACTAGGCTGCAAAATACAATCTTGAACATTTTCTAAACAAACAAATTCTCAGGCAGAACAGATATACCTGAGTCTAGTTCCATCAAAATTTTACAATTAATAACTAACATGCGAACATTCATTGTTTTAACAAAATAATTATTGGAACTAACAAACTACATTTCGACAAAATCAAAACATTGCTCTAAATCTTCCTTATTTAAATTTTGAACAGGTTCAACATTATTAATATCACTACCCGCCCATCTTAATAGGACACACCAACTTTGTTGCAGATTTTGCACTTTTATTACTTGTAATTATGTTTGTCATCACCACATGCATTGCATTTAGAATCCCTTGCTTTTCTTTTCACCTCCTTGTTCTCTTGCCTTCGTTCACTGGCAGTTGTAGTATAGGGTACTAGGGTACAGTGAAAAACGAATTATCTTAAAATTGTTAAACGTCCACTTAACTACTGTTTACACTCATGTCGATCATCAACTGTGTCAAATTTCAGCAAAAAATTTCGACTGTGTCCCTCCCATATTGGACTTGAAAGTTTTTAATGTTATTCGTAATGTAATTGTCTAGCTGAAATTCAGATTTCAATTATTTTCTTACCTGTCCTTTGTACATTGCATATAAAATTGAACAAATAATAAGGCAACAAACATTTCTAAACATGAAATAGAGCAAAGAAGTTAAGTCTTTAGAACTTACAGAAATAGTACTTATTTAGCTACGTTAAAGTCACGCTTCGTCTTGAAGTTTGGCATCGCTTTCCTGGAGAAAAGTCGCTGTCTGATGTAACCATCTCCCTCCTGGAATCCAGTCACTGCAACACAAGCCTCTGTCAATACTCTAATTCCTCTTTCTGCTGCTTGCGTATGATTTGGCCACTTAGGAACAGCCAGAGGAGTCTCCAAAATGTTGAGAAGTTCTTGCTCAGATAGCTTTGCAATGAAGGGAGGTTCATCGTTCAGTTCTTCTGTCCAATTGATCATGGAATAGTAGTTGATTGCTTGCCAATCAATTTTAGGAACGTGTACCTGCCTAATGCTTTTATCAAGTTCTACAGATGGATTTTCTTCACCTCTTTCACACTCGAATCTTCTTCATCGTCTGTACACCTCATCAATTCAGCATCCTCGTCAATAACTTCATCATTAGTATCAGACAGTTTATTTCCTCCCTCACTTCGCAACTTCCTAATCAACTGTATGGCTTTTATTCTCACCTCTTGTTCTTTATCTGCACACATGGCAAGGAGCAGCTGGTCTGAATGTGCGAAATAGACAGCCGTTATATTTTGTAAATGTTCCAGCTCACTCTGTGCCCTTTCCATTCTATATTTATGACGCTCTCTTTGTAGCTTGGATGGATCGATAACTTGACTAGTCTCTTTTGACGTGACGATTCCACAATCTACAAACACTACACTACACAGATGCAATGACAGCTCCAGCTTCATCACTCACGCCATAACGATCACAAATCGCAGACAAAGTTGGAAGAGCAGTTCTGTGGCATGTTTAATGGCAGAGCATGCCATTAAACATGGCATGCATCTTGACTCTTTTTGCACCTTGTTCTTCTCTAACAGCAGATCTATCCCACATCCTTGTAACAGTAATATCAATTCCACAAATTGTCATCTTGCGTTCACTCCTCTGGTCCAACAAGAATCTCACTTCTCTCTTTGGAACCTTTATTTCGCATTTACAGGCAAGATGATAACCTTCACAGGGACTTGTCCGGCATCCAACATCAATACAACTTGCTGAAGGACAATCACAACAGCAGATATCAAAGATCTTTTCCATTTCTTCCTTGTATGCAGCAATTTTGTTAGCACCTTTACTTCTATTCACCTCCACGCCTTTGTTGTACATTCTCTTGATACGCTCTTCAACTGCTTTTTGAGAAACTAAAGGAGCCACAGTCCTATCACCAATAGCTGTTTCCCACAAGAATCTAACTATATCTGCAACACGCTTGATAATCTGTTCTATGTTGGCAATTTTTTTCTCATCATCTTCACATTTTAACTTCCACACTCGCCTCATGACATCACCAATTGTCGGCAACATGTGTTGAGGTAGAGAAGCTCTAAATCCAAATAATTTGGGCTCTGTCTACTTCCGTGTAGCAATTTTCGTAGCCATTATTGAATGTTAACTAAATTCGTATCTAAAACAAAAATAAAACAACTATAATTCGCTAAAACCCGTGCAGCATAGCGTTTTATAAGAAACATAGACAGTACGGATAAACCAAAAAGTTCAGACTTAAAAATGGGAGGTGATACATTAATCGATTTTCTTAAAGTTTTGTACACAAGTTTGCCTTGTCATACAAAACACATCCCTAAGCGGACATGTAAATCGGTAAGTTTACTGGTCCCTATTGTAGTATATACTTTTTCTAATTTTGACATATAAAGTGTCACTTTTCAAAATTGACTGAAGTTACAAAACGTCACATTTTTCGTAACTGGTTAGGAAATGAAAAATTTTTCGGAACTGGTGACGAAAAATTCATTTTAGCGTCAGTTACGAAAAACAAAAACACAAAATTAAGAAAAACATAACATTTAAGTAATCAATGTAAACACAATCGTTGCTGTTAGTACTTGGTTAAATCTACATATACAAAAGATACAACACAAGTAGAAAAAAACATTTTCAATGATAAATGTGTATAACACAGTTCTGACAGTTAGTTAGGTTAACTCCTGATGATAGGGAAGTTTTATTAGTAGAACTTGAAGCTGTAATATTAGAAACGCAATTGGTTTCACCACGAAACCAATATCCGTAGCAATCTTTTTCTTGTTCTCTATTGAATTTTCTACGTATCCTTCCGCTACCGTATTGGACTTCCAGCCCCCATGTCTTTTTATCTTCAAAAGATCGGCTCCAAAGTGGCCGAAGACCTTCTAAAGCAGTGGCCAGTAAATAAAACGGGATTTGGTAATCCAATTGTTTGAGCAATCGTCTTGGGTAGATTACCAAAAGTATTGATCCCAACCGGTAGAACACCACATTTTTCATTAATGTATTTAACGAAAAACCGGTTGTGTTTAACATTTGGTGGACGCAAATTAATGTATTTTCTAATCATCTCCACAAAATTTATTCCGTCTATGTCCCCAACTGTGATTGCAAACGCACGAATAACTTTTGTTTTTGTATTCGGAATATTAACTCGAAAATAAGACCGTTCGTCCACAACATTTTCGATACGAAGAAAAGTTAGCTCAGATTTTCGACATGCACCAGCTATTCCAACGATCATTGCAACCTTAAAAGATAGGTTATGTATGTAATGATGACAATAAGATAATAAAATGCATAGTTATTGCCGCGTACCTTTGCCATTAAAAACTTCATATCATCAACCTCTCTTAAAAACTTCGAGATATTCTCTTTCGAAAAGACGTTCTACTTTTTAGGGAGGTACGCATCTGACTGTCTCTTTAGAAATGATACCAAAGTGGTATATTTCTTAATATCAATATTCCTTTTTAGAGATAATTCACTTCGCAACATAGAATACAGAGTCCACAGTGTAGAAGCTTTTAGAGTCTTCTTTCCCTCAAAATACGCCAGCAAAACTTTCTCATTGATATGCTTTACTTTTTTTTCTTCACACCACTTTTCAAATATTTCATAAGCCAAATCATATTTTGCTTTTGATTTTTCCGGTATAACGGATAATAGTGCATTTTGTGCAGCCTCTTCGATATCACTTGGAACCTCTAAACTTGAATCCGACATTTTTCAAATTTTGTATTCTTACAAAACTCGCAGAAGCGTCAAACTCGAATAAATTAAACAAACTGATATAAAATAAACTGATATAAAAAAAAGCGATATAAATGTATACTACCTACTTGATTTTCAATACAATTCATGAAATTCATAATTTCATCGGTTTTTAAATTTTGAAGAACCATTTTTTATCAAAATTAGAAAAAATCTTGTATGAAACACGTTAGGAAATGCGATTTTGTGTAACTCGTGTGATTTTGCGGGATCTCGCTTCGCTTAGGCATTTCCTAACTGGTTGTATAAATAGCTATTCCCGCTCTGAAATTACTGCCACTGATTACTTTATTTACTTGTATCGGAGTACTGGCCTGAGCTAACGCTGCCTCTTTTAAGAGCAACCTCTACTAGGTCGTCCAACTTTATTGTGTACTCCTCTTTATACAGAGGCGATCCACAATTGATCCTTTTTAAGGCCTGATAATAACCTATCTTTAAAAATGTCACTTAATAGTAGAGTCAATTTTTGCATTAAGTTCTTATTTTTTACTATCTAAAGATAGAGACTTGAAATCTTTTGTAATGCCATCAGTACTGGACCAATATAAAATGTTATATGTTTAAAATGGGGGCACGCCCTCTCGGGGGGTTGAAACCCCCATTTTGTACCCCTAATTTAATAACGCAGCCAAATTGAGCGAAATTTATATTAGGAGGGTTCTTGGAGTCGCTGATTATGAATCCAATGAGAAAATTGAAAAATTCAAAATGGCGGACCCAAAATGGCGGTCCTAAAATAACGGCATTTGAGATTGAGAATGCGATTTACACCGTTTCTATTGATTATAGAGAAAAACTCAAAGAGTCAAAAAGTGCTTAAATTGTGATTTTGCAAAGGAATACACTATTTTGATTACCTTATTATGAACCCCTTCGCTCTGCCCTAGTAGTAGAGTCAATTTTTGCATTAAGGTCTTATTTTTTACTATCTAAAGATAGAGATTTGAAATTTTTTGTAATGCTTTCAGTACTGGACCAATATAAAATGTAATATGTTTAAAATGGGGGCACGCCCCCTCGGGGGGTTGAAACCACTCCCAATTTAATAACTCGGGAAGTTTTCCATCAACTCGAGGCAAATTCATGTTGGGAGATTTTTGGGGTTCTGATTATGAACTCAATGAGAAAATTAAGAAATACAAAATGGCGGACCCAAAATGGCGGTCTTCGAGATTGGAAATGCGATTTACGCCGTTTTTATTGAATTCAGAGAGTCAAAAAGTGTTTAGAATGTGATCTTGCATAGGAATATACTATTTTGGTTACCTTATTATGTAACCCCCTTCACTCTCCCCTAGTTGGCTTCTCAGTGAAGAGGTTGCATAATAAGGTAACCGGAGTTACGTATTCCTATGCAGAATAACATTCTAAACACTTTCTGGCTCTTTGAATTTTTCTCTAAAATCAATAGAAACGTCGTAAATCGCATTTCCATTCTCAAAGAGCGCCATTTTGGGCCCGCCATTTTGAATTTTTCAATTTTCTCATTGGATTCATAATCAGCGACTCCAAGAATCCTTCCAACATAAATCTCGCTCAATTTGGTTACGTTATTAAATTAGGGCTACAAAATGGGGGTTTAAACCCCCCGAGGGGGCGTGCCCCAATTTTAAACATAACATTTTATATTGGTCCAGTAATGAAGGCATTACAAAAGATTTCAAGTCTCTATCTTTAGATAGTAAAAAATAAGAACTTAGGCATGTTTTTTGCAAAAATTGACTCTACTATAAAAGAGCTCCAAATTTGCATTCGATGGCTTTATTCTGACATAAAAATCGGGTCGCATAAACCTTTTAATACTTCGTATGCTTGATCGCCAATTATTTTTAATAGGATTGGTGCCTATTGGCCTTCCACATAATAGTTAGCAATACAATATTGTTCCAACCTTTCTTGATAAGTGGACCAATCTGACCCTATGCTATACTCCTGCAGATTACCAATTGTTCCTTTGAAAACATTGACGTGAGGTGGTTCAGCCATTGTTTCACCCTTAGTTTCACCGAATAACAAATAAAGCGCCTCACTAATTAAAAAAACATTTTGACTCGTCGCCAGAAAATTTGTGGTGTGCCCTTCAATAAGAATAAAGTATTTATTATACACTGAATATCATTTATTTAGAGGTAGCACATATAAATATACATGTGCACAGGAGCGTGCCAATACAATACATACTAAGTATAGAATCATTAGATTATGTATACCTGGTGGTTCAGCCATTGTTTCACCCTTAGTTTCACCGAATAACAAATAAAGCGCCTCACTAATTAAAAAAACATTTTGACTCGTCGCCAGAAAATCTGTGGTGTACCCTTCAATAAGACTAAAGTATTTATTATACACTGAATATCATTTATTTAGAGGTAGCACATACGAGGGTGGTCCCAGAAGTACCCGACCCAACAAAGAAAACACAAAAATTTTGGAAAAAGATTTATTTATTTTTCAACGTAATCTCCTTTCAGCTCTATACACTTTCCCAGCGGTGTTTAAAAAGTTCGATACCCTTTTTATAATAAGAACTGCCTTGCTCCTCAAAATGGCCATTGCTGGCAAAAAACTGCTGACATCACTTCTTCATCGTTGGAAAATCTTTAACCACTGAGCCATTTTTTCAAGTTTGGGAACAGAAAATAATCCGAGGGGGCTAAATCTGGCGAATATGGTGCATGAGGTAGCAATTCAAACTTTAATTGATTAATTTTGGCCATGCAATAACGGATTTGTGAGCTGGCGCGTTGTCGTGATGAAACAACACTTTCTTTTTAGCCAAATGCGGCCGTTTTTGCTTGATTTCTTCGCTCAAACGTTGCAATAAGTTTGCATAATACTGGCCATTGATAGTTTTTCCTTTTTCGAGATAGTCAATAAAAATTATTCCACTCGCATCCCAAAAAACCGACGCCATAACCTTGCCTGCAGATGAAACGGTCTTCGCCTTCTTTGGAGCCGGTTCTCCCTTTTGAGTCCATTGTTTCGATTGTTCTTTTGTCTCGGGTGTGACATGATGGACTCATGTTTCATCCATTGTTACGAAACGGTGCAAAAATTCTGCTTTGTTGCTGTGAAACTTCGCTAAACACTCAATTGAAACATTTTCACGACACTGTTTTTGCTCGAGTGTGAGCAAACGCGGCACCCATCTTTCTCATGTCCAAATTTTCAGATAATATGCGATGTACCGCACTTTTTGAAATGCCCGTAATGTCTGCTAGCTCGCACACTTTCAGTCGACGATCATCAAGTACCGCTTTGTGGTTTTTCTTCACCATTTCTGGAGTCGTCACCTCATTTGGTCGACCACTGCGATGCTCGTCTTGGCAGCTCGTACGGCCTCGTTTAAACTCAGCTACCCAAAATTTAACTGTTGTAAACGAAGGAGCAGACTTACCCAGAGTAGAATCCAGTTCAGCTTTTATATTGGTTGGGCTGAGGCCTTTCAAATAAAAGTATTGTATCACATAACGATGACCAATTTTCTCCATTTTCACAAATTCACTGACAACGTTCACTATTGATGGCTGCCAAACAAATACTGAACAACGTGGCGCTTTCAAACTTGAAACATATGCTTTATAGACTGCGTACTTTCCAATACAGTGATATTTTCAAACAACTACCGCGCCACCTCTTGGTCAGGTCGGGTACTTCTGGGACCACCCTCGTATAAATATACATGTGCACAGGAGCGTGCCAATACAATACATACTATAGAATTATTAGATTATGTATACCTTTTGAGGCGGGAGATAATACATTCTACTTTTCCAATGTTGCCAACTGCTGTTATACATATAAAGTAACTTCATAAATATATGACAAACAGGGTATCATAGTAGTACACCTATGTACCTTCTCCGACAGGAAGTGACGTCATAAGCACATGTGTTATAGGTAATATGTAAACAAACATGGCCGCCAGATGTAAACAATATGGCCGCCGGATGTAAACAATATGGCCGCCGGAAGTGACGTCATACGTAAACAAAGCAGCTGATTTAAATGGCGGTATGCTCTTAGTAGATAAGCCCGCCAAGAATATGTAAACATGCAGGGTAACCAATTGATATTTAGTTAAAAAAATTATTAAATAATTTCCCCCAAAAATGTAAACAAAGCAGTTGATTTAAATGTTGGTATGCTCTTATTAGATAAGCCCGCCAAGCATATTGAAACATACAGGGTAACCAATTGATATTTAGTTAAAAAAATTATTAAATAATTTCCCCCAAAAATGTAAACAAAGCAGTTGATTTAAATGTTGGTATGCTCTTAGTAGATAAGCCGGTCAAACATATGTAAACATACAGGTGACCAATTGATATTTAGTTAAAAGTCACTAGATTTGATGTGTAAACAAAGCAACTGATTGGTTGATTTAAATGGCTGTATGCATGTAAAACATATCCTATAATAAGCCCACCAAAAATGATATCACATATTTTATGAGCTAAAATACCCTAGTGCTGCCATCAGGTGTTTCTTATTTATAATATGTTTATTCATAATCAAAAGGAAGTTGAAACCACAATTGAAAAGTTTATAAAGGTATTAGAAATATTCAAACAGCTCCAGTTGTACAATCGTCTTTAAAAAAATGTCTGAGGATTTACATTGTCATGAAGAAATGCCAAACACGCCGCAACCAACAGCATCAAAATCAACATCACAACCCCCAATTTGGGTGAGTTAGATTAATAAAAGGAATATACAACAATTGTTATATTAATGTTTTTTTTGCAGACACCCAAAGAAACCGCTTTTTGTTTTGAATGCAAAAAATTTTTTTGTTTTTGCGAAAAATCTATAAATTATCATTTAGGTAAAACCTCAGCTAATAAAATTATTAAAAAAAGAAAAAGATAAATCAAACCAAAAAATTATTACACGGCTTTTAAAACAGACAAAAAATCTTATTTTTAAATTTCACAGCTTATTTAAAATGTAAACATTATTAATCTCAACAAGGGTAGATGTTCAAATTATAATTTTAGAATAAAAGTGTTAATTTTACAGCTTATTTAAATAAAAAACATTAAGCTAGAAAAATCTATTTATTTTTTAATATATGAATATACCCTAAAGCTTTAATTAATTTTCATTTAGACTAAAACCAAAGCTAAAAATATAAAAAGAAAACTTAATTCAAACCAGAAAAATTGTTATTTTTTAATACTATAATTATATGAAATTGTTATTTTTTAATACTATAATTATATGAAATTTAAAATACTGGTAAAACTTGATTAAAAAACAACTTGAAAAAAACATCAAGCTAGAAAAATCTATTTATTTTTAATATATGAATATACTACAAAGCTTTAATTAATTTCCATTTAAATCAAACCAAACTAATAAAATTACAAAAGAAAAAAACTTACTTCAAAACAAAAAATTATTATTTTTAGAATAAAATTGCTAATTTAACAGAATATTTAAATAAAAAGCATCAATTAGAAAAATCTATTTATTTTAATATATGAATATACCTTAAAGCTTTAATTAATTTTTCATTTCAGACTAAACCAAAGCTAAAATTATAAAAAGAAAACTTAATTCAAACCAGAAAAATTGTTATTTTTTACTACTATAATTATATGAAATTTAAAATACTGGTAAAACTTTGATTAAAGAAAACTTAATTCAAACCAGAAAAAGTGTTATTTTTTACAACTATAATTATATGAAATTTAAAAATAGTGGTAAAACATGATTAAAAAACAACTTGAAAAAACATCAAGCTAGAATGCAAAAAATCTATTTATTTTAATATATGAATATACCTTAAAGCTTTAATTAATTTTTCATTTCAGACTAAACCAAAGCTAAAATTATAAAAAGAAAACTTAATTCAAACCAGAAAAATTGTTATTTTTTACTACTATAATTATATGAAATTTAAAATACTGGTAAAACTTTGATTAAAGAAAACTTAATTCAAACCAGAAAAAGTGTTATTTTTTACAAACTATAATTATATGAAATTTAAAAAATAGTGGTAAAACTTTGATTAAAAAACAACTTGAAAAAACATCAAGCTAGAATGCAAAAAATCCAGTTATTTTAATATATGAATATACCTTAAAGCTTTATAGTATATTAAGTATCAAGAACAGTAAGGACAGTTTACCGATCGACGACAATGTTTGGCGACTGAGCGAAGCGAAGTCGCCAATATTGGAGGAGATCGGTAAACTCCTTACTGTTCGAGATGCTTATACTATTTTTTGTACGATCACTATGAATACAAAGGTATTAACTAAGGAAATATCCCGAAGATGGTAAAAAATAGATTTAAGATAATTTATTTTTGCCCTGTATATCCACCAAATATTAAGTAGGTTTTGTCGTTACCATGGATACGTTTGTAATTTTATTTTTGAATGTCACGATATTTTTGTCGTTACCATGGATACGTTTGTAATTACTATTATTTTTTAATGTTACTATATTTGTCAAATTTGTGAGAAGGACTGAAAACGAATATAATTAGGATATTGAAAATGCCTAAGCAAATTTAAATAAAAAACAAACATTTTTTTAATAGTCCAATTATTTAGAAAATAATGATTTTTTCGCGATCGCGAAAGAAACATCTAAAGATTTATTCTATAAATTACATATAATTTACTTACCGTTCTGTTTTTGACAGAACTGAACGGTAAGTAATTACTTACCGACGCGTTTTTGCTTAGCAACCAGTAAATATAACCTACTGTTCTAAAACCAAGTATGGTAAACAATTTGAAATAGCATGGTCGTACAAAAATTAATTTTTCATTTCAGACTAAACCAAAGCTAAAATTATAAAAAGAAAACTTAATTCAAACCAGAAAAATTGTTATTTTTTTACTACTATAATTATATGAAATTTAAAATACTGGTAAAACTTTGATTAAAGAAAACTTAATTCAAACCAGAAAAAGTGTTATTTTTTACTACCATAATTATATGAAATTTAAAAATAGTGGTAAAACTGATTTAAAAAAACAACTTGAAAAAAACATCAAGCTAGAATGCAAAAAATCTATTTATTTTAATATACAATGCGTTTCAAAAGTCTGGAACTATTGAAATAAAATTCAAACAAAAATTTTTTGAGACAAACGCTCTGACAGGTCAATTTTGGTTTTAAAAAAGAGATCTTTTTATATCCACTGAATTTTTCGATCGTCATTTGTTTTTGACTTATGACGTCATCGGATTTTTTTTTAATTGCAACCCATATTTTTTTTGATGGATTTGGATAGAGCTTGAAATTCTGGAAACAGAAATATGTACAAGTACAACCTTGACTTTGATAGTTTCTGAAATACGAGGCATTAAATTAAATTGGAGCAATTCGTCCAGAAACTCTCCGGAATGTGTTACAAGATTTTGAGTATCGCCTAGGATATTGCCAAGAAGTAAATGGGAATCAGTTTGAACATCTTATTTAGTTTAGTTATGACAATAAGGTTGTTAACTTGCTCGTTTCTACAGTAAAATAAAAAAAAATGAAAAAAATTTAGCGCTACTTCAGCTTTTTTTCCAAATTTTGAGCTTGATTGTCTTGTAAACTATCAAGGTCAAGGTCATACTTGTGCATATTTTTATGTTCAGAATTTCAAGCTCTATCCAAATCCATCAAAAAAAATATGAGTTGCAATTTAAAAAAAAATTCAATGACGTCATAACTCGAAAACAAAAGGCGATCGAAGAATTAAATTTATACAAAAATATGTGTTTTTTAAAACTAAAGTTGACCTGTCAGAGCGTTTGTCTCAAAAAGTTTTTGTTTGAATTTTATTTCAATAGTTCCAGACTTTTGAAACGCACAGTATATGAATATACTACAAAACTTTAATTAATTTCCATTTAAATCAAACCAAGGCTAATAAGAATTATAAAAAGAAAAAACTTACTTCAAAACAGAAATATTATTATTTTTTACTACTATAATTATATATGAAATTTAAAATACTGGTAAAACTTTAATTGAAGAAAAACAACTCAAATCCTTTGAATTTTAAGAACTATTTATGTTAAAAAACCAAAAAAGCTTTTAATCTATAAATACACTTACTAAATAGACAAATAAAACTTTAATTAAAGAAAAAACAACTCAAAATATATATATTAATTTAACAACATATAATATTGATTTATTTGGGTTAGTCCAAACAGACATTACTACCCCCGAGGGGGTAGCTATCATAATCAGGTGTGTGTATGACGTTGATAATACTACATCTACAATGCTGATAGGTAGGGTCTAGAAAAGAAAAAAAACATAAGAAATTGTTTTTAAAAAGAAAAAATACATACTTCATATTCAGTCCCCTTAAGGGACCGCCTAACCCAATATACTATGTCTAAAACAAAAATAACAGCTATTAGAAATCACAATTACACAGAACGAAAAAACGCGTGGTACCTTGTTCAGTATTCATTTTGTTTTAAAAGAATAAAAGCTAAAAATTTGCAATAACCATCGTTACTATCTAAAGAGGATGAGGTTTTCTTAATCTTTTAAATTTAAACCAAACTACATTATCGAATTAAAAAAACATCTTTTAGAATATTATTGTTGTAAAAATGCTTTTAATTGTTAGGGTTAAACATTTATCATATTTAACAATGAGAAGCTCTAAGATATATATATCAATAAAGGGTTATAGGATTAAACCACAACCAACATAAATTAAACAAGCAGTTTACCTGTTTCAAGTCGTGATTTAAAAGATAAAAATTAATATTAAATAGCAAAGACAGGATGCTTTAAAATGAAAAAACCATATTTTGTTAATCACAGGATGCGAACGATGATAAAAATTGCACAAAATTGAGGTAAAAAAATATTTTTTTTCTAATATTTTCCACACAATTCTAGAAAAACAATTTTCATATAAACAAAAACATATAAATATCGAAATTATTCAATAGTTATTTAGTCTTAATAAAATTGTTAGATAACCTTCTAGAAAAAAAAAACAAATACCTATAAGTAAATATGCACCCGAAAACATTATTATATTTATCAACAAAAACATTGTGCAAGAATTTTCCTATCTCACAGATACAACCCTGCAATCTTCCACAAACCCTCAAGAATCATGTTCTTCAAGAATGGATCTCACATGTGTTTGAGCTATGTTGGGAAGCATCACATCAACCTGAATATGAAAATCCTCTTTGGATTGAAGCTGCTTTGAAAGAAAAAGTATATCAACAAACAGTTTATGGACCAAGTGATATGGAATACTTTTCAGCATTGAAGCTTTATAAAGTTCCTGAAGAAGAGGTTCAAGTGGCTTGGTTACCACGAAAAACAATTTTAAATTATCAAGCATATCGTGTTTTCAATTCAACCAATAGTGAAGATATATGTTTTTCATGTTATATGAACAACATGTGTTTAAAAGACTATCCTTAAGGTACGTTTACATCTGACACTTTTGTCCGACATATGTGTCAAGTGTCGGGACATAAATCGCTCTGATCGTTTACATTCAGATAGAAATTACTTGAGATTTATATCACCAATATGTGTATGAAATGCTCGATGTTCTGAAAGTTTGCAATAAATATATGAACCGTTTACATCTGTATATACTAAATTTATTATACTTATGTCGTATACATTTCTTTCTACAACTCTTTTACTATCCAATTGATTTAATTTTTTTTTTCTAATAATAATAAGCGTTCTCTTTTTGCTACATTTGCAATTTTATAAAAATACAATTAACTCCGTCTATTTCTTTCTAATGTTTCGTATATGAACGTTTGTAATGTTAACGCAACACTCCAAATGAAATTTTTTTTAAGTATGTTGTGTCTAATTCATGTCTGTTTTTATAACTTCTGTGTGATTTTATAGTGTGAAACTAAATGTAGCATATTTTTTTCTATTTAAATTCAATCCTTATTTTATCAAAATTACAGCCTAAATTTATTGAATTTTGAATACTATTACATGGGTAACAGAAACGTCGTTAAAAAAATTACTCTTACAAATAAAAATTTTAATTTTTATCTGGAATGTCTCTGGAAAGATCAAAAAATTTTACTGTTGATATAAAAAG
Source organism: Agrypnus murinus (assembly GCA_929113105.1). Taxonomy (NCBI): domain Eukaryota; kingdom Metazoa; phylum Arthropoda; class Insecta; order Coleoptera; family Elateridae; genus Agrypnus; species Agrypnus murinus. The sequence continues at coordinate 143,527,410 of OV816025.1, forward strand.
TCAAAAACTTATATAGTTTCGAAAAAACGTGATTATAAATTAGAGCGTTGCGTTTACGCAACGTTAAATTTTTTTATGTTCTGATATATTATTTAATATTTTTTTTGTATTATTAAACAGTTTCAGTTAATGTTAATAAAAATATCAAAACACAAAAAAATTAATTTCTAGTTTTTCTTTATAATAGTGATTTTAAATGGGTTAATAAAACGAAATATCTTCCAGACACTTTTATAAAAGTAGACGGATACTCAACTAATGCAATTTATTTCATGCAAGTTGGAACTCAAAAATAATTAGCGTTTACATCTAACCATATACATGTGTCGATATAAATTGCCGACACATGAAACATATATGTCCGACAGAAATTCTCCACCGTTTACATTAACTACAATTAGTGTCTGACATATACAGGGTGGTCCAGACCACCCGTACACCGACACTTGACCATAACGGCCACGATGACCACAACGGCCAACTAAGAATTCCACTCCATCCGCCATTTTGACCACAACGGCCACCGACGCTTATGTATTGGCATCGATGGCGACGATGACCACAACGGCCAAAATGACCACAACGGCAAACTAGGGTGTGTGACCACAACGGCCAAAATGACCACAACGGCCAACTGTGAAGCGTGATCACAACAGCCAAAATGACGACAACGGCCAACTAGGGTGTGTGACCACAACGGCCAATTTTTTTCATTCTGTTATTTTGGTGTCATCAAAGTTCATTTCTCTCTTTTAACTTACACTTATTTCAATAAGGTACGTCCAGAATTTAACAGCGGACCTGATGTCAATGTAGCGTCGATTTAACGTGACTTACATACATTGAATAATGTACCTCTATAAACTGCAGCCACATGAAATTGAAGAATTTTTTTTCTTAGTATTCTCGGTAAGTATCCCAGATTCCCAGACAGATTAAATGCTGAAGATCTGGTACGGGTACCTCTCAATACACTCTAGCTATTTACAGATTCATGATACTTTAGTTTACAGGGTAGTTAATCTAACATTAAAAGAAGTTTTTTCTATAACTTGTTTACCGCAATATTTCCATTTTGGGGACGTTTAAATAAGCACGAAATAGAATTATAAAACAACAAGTTTGACGTTTTATTTATAGATTTTCATTGCATTTAATTTGAAATACGAAATTAGCTGATTTTATCAGTTTTAAAATTAAACTAAATGTAAATCTTCCCCTAAAAAGTAAACACGATATCTACGAATCTGTCCAGTACTTAATAAAATCGATCTAGGGAACAGCACGCGACGCAACCCCAGAAACAAACCGCAATAATCCAAAACAGTATTGCTTCATACGTATCCGAGAGAAAATACAAAAAAAACGCGCTCTCAGAAAAAATGGCAGTTACTTACTGGAGCACCGAGCGATAAAACGTATTTCTATTGGGCCGACAAGGAGTTGAAGAAATTATTAGATGAGCAGAAAAATCAATATTTCCACTCCATAACAGCAACTGACTGCAATATGGAAGGCCACAAAAATCAATCAACCGCAGTCACAAAACCCTCCGATTAGAATGCAATACTTGGCGATTGGGCTAAAGACAATAGTCAAAATGCAGATACTTTTGGTGAACATCTGGCGAACGTGTTTACGCCTCTTATCATTGAAGAAGGAAACTTCATACGGGACTTCCTTCAAGCGCGATAATTCAGGTTATCAAAACTGAAATAAATCCGAAGAAGTCCCCAAGCTTCGTCCTAATAACTGGAAAACCCCTAAATGAACTTTCATATGAGGGATTTCGCATGTTAACAATAATCTATAATGCGATATTAAGGACGGGATACTTCTCTGGCCAATAGAAGGTGGCCCAGATAGCAATGGTCCTAAATCAGGGAAACCCATCCAGCCAATGGTTTTTAAAAAATTGTTCCTCAAGTGACGATCAGCGAATACCCAACTACCAGCTTGGATTTCGTCGACAATACGCTACAATCGAACATATACACATACTTGCATCAAAAATTAGGTTTGACCTGGAGACCAAATCAATTTTGTTCAGCGGCATTCATAGACATAAGCCAAGCTTCTGACAGGATGTGGCATGTAGATATACTCTACAAGCTTAAGCGCTGTTTACCATAATTACCTTCTTTCAAATCCTCACGTCATATCTCACTGAAAGATACTTTTTCTTAAAATATCAATACTCCACCTTAGCTATTCTACCCATAACATCTGGCGTCGCGTGACTGGTCCGATTGTATACCTAATTTTCACCGCGGACTTACCAACAACCAACATATATTTAATTAATATACAATATATTATTTAGACTTTTTGGGAATTTATACTAATGCTAAAAGCGTTCTAGCGGATCCAAAGGATTGAAACGTTTAAGCCTGTGTGGCTTTGGGCAGTTAGTATGTCGACTGCTAAGTTGTTTGGGTGGGTTCTGATACGATCTTGATATCTAATTCTATGCTATTTGATGGTTTCTTAAATAGAATGTATATTGAGGTGACTTTGGATTACGTGGTACGTCGCAAACCAAGAGACTTTGGTTATAAAACTCAAAATCTTGGACTGAAGGCGCTGCAATGTTTGACTCGTTTGTTGCTCTCCATAATTGAATACCATAGCACAACATGGGCTCGATTGCTACTTGTATACACCACTAATTTATTTTCAAGAGATAATTCCGTGTCAAATTAGTCAGTATTTCCTGAGGATTAAACCTAGTTGTAGTCTTTTATATCAAATATGTTTTGACCATGTAAGACGTCTGTCTAGATGGATCCCTAGATATTTGACCTAATCTTTTTGGAGCAGTGAGTTTCCGTTAAGCTGAACTAGAGGACAAATAAGTTTTTTAGTAGTAACAGTGGTCTGTGTTGATTTTTGTATATTTGCTTTAATGCATCATGTTCCATGATCTTTGTAAGTTTCTGAAAGCTATATCTGCATTAGTAAGGAAAACCAGTATTGCTATGTAGTTCGCGAAGGTTGCTAGGGTCGTGTTTCTAGGTTAGGTATCAAAATTAGGTATAAAATCGGACTAGTCACGTGACACCAAATTTTATGGGTAGAAGAGCTGAAGTGGGTTCTTGCTATTTCACGAAAAAGTATCTTTCAGTGAGGTATGACGTGAGGATTTGAAAGAAGGTAAACGGTAAGCATGGCTTGAGCTTGTAGAGTAGATCTACAAACATACCACACCCTGTCAAAGGCTTGGCTGATGTCTATGAATGCCGTTGAGCAAAATCTTTTGGTCTCCAGGTCAAAGTTGATTTTTGATGCAACTATGTGTTCGATTGTAGCCTATTGTCGACGAAATCCAAATTGTTAGTTGGGTATTCGCCGATTTTCGTCAATTATCGGCGACATTTGCTTGAAGAACAATTTTTTAAAAACCATTTACAGGATGGGTAACAAACTAATAGTTCTGTATGAGGCTACATCTGATGGCGGTTTCCCTAGTTTTGGGACCATTGCTATTTGGACCACCTTCCATTGGCCAGAGAAGTATCCCGCCCTTAATATCGCAGTATAGATCACAGTTAGCATACAAAATCCCTCATATTAAAGTTCCTTTAGGAGTTTTCCAGTTATTAGGTCGAAACCTGGGGACTTCTTCGAATTTATTTCAGTTTCGATAACCTTAATTACTTCGCGCTTGAAGGAAGTTCCGTATGAAGTTTTCTTCTTCAATGGTAAGAGGTGTAAATACGATCTTTGTGGCGTTCCATAATCCAGCCAGTTGCTTTAGTTGCTGTTAGGGAGTGGAAATAGTTCTGGAAATCTTGATTTCTCTGCTCATCTAACAATTTCTTAAACTGTTTGACGGCCCTATTAAACTACGTTGTATCGCCTGGTGTGCGAGTAAGTAATCTGTCATTTTTTTTTCTAAAAGCTCGTTTTTCTTGTATTTTCTCTCGGATACGTGTTATGGAGCAATACTGTTTTGGATTATTGCGGGTTGTTTTTGGGGTTACGTCGCATGCTGCTCCCTAGATTCATTTTATTAAGTACTGGACAGAGTCGTAGATATCCTGTTTACTTTTTTGGGGAAAATTTACATTTAGTTTAATTTTAAAACTGGTAAAGACAGCAAATTACGAAGTTCAATTCAATGCAATAAACGTCCCCAAAATGGAAATATTGCGGTAAACAAGTTATAAAAAACTTTTGATGTTAAATCAACCACCCTGTAAACTAAAGTATCATGAATCTGTAAATCGTTAGAGTGTATTGAGAAGTATTTGTACCGAATTTTCAGCATTTATCCTTTAATCTGCCTGGGATACTTACCGAGAAAATAAGAAAGAAAATTTTTTTCAACTTCAATGGGACTGCAGTTGTATAGAGGTGCATTTTTCAATATAGGCTATTCACGTTAAATCGGTGCTAATTTGACATCAGACCCCGCTGTTAAATTCTGGACGTACCTTATTGAAACACAGTGTAAGTTAAAAGAGAGAAATGAACTTTAATGAAACCAAAATAACAGAATGAAAAAAATTGGCCGTTGTGGTCATTTTGGCCGTTGTGGTCACACACCCTAGTTGGCCGTTGTGGTCATTTTGGCTGTTGTGGTCACGCTCCACAGTTGACCGTTGTGGTCATTTTGGCCGTTGTGGTCACACACCCTAGTTGGCCGTTGTGGTCATTTTGGCCGCTGTGGTCATCATTGCCAGCGACGGTAATACATAAACGTCGGTGGCCGTTGTGGTCAATATGGCGGATGGGGTGGAATTTTTAGTTGGCCGTTGTGGTCATGGTGGCCGTTATGGTCAAGTGTCGAGTTGGGCGATGGTCAAATTGGCCGTTGTGACTGTTGGCCGTTATGGTCACAGAGGCCGTTGCGGTTATGATCACAACAGCCAAAATAGCGATTGGCCGTTGTGGTCATTGGCCGTTGTGACCTAGATCCGTATGGATAAATGTAGAGAGAGCGATGGTAAGTATTTTAAAAATCTAACATTTTATCAACGGCAAAGGTTAACGCGGAATCTATACATATTTAGTACAAGATTATAATATATATTATGTATTTAGGAGATCAAGCGATACTTTAAATCCGAGAAGATGTATTATAACGCCGAGGCGCCAGCCAAGGCGTTATAACATCTTCGAGGATTTAAAGAAGCTTGATCTCCGTATTGCATAAGTTGTTTTATTTTATTTCGTATTTCAATTCAAATTTTTCCCTTTTAAAATTCATCTGAATTTATTGTATAAAGAAGCAAGTTGCCTTGTCTGTCGGTGTGGCATGTCACGTGTGGCTGTTATGCAATATCAAATGATTTACGTTGCCAACAACAACGGAGATCAAGATCGCCTTGAACTCCGGTGTCATTGACAACGGAGATAAAGATATAGTTTATTTTACTAAGTGTGGTATATAAACAGTTGTTTGAAATACGAAATGAAATAAATTATATTTGACCACTCCTTTATTTTTGTTACTATTGGAGTTAAAAGAAAGTTTTGTACAATTGAATAAGCAAATGATCCCTCTGTGGTGATTCTTTTTAATATGTTTTTTTAAATTTTTCTTTAATTTCCGTACACACCGATACACCGTTAATTTCTTTTTATGTAGTTTAGGCAACCCATAATACAGCAGTTTCCGTATGTTGGGTTGCATATAATTGATGTATCTAAGTTTAAGAAAGTAACAGGGTTTGAAATAATATTAATATATTTCTAAATATTATAATAGTTATTGATAATCATCAATTAATTACAACCATTATATAAAATATAGCAACCCATTTGATAGTAAATTATTAACGCAAATGTTTATTTGTTTTTAACATTTCAATTTTTCTTTATTATACCATTCCTCGTTTTCAAGAAGTATTTAAATTTATTATTATAGTAATGTGGTTGTTTCATTATCTTTGCAGCTACTTCTTCTATATTACTAAATATTTATTTTTAAAACAACATAGCGATTGTTTGTAATCCAAACAAAATCTGTATAATGTGTTGTATAACCTTAAGGAGAAACTCGTATTATTGTACCTGACTGACCAGTTTAGAATTGTGTATCAACAGTACCAAATACGGTCTCTATAGTTAACTATTTCCAGTGCCGCCCTTTGAATTTTGAGGCCTAGGCCACAAATATTGAGTGTGGCCCCCATTAAATAAAAAAATTGTTGATCAAAATAAGGTAGCTCGTCGCGGGACCCCACTAGCTCCCTTGGGCCTCGGGAATACGCGCAGCTGACTGACCTCGGAGACGCTTCTGACTATTTCAAAAGGATTTATTAATTGAATTTCTAACTACCTATGAGGATCGGATAGATTGAAACGTTTACGTAATGACAATAAAGACAAAATAAATGTGATTCAAGTTGTATTTTATTTCCTAACTTTAACCTGCTTGGTTCGACGTTGCTCAGGCTTTTCGGTTCCTTCCCAGAAGCATCTTTCTTCAGGATCGTCAAAGTAACCATTTACTCTCTCACAATTATTCAACAAAACTATTATTTGTAAATAAACCCCTAATAATATAAAAATAATATTATGAAATCAGAAATCTTATACAATTCGCATAATCGAGTTGACAATTTAATTACATATTTTAACTAAAATGGATATCTGAATCAGACTTACGCTTTCTGCAGAAAAGTAATGTGGTATTACAAGTGGCAACTGCGCCTTTAATATACTTTGTTAAAACCAAATGAATTTAGGAAGTTTACTATGTTTACATAACCTAAAAGTTAAGAAGAAAAAACTGTTTATTTTGTTTAGGTGTTAAGTTCTGTGTTGGTATTGGTTTGTCTTCTCTCTTGACTTGTTGGTAGCTGGTAAAACACTATAATTACAGATGCGGCTCCAATGACCAATAAATACCCAACGTCTTGGAAGGTGGATCAAGGTAGAACGCAGCTAAAACCAGGGAGTATAAAGAAAGAGGTAAAAGTAGATGCCAGAAAAGGAAAAGTCTGAAAGAAATTCTGTATAAATTAACGGTCTATCAACATAACCAAAGGCCTACCGGAAAAGATATTTTCATCGGCTTTAAAACAATAGTCAAAATAGTCAATAGTTAAAAAAATGTACCTTGCAGCAGAGTTTAAAAGTCCAATAATTGGATTCCTGTGATACAAACAATCATTACTGTGAAAAACTGATCACCAGGAATTTAATGCACTTTATTCCACAATAAACTCATAAAAAGAGAAATCACCAAAATTTCCTAAAACTGGAATAAAGCAAACACTCTATATGCAAGTCAAATTACAACTCACTTTTTAAAAGCAGAAAAGATGATTATCTTATCAAAATGTTCTAGAAAACAGATAAAGCTGAATTCACCAATGAGGTAGCCTGAACAGAAACATTACCAAATAAGGAATAGCCAATAAAAGGGTATGCCCATAAACACTTCCATATTAGAAATGACAAAAATATGATAAACACGTTGGAGAAAAACCTTTTAAGAAACAGAAATTTTAGGTTAAACATTAAGTAAAATTGAACTAGGGAAAAGCCTTTAAAAAAAAGAAAATTGTAACAATATTCTTACAGGAACTCAGAAAAATACAAATACGTATAGGTATTGAGACCATAGATAAATATAGATGACGTTGTACAGCAACAAAATTTAGAGTCACTACGTCTTAAATGAAACGACGCCATGTCGGGTCGCAGAAAGCGTGTAATTTAATAATAGACAAATTAAAATTGCATTTTACATATTTAGTTCGGAATTTAATAATTTTAAATATTAAAAACCTTTTAAATCAAACGTCAATTTAATTAAATCCAATACAGATAACGATAATGAACAATTTCTTGCTTTTTTGTCCCAATATGGCGTCGTTTCGCGGTACTCTGATCGACTAGCGCTGCCCAAGATTGACTGAATAATATAAGCTAGACGTCAAGCAAAAGACAAAGTTTAATTTCACTATCAACCCTATTTCAAATCGATCACAGATAACCATTGACCTCAAAAATTCATTTATTAATCCCCTGCTCGAATTGAAAATGCGCAATTACACCCCAAAGTTGGTTTACAAGAAAAGTGCAACAGGCGACGTTATGGACTTGCAGTTGTGTTTGAAAACTTTCCAGCTGTCTCAAGTGTTCGAAAAAAATATCCTATGCAGGTGAAGGTATGCATTATTTATTTAGTGTACCTACTTAAAAATTTGTATCTTGTGTAATATTGCTATAAAAAAATCCAAACTCAAGCTATATTTTAGTGTTTATAAAATGCATATTGATGAACCATTTTGGAAAATCTAAGTATGTGTGCCGCGATATGTAACGATCATATACAGTACTATTTATTTATTATGCAATATATTTAAATATAGTATAAAAGAGCGTGCTGTATACATAATTGGTTGCCTACGTGCATAATGCTTACTAATGCTGACTTGATTAATTTTCAAATGCAACATAGGGAAATTCTACATATTGCAATTTAATTTAATAGCTCTGTATAGCTTAAATGAAAACTTGAAGTGTCTACTTTCAAATACTGTACAACCAAGTATTCAAATACTTATTTGATCTTACACGGCTTTGCATGACTCATTTTTTTTATTTTCAGGGAGAAGCTTTTGTATTTCCCGCATCAGGTATTTTTAAGTTTGGTGCTGTGATTCAAATGTGAACGACATGACGATTTATTTGCATACATTTCCAATATAATAAACCTACCAGAAGCTAGTGATGACTTTGTACAAAGAATTAAATTAAAGATTCATTAAAAATTAAAAAACTGAACCAAAAATGGAAGTCAGCTGCTTCCCGTAAAAAAGATACTACCTAATGTATCAAAATAATTGTATATAACATAAAAGTATTCATTCCGTTCCTACGGAAAGCAGTACCAAATACGACCGCTTCTGAGAAAAAAGGCACAAGTTTTCCTTTTGTTCACCGTATAAAGCCCGAAAAAAAGATTCTTTAATGCCTGCTAAACTCACTGCTCTTGTTCTCATTACTACAAGTCATTGATTAGTTTTTTTCTGCTCCCAACTAAGTAAGTTGTCAGTTATAAACGATTTACTTGTCAAATGAAATATCATTTTCTACACTATTATGTAATGAAAAAAAAGTTACATAATATGCATATCATACATACCATTAATGGGAACATTTTTGCTATAACACATTTGTGGTGGTGGCATTGCCAGTTATGTTGTCGAAATATTTGACAAGCACAAAAATGCAAAACTGTTATTAAAAAATTGTCACAATTTGGCAATTAATTTAATGTGTGGTCGAAGAAAAAGTATAATACATCGCTCTAGTCGTAAGGTAAATTACGTACGCATGAAATTACACACTCGCCTAGAGGCTCGTGTGAAAGTTTTCCAAACGTACGTAATTTCCTACTTACAACTGTCGAAATATAATATGCTGTTTCTTTACAAGTGCAATAAACTACATCTTAAATAAGAAACTTTGTGTTTTTTTGTCTACACAGCTGAGCTAATTACGTACACTTACCTATTTTTTTTTTCTAAAATAGTTAATTATTATACCCTTATTACTTATACTGAGCTATATCTACACAAAATATGACAACTACAATTGTTAAAATATTAGAATTTTTCCGTCTAGCATGTATTAAACGGTACACTGTGTGTCCTGACTGACTAGATGTAGTGACTAACAAAATTAGACAAAATAACATCGATGTGGCGGTAGGTGATCATGCATGCAACTAATAAGACACATACTTTAGTTGTAACATAATCTTCAAACCTTCCAACATGCCAATTCTGAAACTCGCAGTATTAACTCCCCCTCTAAAACCAAATAGGCAGTTTGACAATAAAGAATTACTCTTAAACAAGTCGTAAAGAATCGCTTATATAGAGAATCTTTTCAAAAAACAAGAAAAAGTACTAATTATTATCTAAAAAGTTTTAGAGCCCTAGAACTGTAATTTAGCAACTTACGCTCAAAAAACAGGCCGCTAAATAGGTCATAATCGCCCGACCGGACATAAAAGAATTTACGACGTTTATTATGAATACACTAATGTTAACTTGAGCCACAAATTGTGAAATAAATATGTTGTGCAGAAGGTGGATTTTTATAAAATTACATATTTCTTTTCTATCAGATGTTTAAAAGTACAGTCACCGTAAATACGTTGAAAAATATAATGAAATATAAAATACCCATGAAAATATAATTTAATTAAATGTGAAATACCTGTGAACCAGGCTTGGTTTACACGTTGTTAAAAAAGACTTTTTTTACCAATATCGCTTTCATAAATAATGGGCAACAAAAAGGACAGTATAGGCTACCTACAAAAACATTTGTTTGTTTTTTGTGATCTTTAAATTATTTCGATTATAAGATACTAAAATGTAATTTAATTTTAATAAATAAACATTCAAAAGAATTTAAAATTGGAAAATCAAGCATTAATATTTCACAATGGAGATCTATTCTCACTTAACAAGCGACTACACCGCGTTTACCACGTCTATCTCTGAAAAATAGACGATGTCCTTGAGGTTATGCTATCATTGAGGTGGTATGGGAACAGCTTCTGTAATAACATCTGATGATAGCCAGCTTTCCGCAACAAAAAAAATTATACTGATCAGTAATTATTAATTTGTTATCAAAATTAGATAGAGTAAACAATGATTGTACATAAATACATAAGTATTCCATATTTCTTTAATCTAAATACCTGAAATAAGTTGAAGTTCGCCCTTATAAGTTTATAGTAAAGTTTAAAACGAGAGATAATAAATATTGGGTTGTAGTAATTATTATTATTATTATTATTATTATTATTATTATTACTAGAGCACCAGAGACATTAACAGTTTTTTTTGTAGCTGAGAGTAGTTTCTTCTTTTCTCAATTTTGCAAATAATATGAATATATATATTACTCTATTTAGGAATTTTATTATATTAATCAATTCAAATAAACTATGGTAAATTATAATGAAATAAATGTCAGGTTATGAAACATTTGACATTTGCCAGGCAAACATAACCAATCATTTTTGCAATGTATATTTTTGGATCCAAAATGGCGGATTGACATTCGCGTTGGCTCAACTCTTATAGGTAATATAGAGTGACTCTAGTCTTTAAAAAGATAATTGACTGGTTCAATTTAGGAGGCGGTTCAATTGGGGCGACCCTCCCCTATATTGTCTATTAAAAGAAATACTTCTAGGGAATCCTTCGTTTTCGGCATTTTGTAAAAGGCACAATACCTTCTGTTCACATAAACCGACTATTATTGTAGACTTCTTGCAAACCCTATCGTAAATTTGTAAATTATCCCAAAGCCTGCTTTATTATACTATAGCGGTACTTGCGGTACGGGTCTAATAAAAATGACAAAGTCTCGGCAAAGATAACTACTTTATAATAATAGCGTTTAAAGATGCATTACATCAGAACTAGTCAAAAAGCAGCCTGTCCAGCCACTTTTAACTCAACCTTTAAAACAGAACATCGGAATGTAATTCTGTAATCGCAGTTTTACGAATCCGTTTGAAAAATTTGTTGAGCTTGGTTGTTGCATTTTTATGTACAGTTGGTTTCAAAATAATCGAGTACAGCCTTTTTAAGTGGTATAAATCATGTTGTCACAATGACAAATAAAATGTCAAAGTTAGTTGTCAACTTATGTCACAAAACATAACCTAAATAAATAAAGATCATTTTACATTGTAAAAAATTTTCATAATCATGGACTACTGATTTATAAAGTGTATTCGATTTTTTTGAAACCAACTGTACCACAGACAACGAAATTTTTTACATAAGTTTACAAATGTTTACCGTACTGCTATAGTTTTCGTGTTAGTACATAAGTACGCTTACATAAGTAAGCGTAGCAAGTATTAATATAGCATAGTGTAATTATCGTGTAGTGTATTCTAGTGTAACGTAGTGAAGTGTAACAAGTACTTATATACCATATTGTACGTGCAATTTATTTATGTAAGGTTATGCCACGATTAACGGTATCAGCTAGAAGAAAGAGCATACGTCGAAGAATGCAAAACGTTTCTGGTTTTAAAAGGTCTTCCCAAAAAGTACAATCAGCAGAATTTGTTTCTGTTGATTAACCTTTAATTTCATTAGATCAAACTTCATCTTCATAAGATCAACCTTCAACTTCAACAGGTCAACCTTCAACTTCATTTGATCAACTTTCAGCTCCAGCACATCAACTTTGTACTTCCACAAATAGTAGCCACAGCCCAGAAGAAATTCCACCTACTTATACTACTGACGTTGAAAATGAGGTGTTCAATGTTAAAAAAGAGCACGAAGATGTCAGTGGAAGGAGAATTGTGGAAATTCCTAATTTTTTAATGCAATTATACATTTTCCTCATGTTGGATTGTTTTCGCGTAGAAAGGAACATCTGAAAATGGTTTCTGAGCAAAGAATTGACCTGCAAAGTAAAATTGTTGTTCAATGTGAGATGTGCGGAGTTAACATTGTTATATCAACTGACTGTAATGATCAGGCAATGGATATTTAAACAAGGCAGCAGTTCTAAAAAGTATCGCAACCGGAATAGGATGTACTCATAATTGAAGAAAATGTTGGCTAATTGTGATATTCCTTGCATGGGCCCAAATCTTTATGCAAAAGCAGAACAACTTCTTGCTACTTATATTGAAGAAACTGCATGGGAATATATGGAAAAAGCTGTTTTAGAAGAATCCCGTTTAGCAATTGAAGAAGGCCGAGTTGATTCAGACGGCATTACATTCATTACTGTTATTGCAGATGGATCCTGGAGTAAAAGATAATACAGAACCAACTATAATGCAGCTGTCGGAGTTGGCGTTATTGTTGGTAAAAAAAACGAAAAATAGGTGTTATTCTTAGGGATTACAAATAAATACTGTTGTATGTGTAACCATGGTAAATCAAAACATTCTGAAGCTCCCCCACATAAATGTCTTAAGAATTGGAAGTTCGTCCGTATGGTAAAAAATCCAAGAATGTTTAACGTGGAGCACCTGTCGTTAGACTTAATCCCGACGTTCCTTCCAGAAGGAAGCAATTGAGTATGGACAGAAAGTAATTAAAAAAATCGAATGTCGTAACCATCTTCTACGAAATTTTTGTAGTAAATTAAGAGAACTGACCGAAAAAATAATAAGCAGCACAATGATAAATGTTTTTTGTTGTATAATATGAATAAGCTGAACAACTCTATCAAACGAATGAAGTCGGGTATACAAGGTGTCGTTCTTTTTTATATTACAAATGCAACTTTAACTCATTGTGAGAGAGTACAACAGCTGAGAAATGACATTTTGAACTGTTCTCATCATGTTTTTGGGGATCACAATAATTGCGCCACTTACTTTTGCAAGGACCCAAAAGTGAAAATGAAAACAATTGGATTATTGACTTCAAAGACTCGGGATAATATCAAGACATAATGGTTGTTACTGACAGAGTAGCGCTTAATTCTGAAAGTTTTGCCATGAAATATGGACAATAACGCTGTCGAATGTTAAACTCTATAGTTGCAAAATATACAGGAGGTAAACGAATTACCTTTACGGGAAATAGTTCCTATAAAACACGATGCGAAGCAGCTGCTTTAACTTTCAATCTTGAACCAGGCCATATTTCGAACGTAATCCATAAAAAGGTAGTTGGCAAAAGTCCTGGACAATTTACAAAAACTACGTGAAAGCTGCGAAAACCAAATCAAAGTGGGTTACATGTCGAAAGAGACCGTTTAAGTGAAAAATCACAAAGAAGGAAGACTTACAAGTCGGTACCAGCCGATAGCGAATATGGAAAAGTAGAGGAAGAAAACATGCAGGTTATCGGCAGAAGAAGATTCTTTAAAAGAAATTTTACAAGTAATGAAAAAATTAAAGACAAATTACATCTGATACAGTTAGAAACAACTGGTCAGAATAATAATCTACTTTGGCGTCAAGAAAGATCATCGCGAATAACAGCTTCTAATTTTGGTAAGATTTGTAAAATGAAAAGCTTAACACATTGTTAAAAGAAACCATTAGAAATGAAGAGTTATGGAGAAGAACAAACCAAGCAGATATAAATATGGAGATAAGAAGGAGAAAGTATGGCTGGCTGGGGCTCACTCTGCGTAAAAATGGAAATGAAATTGGTAAGAAGATACTAAAATGGAATTCTGAAGGAAACAGAAAAAGGGGGCATCCAAAAGGTACCTGGAGAAATATAGCAGAAAAGGAAACGATGACGATTTCGGAGCTGGCACAAATAGCAGTAGACAAGAAGAGTTGGAAGGACTATATTAAAACCCTGTGTCCCTTAAGGGAATAATGGGACCTATTATTATTATTATTATTTATTATAACACATTGTAAAAATATAGTCAAAAATCTGTTGTATAGCACTTTTAAAGGAAATCTCGCTACACGATGGGGACAAGATCATGAAACAGTAGCACTTAGAGAAGTTCAAGAGAAATCTAATATCCAAATTCGACAATGCGGACTTTTTATTGATAAAGATGATTTCTTTTTGCATCACCAGACGGACTATTAAGCGATGACGGATTAATTGAAATCAAATGCCCTGCATCAGCTGCAAGGGTAAAAGTTATAAGTGTTGTTAAAGAAAAGAAAATTAAATTTTTGGAAAACCGGGCTGGTGAAATCTGTTTAAAAAGAACTCATAATTATTACTTTCAAATACAAGGACAGTTACATATTACGAACCGCAATTCTTGTATATTCGTTGCATGGACACCTCAAGCAACGATAAGTGAAAAAAACTGATATACCTTTTATTTAGTAGGACGTGTAATTTCCGAGAGAAATTTGATTTTTGTTAAAATTGCAACTTAGTATACCCTTTTTGCAATCAACGTTTCAGTTAAATTAAGAAATAAGATTCAATTAAATTAAATTAAGGAATAAAATAAAATACCATAAATAATAATAGACCGCGCATAATATGAACTTATTTTAACAGTGTAGCCTGCATGAGTAATTAACCATCGAAAACTATTGCCATTGCGCCTGATAGTTAGGCAATTGTATTAAGAAAAAACCCGTATCTTATCATCGTAAATGTAAGATATTTTAAAAAGTAGAAGACATTATACGATGGGGTTTTTACTAAATGAAAGAAAAAACTTAAATTGAAGTACCTACGACGAGATTTATTTAATTTTATGTTTATCAGGCCTGCTTTGATTAGTCGAAAATATACTAACTTTAGCAATTTTTTTCTAAAACAGATTACGTTTTGTAAAGATATTCGAGTCGTAGGTACCTACAGAAAACCTATCTTAACAAATTGCTTTTTGTCCCGTGTCACTATTTACATAAATAAAAAAGTTATTTTGCAGATACGAACACATTACTTTTCTACTAGCGAATCTTCCCCTTAATTAAAGTGTCAATCATGTTCGGATTGTAATGATTTGCATGTGCTAGTTGTTTAATGGTTGATATCTCTTTGCTAAAATCTGATTTTGTTAGTGGAATAGTTAAAGCTCTGTGTACTAATGATCTGTATGCTGCTATTTTATGTGTATTGTGGTGACAAGATTCATTTGGTATTGTTATGTCTGTTTGTGTTGGTTTTCTGTATATGGAAAATTCAAAAAGATTGTCTGCGTTAATCTTGATATTTAAGTCTAGAAAGTTTATAGCCCTGTTTTGTTCTGTTTCTAGTGTAAATTTTATATTAGGATGGATATTGTTTATAAGAATTAAAAATTCATTGATAACCTCAAAAGAACTGTCAAAACAAGCTAAAATGTCATCAACATAACGAAACCAGAAGATAATGTGTTTAGAGAGGTTTAATTCAAATATTCGATCTTCAAACTTGTCCATAAATATGTTAGCTAATAGAGGACTTAGAGAATTACCCATAGGTAAACCATCCTTTTGTAAATAAATTATGTTATTAAAAGTGAAATAATTTTGACTTATACAAAGGTCAAATAATTGAATTAACTCTAACCTTTTAACTAATTCTATATTACTATTGATCAAGAAACTATCTAATAAAGGAATACATTCTTGTGGAGGTATTCTGGAGAACATGTTGCAAATATCAAAACTAACAAGTTTTGAATGTGGTGGAAGATGTATGTTTTGCAGCTTATCTACTAATTCTAATGAATTTCTAACAGAGTATTTCGATTTGTAACCTATCGTGTTAATAATCTGGTTCAGTTTTTTGGATAAAATGTGATTAGGTGCATTGATGTATGATACAACTGGTCTTATTGGCATATTCTGTTTGTGGGTCTTGACTAATCCATACAGTTTAGGTATTTGTGGGTTTTTATTAATGATTTGTTGCTTTTCTAATTCTGAAAAGCAGATATTGCAGTTTTCTAAACCTTGTTTTATTTCTTTTTGGAATTTTGTGGTTGGGTTTTTGTTTAACGTTTCTAAATTTTCTTTATTAATAAATTCATTAACTTTTTGTATGTAAATATCTTTTGAAAGAATTACCAAAGTGCTACCCTTATCTGCTTTAACAGAAATTAGATTGTTCTCTGTGATTTTCTGTTTTATAGATTGAAGAAGTGATATGTTAGATGTGTTGTACATTTTGTCCTGTTTCAAAGACATCTCTTTTAACAAATTCGTAATTTGGAATTTTGCATAGTTATTATGATCTTTCTTAAGTATAGTTCCGCATTCAACGGCCAAAATTTCTTTAATTTTGTTGGTAAATTTTGGAAAAAGACAAAATTTGAAACCTTTGTTAAGAAATCGTGTTTCTCTGTCATTGAATGTTATATTCGACAAGTTTATGAAACGAGGATAAAAGTTTGTAGTGTTCTGATAATTAAGGTTATTTTGTAGTGTACGTTTTTGTTGTACAAGTCGATGAAGTTTATTATAGGTGTTTAAAACACCTTTTAGAACAAAATCACACAATGACTCCTCAAAATAATATTAAATTCCTACATTTTTGTAATAACAAACGTAAATTAGACATTTTAGAAGCCTTTGAGATATACAAACACAAACTCAGGGTACCTTTAATGAATGAACAACTTGAGCTCAGTAATTCTCCGTTACTGGAAGTATTAGATGTTTAATTATGATTTTTATTATTATTATTATTTTATCTAGTTACCTATTTTGTATCTACCTTAGCGACGTGTTTGTTTATAATTATATTACCTTTGATAATGACAGCATAGCTGTTGAAACAATATTGTCAGGTTATATTTTAATAAAACTGTGAAACTTTTAATAATCTTTATTTATTTCATGATTATGGAGTTCCACAAAATAAGGCTGGAAACAATAAACAAGATATTTACTAGGTAACATTCAAATCTTATCATCGGATAGCCTAATCTTTAAAAGATTGGAACTGATAGGTTGATTAGACAGATCAGCAAATTCAGATTTACTTCCAACGTATTCAATTAAAGATAGTTCTTCAAATACTACTTATGAAATAATTCTTGTCGTTCAATCTTCAATCGCGTTTCCTTTGTCTTCGTTGGTGAGATAACTTTCTTCAATGAGTTGAAATGTGTTAACATTGATTCTCTAAAAGTTCACAATTTGACTTTATAATTTATTACTGTTTCCTAAGATATTCGCTGCATTCACAAAAACAAGCATTTTTTTCTAACTCTTAGAGGTTGTTTTTCTCAAATATTTAAAATAACATCTAACTGTTAAAATCCCGTAAAAGAGCAAAAGTTAGAGAGACCTAGATACAAAAGAATGTATTTTTATCGATAAACCATTGAACGGAATACGAAATATTTGCAAATGATATGCAGATCACATATTGTAGGCGTTATGGGTCACCATGACATTGAGGAATAACAGGGTTAAGATTGTTGGCAGGCGTCATCCTATCATTAAGATACATAAGCAAAAGGAGTCAAGTGCCAATAAAAGTAATAAGGTTGCTGTGCTGCATCTTTTACTGTTATTTCAATATATGCATTGGGCCCGCTTTGTGCTTATCTTCAGGTCCATTCTTTATTATTTATTTTGTTTTAATTTATAGCAGGTATGCACATCTTGTTATCTTAACTGTACAATTAGCTTGTGAAGATGTGGGAAAATAGAAAGGAAGAAATTGCTAAGTGAAATATTAGATAAGATTTAATTATTATTGGTATTTCTTACATGTTTACATATTTTAATTAAGGAGTGGGACAAGAACTCTGTTATTATTCTTATAATTCTTCTTATTGTATATAAATCCTTTCAATTAAGCATTTCTCTATTAACTATGGACTTCATTAATTTCATTAATGGATATTTTAAGAATAACTTTTAAGAGGATTCCGTACCCAAACTGGCCTTGAAAATCGGAACTCTTACACCGCTTGTCACATTGACAGTAATAAAGCAATAAAGTGTCGTAAACAGTAGCTTCGAACCCTTGTCCATAAGTTATAGTTTGAAAGAGCAGGTACCTAGTTAAATAAATCGGATTGTTTCGATAAATCGGATAAATCTTTCTAACATCGTGGTTACGTTAGTAATTAATTTTTTTTTATCAAAACGCTATTTTCCTTTCCAAAAAGATATTTTCTATCGAAACTCCGACTAAAATGACCGTACGAACTTTAGAACTTTTTCTTCAAAAATCTTTAATTTTTCCCAATTTGTTATCACCGTTTTTCTATTTCAAGTTTGCAAATTCAAAAATTTAACACGGCCATTTTGTAGAATTTATTATTCTCTTTAGAACTGTATAAATTTTATTATTACATTTTTATTAGAATATTTGCTATGATGTTAGAATGTTACATTGGAAATCCCATAAGGGTGATAGGTCCGGATGGCCCTAGTATCGATTTTTTAGTTAGTAGCTAGCATTGAAGAAAGTGTTAACGTTATAGGTATTATTTAACAGTTGTTGTAAAACCTGTAAGTTGCTTAAACTATTGAATTGACCATTATGACAGAAAAACCTATAGAAGAAAGAAAATATTTAACAGACAAGGAACAACTTTCGAGTGAGCATTTTGTCATATTGAGAACAACAAAAAAGAAGAAACTCAACTTTTCGCCCGTAATTATGTGAAGCAACTTCAGGAGAATAATATAATTAAAGCATCTAAGAGAATATTTCAGTATTTTCTTAAGAAGTCCCATACAATTGCTGGAGAAACGTCGAATCTTTTCGTTGTTCCTATAGTTCAATCAAAGTTACAAGAAATGAGTCAACACAAACACGTGGGCGAAAATGTAAAATGCATCTGATTTACGCGAAGGCCACGCTGTAATCTAAATGATAAAATAAACAATAAATGAGCTAGAAAGATTCATTAGCGGAACAAACTTCCTTTTAATTAAAAATAAATGTGGACGAAGCAATGAAAATCTGTTGGTTCTAGCGTACGTCATTGAATTTTTAGCAACGTGGAATTTGCAGTCTTTTATCTTATCTCACCTCGGTTCGTATTTGCTTATTCCGGTGTGATTATGAAAATGACTCATTTCATGTATTTATGGTTAAAGTATAGTATGACACAGTCCAAACCCGGAAATAGCTCTTGGTTTATTGACTGAGACCGCGAAAGTCTTCGTGTTTATTTAGACAATATACAGGATCCGGCAAAATGTATTGATTCTTTGTATAATGTATTGAATCTTATAAAAAATTATTGACATAAACTACAAAACAAGTATTATTAAAAATTTTCTTGATAATATTGATAAATCTATAAGAAGTGCTGTTCGTGAAATACTCCAAATTCCTGGTGACACACCAAATGGTTTTTTGTATTCTCGGAAGTCCGTCAAAGGTCTTCAGCTATTTAATACCTTTTGGGAAACATACCTACAACAGATAAACAAATTTAAATTTCTAGAAAATTCTAAATGCATTTATCTAACAGGTCAATTAGAATCATTTAAAACTAAATCCCAAATTTGCTTGAAAAAACTAAATATCGAACAGCATTTTAAATCTTCTTTGAAACCAATTGACAGTAAGTCAGCGAGACTTTCTCTCAGGGAACAAGCTTACGCTGAATGGTGTTCTCATAAGCAGAAGGGCCAAGGGGTAATAACTTACCAGCAGGTCAAGAACGCCAATACGTGGATATACAACCACAAAGAGTTGAGTCTATCCGAATGGCGAGATTGTGTGAAAATGCCCTGCAATGTGGTGCCTGTTCGTAGTATCCCTGGGCGAACTACCGGCACAACCGGTTGCAGACACTGTAACGAGTATGAATCACTTGGTCATGTGCTCGGTTACTGCGCCCATAGTGAATTACTGCGTAACAGGCGTCATAATGAGGTAAGAACGATAAGTTCAGGAAGAAGTACATGGTATCTCAGACAACGGTAGCACTAGGCGTATCGACATCATTGCAATCGAGAAAGACCACAAGGTGGGATATATAATTGATCCCACAATTAGATTTGAGAGGAATCTGGAACAGGATGGTGAGGTGGACAGAGAGAAATGTGACATTTATACTCCAACATTGAATTTTTACAAGTCCAAATTCAAAGTAGATAAATTAACAGTGATGGGATTACTTTTCGGATCAAAGGGTACATTGTTTCAAAATTATATCAATTTTAGAAAAAACCTTACATTTTCAAAAAGTTTAGATCACCAAATTGTTTTGAAAAATTGAAATATTCTGTATACATTTTAAGGAACCATCTATATAATAATAATAATAATAGCATCGGGAATTGATTTTTCCTAATCTAAATTTAATCATATTTATACAGGGTGATTTTTTTAAAGCGGTCGTTAGACGTTTCTCAGAATCTACTAAAGTGAGACGAACGAAATTTGGTATGCGTCTATAACTCTGCACAATCTATCTTGCTAAAATATTTTCATCAAGATTCTACTTCCGGTTATACCGGAAGTTGCCATCAACTTTCTTATTTTAAATAGAACCATACATTTTTTTTATCATCATCGAATCGACCATTCAATTTGCTTAATTGCCAATCTAGGTTGTGCCAATCTAGTTGCCATGGTTTTCAAGATATTCAATTATTTTTGTAAAAATAGCTGCTTGCAGAGTGTTTTTCAAAAAATCGTAGTTTCCGAACCGCTCTTTAGAATAAATAGGAAAAAATTGTGTTTTATAGAAAAAAGTACATTTTATCAGCTCAGTAACCTCTGAGTTCAAATCGATGATTAGAAAGACCGTAAAAAATTGTTGAACTTTTAAAATTAGAAAAGCAAAAAAATCATTTTTTTCAAATGGAAGCACTAGTTTTTTTTTACAGGAATCGACAGATATTCTGATTTGGAAGATTTTTTCTTTAATGGTCGATATGGCTACGGCCAACCGTTTTCTAGTAATAGGCACTTTTCTGAAAAAAATGTTTCAAATTTGTTTTGAAAGAGCGTAGTAGCCTTTGGACTATGCGATTTTCGGTGTTGCTGTGGTTACCATCATAATATTCGCGTCAAAACTTTTCAGTTTTGTATTAGTTTTGTCTTTATTACGCAAATAACTCCTATAATGCAGAACGAAATTGTTAATCGTCGTTTTCGTTACACAAACGAGCAAATTTTCGATTTGTTTTTATGTTTTGGTGAATGTAACCGAATTGTAGCTAGAACATGTCGACTCTTCAATGAAAAATATCCCCATTTGCCGGCTATGACCCCGAATAAATTTCGAAGATTAAAAAACAATTTTATAAATTTTGGAAAAACAACATTTAACAGAAGAAACACGCGGTGGGTCCTGACAGAAGAGGCTGAAATAAATATTTTGGCTTATTTTGAAGCCCATCCTCGGGCTTCTATTCGATCAGCATCTCTGGATTCTCGGCTGCATTATTCCACAATTCAGAGAATATTACGATCGCATAAGAAGCATCCGTTTTCGTTTATTCGGCTGCAAAAGCTACGGAGAACAGATTATCCTAGAAGAGTCCAATTTTGTGAAGAAACGTTGCTTCGAATTCAAGAGGACCAAAACTTTTTGAGGAATATTATTTGGACGGACGAAGCAAAATTCGACCAAAACGGAATTACAAACAGACGAAATAGACACTTCTGGGCGTATGAAAATCCCCGAATTGTAGAAACTGTTGACAACCAACAAAAATTTAAAGTTAATGTCTATTGTTTAATCCTGTATGACCAAATTAGATTTGTATTATACAACGACAACCTAAACGGAGCACGTTACGTGGAAATTTTACAGGACAGCGTGGTGCCATTTGTTGATAATTTACCTTTACAACAGATGAGAAGCTGTTGGTATCAAATGGATGGCGCCCCTCCGCATAACACAAGAGCTGTGGATCGGCAATTGACAACCATGTTTGAGGACAGATGGTTAGGAAATCAAGGACCCTGGCGGTGGCCACCGAGATCACCAGATTTAACGCCTCTGGACTTCTATTTATGGGGAGTCATAAAAAGCAAAGTTTATGACAGAGTTGTCGATTCTATTGAGGACCTAATCAACCGTATCAACGTTGCGTTCGAAGAGATTGACCCGGCAGAGCTGTCTAAAGCGACTACGCACGGAGTCCATTCACGAATGGAAATGTGTTTGCGGGAAAACGGCGAACACATAGAGCATTTATTGTAATATTGTTAAAATTAAATTATTAAATTGTCATTAATTATTAAATTGTTATTAAATCATTATTTTTCTGGTTTAGTTTACTTTCCACTGTTAAAAAGGACCATTTGTCTTAAATAGTTGGTGTTATGACTAAGAATACTGTCCTGTACACGCCGTTTAACTTGTTCGAATTTGAAAGCAAGAATAAAAAAGACAATAAAAAAAATACAAAAAAGATAATCTGTTCTCCGTAGCTTTTGCAGCCGAATAAACGAAAACGGATGCTTCTTATGCGATCGTAATATTCTCTGAATTGTGGAATAATGCAGCCGAGAATCCAGAGATGCTGATCGAATAGAAGCCCGAGGATGGGCTTCAAAATAAGCCAAAATATTTATTTCAGCCTCTTCTGTCAGGACCCACCGCGTGTTTCTTCTGTTAAATGTTGTTTTTCCAAAATTTATAAAATTGTTTTTTAATCTTCGAAATTTATTCGGGGTCATAGCCGGCAAATGGGGATATTTTTCATTGAAGAGTCGACATGTTCTAGCTACAATTCGGTTACATTCACCAAAACATAAAAACAAATCGAAAATTTGCTCGTTTGTGTAACGAAAACGACGATTAACAATTTCGTTCTGCATTATAGGAGTTATTTGCGTAATAAAGACAAAACTAATACAAAACTGAAAAGTTTTGACGCGAATATTATGATGGTAACCACAGCAACACCGAAAATCGCATAGTCCAAAGGCTACTACGCTCTTTCAAAACAAATTTGAAACATTTTTTTCAGAAAAGTGCCTATTACTAGAAAACGGTTGGCCGTAGCCATATCGACCATTAAAGAAAAAATCTTCCAAATCAGAATATCTGTCGATTCCTGTAAAAAAAAACTAGTGCTTCCATTTGAAAAAAATGATTTTTTTGCTTTTCTAATTTTAAAAGTTCAACAATTTTTTACGGTCTTTCTAATCATCGATTTGAACTCAGAGGTTACTGAGCTGATAAAATGTACTTTTTTCTATAAAACACAATTTTTTCCTATTTATTCTAAAGAGCGGTTCGGAAACTACGATTTTTTGAAAAACACTCTGCAAGCAGCTATTTTTACCAAAATAATTGAATATCTTGAAAACCATGGCAACTAGATTGGCACAACCTAGATTGGCAATTAAGCAAATTGAATGGTCGATTCGATGATGATAAAAAAAATGTATGGTTCTATTTAAAATAAGAAAGTTGATGGCAACTTCCGGTATAACCGGAAGTAGAATCTTGATGAAAATATTTTAGCAAGATAGATTGTGCAGAGTTATAGACGCATACCAAATTTCGTTCGTCTCACTTTAGTAGATTCTGAGAAACGTCTAACGACCGCTTTAAAAAAATCACCCTGTATAGATTTAAGACTTGTTATTATTTTATTGAATAGATTTAAGATCCATATTTGTTAATTTAATTTAATTTAATCATAATTTTGTAATTTATAAATTGTTTTCTGTACTATGTCTTCTAGGCAAGTCGAAATTGTTCGATCAGTTGTTCAATAAAGAACTATATACAGGGTGGTCCAGACCACCCGTACACCCCTTTTAAAATGCGGGGGATTAAAATTTTTTAACAAGACGATGGGTGATCTTACTAATGTCGATGTGCTCTATCGAATGACGCCAAAAAGAAACCCGCCTGACCCCCCCCTGTAGGGGTTAAGGGGGGCAACTTTAAAAATTCAAATGGGAATCCCTAAATTTTATTGCATGTTCAGATTCTACTCATCAAAATATAAATAATTTATTTGAAATATTTTTTTATCTTGACAACAGGTGGCGCTGTAATCGCAAAAACCGACTTTTTGCATTTTCCGCCGTCTCTGGCATCTTTACAGGTGCAAATAACAATTTTTCATATTTTTTACTAAATAGTGATGAAAAAGCTTTGCTAATGTGTACTTTCATGAGAAAGAATTTTACGTTACGATGAAAAACGGAAATTCTCTCTCTAAGGTGTTTTCGACAAACAGATTTTTTTTGCGTTGTAAATTTTTGGATCGTTTTACAACCTTAACGTCTACTTATTTAGATATTGCTTAATCTTTTTAATCTTTATCTGAATATTTATTTTAAGCATATGTAATTAATAAAAATGACCGATAAAACATTCTAAATTGTAATCTGCTCTGCATATGGCAAAATAATATTTAAATCGTACTAATTTAATATTTAATTTTAACAGAAAATAACTTGCTACAATTCTTTACTTCGCAATTCTATTTAAATAGTATGTAATTGTTGAAAATCAACTGTTCAAATAAATAATTTTTATTTCACAATTTAAAATTTTATTCGTTTAAATTATTCTTACTTTGTGGCCTGAGTAGATGAGGTATCCATAATTCATCATTCATTGCTATACGCTAAAACAAAGATAACCACCGAAATTTAATAGTGAATTACAAAGTGAAATTCTCGTCGGCAGATTTTTGTAATGCACCGTGACTTGACATGTTTTGAAGTAAAACCATCTTCCCCAGTAGAATCTTGGAAAATGTTGTTAGAATGGAACACAAATGCTAACAATATTTAAGGCAAAAAAATATTGTTATCGCGTACAACGTTAGAAAAAAAATCCGTTTGTCGAAAACACCTTAGGTAGAGAATTTGCATTTTTCATTGTAACGTAAAATTTTTTCTCATGAAAGTACACATTAGCAAAGTTTTCTTTCATCACTATTTAGTAAAAAATAGTAAAAAATATGAAAAACTGTTATTTGCACCTGTAAATATGCCAGAGATGACGAAAAATGCAAAAAGACGGTTTTTGCGATTACAGCGCCACCTGTTGCCAAGATAAAAAAATGTTTCAAATAAATTATTTATATTTTGATGAGTAAAATCTAAATATGCAATAAAATTTAGGGGTTCTTATTTGGATTTTCAAAGTTGCCCCCCTTACCCCCTACAAGGGGGAATCAGGGGGGTTCCATTCTGGGGTCATTCGAAAGAGCACAGCGACATTAGCAAGATCACCCATCGTTTTGTTAAAAATTTTTAATCGCCCGCATTTTAAAAGGGGTGTACGGGTGGTCTGGACTACCCTGTATATCAAGCAATAAGTGTCAGATCTAAACGTACCTTTACGCTCATATTATAAACAACGTAAAAATATATCGCGATAATAGAAGGGTTGCTAAGATTTTGAAAGATTCAAGTAATTGGTGTTCCGAATGTTGTTTTAAATCTCTAACTAGAGTGAGAGATGTAGATTGTGAATTTGATGATGATAATCTTGATGGTGAGTTTTCATCAATACCTATTAAACGCATACGAATGTCCACAGTTAAAGATGAAAACATGTCTGCATTGAACCGCTTTTCAACACCCTTAAATACAAACACGCCAGTCCATTTAAGGGAGATTTTAGCTTCCAATAGCTTCTTATTAACAATAAGAAGATATTGGAGGTTTTTAGCGAAAATCTTGTTGTTGGTTAAGTAAATTAGAAAATTTTATTTAATAAGCCTATATATGTTGATATAACAATGCTCGATAAAACAAAACATTGATGTATGCCTTTCACCACCAATTATGTTAAAAACAATTTATTCCCGAGAACTGTAAGCTTCTTTATATGGATACAGATAGTTTGTCATATGAAATAACTGTTGATACTGAGTATGAAGTTATTAAAAACAACATTAATATATTGGGTTAAAAGCAAAAAGGTGTGCAATTCAAATTTATGTGTTTAGATGTTATAAAAAGGTTAAAGGAATTGTAAATCAAATTGTAAAACATAATTTAAGTTTGACTACTATTTAAGCTGTTTTAGAGATAATTATGTAAAATTGTTAAACCGAGAGATGTTAGTTGCAAATTTGATGTTGATAATCTCAATGTTGAGTTTTCACGCATACTACAAACCACCTAGAGAGATCCAGCTAAGGGGTTGTTATGAGGATGGTGTTAGAAGAATATTCTGATGAAGAACTGTGGTAGTGGCGAAAAAGTTTTTTATTTGTATCATTCATAAATAAATAAATAAACATATTTTTCTAGATGTTTTTTACTTTTAGTAACAATAAAAAGACATTGGAGGTTTTTAGCGAAAATCTTGTTGTTGGTTAAGTAAATTAGAAAATTTTATTTAATAAACCTATATATGTTGATATAACAATGCTCGATATTTCAAAACATTGATGTATGCCTTTCACCAACCAGTTATGATAAAAACAAAATAAAAAATAATACACATATTAAACAGACTTTTATTGATTAATTGTTTTACATATTTACTCGAGGGGCAAACAACTCCTTAAATATGGTGTACACCTGAAATTTTCAATTACTTGATTACATGTTTAATATTTTAATTACTTGTTGAATGTGTGTTCAGTCTTATCAGTATCTTCAAATACATTTTTAGTATTTTGATTACATTTTCAATACTTTAATTCCATTTTAAATATTTTAATTACATGTTGAATATTTTAATTACGATTTCATTCTTTTAATTACTTTTTCATTATTTTAATTACAGTTTCAAATACTTTCATTACCTCTTGATTGCATGTTTAATCAGATAAAGTTGTCGTCTGGATGGTCTACGTGCGTTCTCTAAAAACTAAAAAAGTGCATGTGCATCAATTTCGCCAAGAAACGTCTCGCTTATTGTTTCATTCCGAGCTAAGGTGTTTTGAACGCGTTTGAACGCTCGTGATTTTATAGTTTTTGATATGACTTTGTGGTCTTTGATATAGTATTTAGGAGTTTACAGGATGGCAGAACTCGGGAAAGAAGGTAAGTCTTTTATGCTTGACTTGTTATTATAGTACATATGATAGAATCATATCGAAATTACATTAAAAGTTACACTGGGAACCACACTCAATTTGTCGTCCCTGCATTTTATAGGCGTAATTTTTTCGTAATGTATTTAGAGTATTTGTAAAACTAACAGCTCTGTGATAACCGTGGTGATAACGCTAAAAATAATCTACGAAGTCTCAAGATACATGAGCCTTGGTTTGAAGGGGGATGCGCTAATTTTTGTTCGAGATTTTGTTCATCAAACGTCATGTCAGTGATGTAGGCGTAAAAGGGCGTCCGTCACTTAAAAAAAAATTAAATGACATTACCTTTTTAAAATTAGGCTGTAGGTATTAAAAAGTGTTAATTCTTCATTTACTAATATTGAATTTTCAAAATTTTAACGATTCGAAGTGGGATCTATGTCAATGAGCTTTCAAATAGAGGGTGTTCAACGACAAAGGCCCCAAACTATAATTAAATTATTCGTAAACTGATTTTATTAATCCAAAAACCAGATTTAAATATTTTAAAGACACTACAAACTAGCACGATTTTCACATTTTTTGAAGGTCAAATGATAGGTAACTTTTCTTTTATGATTTGCCTTTCAGACTGAATATAAGCCGATATAAGCTAACTGAATCTCTCTAATCTGACAGAAACTACCTAACTGCCATACAATTGAAGCAAAAAATAGCTCTATCCCCGAGAAATCAATATTCCTATGACACTTTGTAATTTTCAGATGTATGGACCTACATAAAAAATACTTTACAAATTGAAATCCCGGATTTTGTAGTAAATTTGTTACAAATGAATTGTTACGATAACAAATTGGCATTATCAAATTTTTCAAACGACGATATTGCCTCCATTGAAAATTTTGCAAAAAATATCTTGCCCAATCTCATTGATATTACTAATGAAGATGAACTGAAAAAATATTACGGATTTTTCTATAAAAGCCACAAACATTTTTGTTTGCCTGCTGGTATTAAAAAAACTCTAGTGAAGATTGGAGAAAAACTTGGAAATTTGGAAAAAAACAAGGAAGATAATGGCCGCACTGCAGTTTTCAGCCAATCTTTCAGAGAAAACCAAGAGGGAAATCCACAGCCACCACCAAGGAAGAAAACTAAAACCGCAGAGATAAAAAATAGTGAAGAATTCAAGGAAAGATTAAACCGAATTAAACAACAGTTCAATGTGAACACAGCTAGAAAAAATCTGGAACATACATTGAGGAAATATATAAAAAACTTGACTGAATCAGAAAAAATCAAACTCAGTTGCAATGATCCAAATATAGAAATAAATTTACAAGTTTCTCTCAATACATTGGATGACGCAGGTCCAAGTACATCAGATTCCACTTCGATTGCTACAGGCCTTATAAAATGTTTCGTGTGTGAGAAGTACATAAAGGTGTCGAACTGCAGTATTGCTGGAGGATTATATTGGACGACTTCTAATTTTTATAAACACTTAAAAATTCATTTACAGAATGAATCAGATTCTACAAAGATAAATACCTTGATAAAGACTAGCCGCATGCCACAAAGAAGCACCTTAGACAACTTCATGAATATACAACAGCAGCAGCAACAACAACAAACAGAACATGATACAGAAGCCGAAGTCGAAGAATGGGAAGAGGAATCTACCACCGAGCAAGATCAAAATTTTTAATTTGCAGAGACGTTAGAAAAGAGACATCTGATGATCTCTGCATAGAAAATTCGGTTTGTTTGTCTCTAGATGCTCAAAATTGTAGTAAATGGAATGTTGCAAAATATAGTAGATCAGAAAGGCGAAGACGAAAGAGGGAAAATTCTTCGACTTTAAAACCGCAGAGCCTTATCACTGATTTTTTTTCTCTTTTGGATCAAATGGAGAGAATCATCACAACACAACCTGACCATGTCACTAGTGACTTCATGCACATGCAAAAAAAACTGAACTTAAATACCCCTAAGGCACTCGAATTGTTAATTAAAGCTGCGGATAAAAATAGCAATAAAAACCAGGGCAAAAGATACGATGACAAAATCAAATTATTATCAGAATATTTGTATTTAACCGGTGGTTGTTTACTTTATGAAACGCTCTATAGCAACTTCAATGGCAGTTTACCATCTCTCTCGACGGTAAGAAAAGAACTAAATAAGGACTTTAATTTACATGAAGGGAGTATGAGATTTATTGAATTGAAGGAATACCTGGTTAAACATAATTATCCATTCAGGATTTGGATTAGCGAGGATGCAACTGCCATCACAGGTATGATTATTATTGCTCACGAACATTTCTATTACTTTGATTAGGTATTGAGATAAGTATTTCATTTGCAGGAAAGATTCAATATGACCCAAAAACGAATAATATTGTTGGATTTCCTTTGCCTATACATCCTACAACGGGACTTCCAACAGCAGGTGTATTTTCAGCTACTAGTGCTAAGAAAATATACGAAATATTTCAAGATAACAAAAAATGCAGTTATGCCTACATAATAATGGCACAACCATTAATACCAAATGCAGCAGCATTTTGTTTATGTGCCTTTGGAACAGCGAATAACTTTAAATATTCCGATGTACTGCATAGATGGAGCATGATGGAAAGACTTGCAAAAGAGAATGGTATTGAAATTGTAGGATTTTCTTCCGATGGCGACAGTCGTTTGCTGAAAGCAATGCGTTGCAAGACCAGTATACCAATCAACAACGAATACAATAAATGGTTCCAATGTGATACTGATATATTTCAACTACTATACGTGCAAGATACAGTTCATATAGGTAAGTTAATGTAATTTTCAAAACATCTTGAATATGAATTAAGGGGTACATAGATGCTTTTACTTAGTATCCCGCAATTACAAGGAATAAACCCAATCTTGAATATGATCCTCTAGATATTTTTACCATTGACGTGACGTTCACTTTTAAAACAGCCATGTGTTTTTTGGTTAAGATGAAGAGATATTCAATAAACCAGAATTCTAAACTTCAAATCTATTTTCTGGGGTATCTCAAGAACACTTGATTTTAGCAAAAAAAAGTATAGCAATGTTTTGAACGTAAACGTTATTGGCTTGAAGCCGGACTTCTTGTCCGCACTGTATATTAAATCCTCATTTTGTTTTCAGGCACAAAATTGAAGACTGTATTACTGAATGAACGTGTCGAATTGAAAATAGGCTCTTATTCTGCCAATGCAGGTCATCTCCACAAATTAGTCGAAAGCGTTTCCAAAGATCAACATCTTTTGACGAAATCGCATCTGAAATCAGATGACAAAATGAACTTCAATTCCGTGGAACATATAATCAATCCAAAAGTTCAACACGCTCTATCGAAGAATATATTGGAGAGTGAAGGAACAGTAGCATTCCTTCAAATAATGCAAAGAATTTTAGATTCATTTCTCCAAAAGAATCTAGATATTAAATCACGGATTAAGAAAATTTGGTTTTCTGTGTTATTCTTGAGAATGTGGAGGCACTGGCTCATAGAGAATAAGTTTCTGTTAACTAAACATTTCATTACACTAAATGCTTATGTGTGCATAGAGCTCAATGCACATGCTTTGGTACTGGTCACTCTCAAAGCCACGTATTTAAAAAATCCCGAAATCTTGACAACTTGGTTGATGAGTTCTCAGCCCTGTGAACAAACATTCCGAGCAGCTCGTTCCATGACGACGACCTTTTCAACAATAGTAAACTTTAGTATGTTGGAAATTTTACAAAGATTGCACAAATTACAAGCCATTAATGACATCATGTGTGAGTTGCGTGAGTATTTTTATTCATTGGATAACAATATATAAAATGGACAATGCATGAGGTGCAGGTTTTTCATTTATTTCTGGTTTAATTTTTGTTTCAGAGGGGGATATAACTTTTCCTAGAGAAATGCATAGAAAATTAGGAGATAAAAACGGAAATGAAGCTCAACAATTGAATGAATCATCTACTGGATTGCTCAGTTACGAAGAAATTGATAGAATCATTTTAGAAACTAAAGAAGATGTTAAACAATTTTGTTTACATTTGGGAATTAAATTCAAACACGAGAATTGGATAGAAATCAGTATCCCAAAAGTTTGTGGTGATTTTGAGAAAGAAACAATCGTTGAGCAAATGGATCAAGAAATAAACGAACCACAAGAAACAGATGAACAAATTGATCGAGAAATAAACGAACAACCAACCATATTTGAACGAAGTGAGTATAAAGCAACAGGATAGCTAACAATATCACCATCATCAATTTACGAGAAATGCACGAATTCAGCTTCAGGGGTTTTTAAATTTCCAATTTCATTTCAGATGCAGATCCCGAAGATTCAAAAATTATAGAAGAATTTGAAAATGTGAATCTCAATTTAGTAGACTATACAGACACAGGAACTAAATCAGATTCGTGTATTGAAATAATCAGCAATAGTAAAACTATGAAAATCAAAAAAAGTACTTTGTGTTGGTTATTAGAAACAAAGGATTCGCGTCTGAGTTCCGACAGGCTGCAGAGGGTAAGAGGCCCAAAAGTATTCAAAGAAAACTCGATTGAAAAGAGAATGATTCGGCAAGTGTCAAGAAAGCCTCGAAGAAAACGAAAAATTGCTTCAGAATCGGATTCGTCCGAATCCGATTCAGATACGATTTTGAAACTCGATGATAGTGACGATACCGAGACATTTTCAAATTCAGACTGGGATCTAGAATAGGTAGTAGGTATATGTATTAAAACACAAGTGTTTTATAGAGCAGTTTTTTTTTAATAAAGAGATGATTTTTTTGTGTCTACTTTTATCTTAAGAGTAATTTGGGGGGAATATTTGTGTTCGCCCTCCTGACTCTCAAGTCTAACTTTATATTTCCTGGTTCTCTAGCACCAATTGTAGTATAATATCTACCGGGCAACATGAAATAAAAATAACCCCAAATACTTTTTAATTACTTTGAATATATTTAAGTAATCTCAATTACTCAAATTATTACTTTCAAATATTTTAAATATCTATGATTGCTTATTAAATATTTTGATAATGTTTTAAATACTTTGATTACTTTTTAAATGCCTTGATTACTTTTCGAGTATTTTCATTACTTTTCAAATGATTTAATTCTTACAAATAATTTAATTACTTATAAATACCATCAAATACCAAATATTCTAAATATGGTGTACACTTTTTCAGAAGTTGTTTGCCCCTCGTATTTACTATATAATATTTATAACAACAATAGAATTCACAGCTTGTTTGTCCAATGGTTTGATATCACTGTTTTAAGAAACACAACACTTCTAACATACTACATATATTATTTACATTTAAACAACTATTTAATATAAACTTTATGTTTTCAAGATCATCTCCTCTAGTTTGCACCTATGCTGCGTTATGGATAATGTTTTATAATAATTCTGTTCTTTTTAATATTGGGGGTCATCTTTTTATAAATCGTAAATATTTATTTTACTTGTTTGTAAATTTTATTTGTTTTAGATTCCTACAAGCCTTTAGACAAGAATGTGGTACAAGAATATTCATAAAGGAACCTTTTCTTACGAACAACGAAACATTACATTATTTTTAATTGAATATTTACATAATTTGATAATACTTTAATTAGATGGTATGACATTAATGGCTGTTTTTAAATCAAATTGATATATCCTTTTTACATTTTAATTAATGACTTATACTTATTCATACAATCTCATCATTATCACTACAGTACCTGTTATAATGTATTTGTTAATTTGTATCTATATGACTGCCGACATTATAATGTATTATATTATTAATTGTTACAAGAACTTTGTTTATTAAACATAATAAAATTTTGAATCAAGGTATTCTTTTCTGTGTGTAATTAGCCAATATTAACTCAATAATGTTAATATGTTGGTATAACGGGTCTCATACTGGCACAGTATGGATGGATATCGTTGGATATGGTTGCACACCAGTGCATAATAATCATCGTTATTATATTTTTTAATTATATTATATTATATACTGAGAAAAATGGTTCGTAAGTTATGTCCCCGTCGTCATATTAGCGCTCTTGATCTACAATTTTTAAACCAGTAGATAATGGTAACTCAATAATGTTAATATGTTTGTATAACGGGTCTCATACTGTCACAGTATGGATGGTGTTGCGTTTATTGAGTGGACTGTATAATAAACAATAGTAATTTTTGTTACTGGACCTACCTTTAGGGCTGGAGGTGTTGAGAAGATCTTTCGTAGTCTTGTTAGGAACCATCAGCGGTAGCGGGTTTTTTATATAGGTAGCGGGATATGGCGTACGTTTTTCACAATTTTATAGAAAAACTTGACATTGACACAACACTCGTTGCTTGGCGATAGGGCCCAATACAAAGAGCGGTCAATTTAATGATTATTAATGTAATTAATGATAAAAATGTAGTATGAAAACGCAACATTCCGGGCTCTCAAATGCAGAATTGCATTTTCAAAAATAAAACAACAACGATAACGGTATAGCGATACCCCAAAAAAAAAGGTATAATAGTTTAATGCGTAATAACTTAAAAAAAAATTAAACAAATTAAACGTAATTAAACGGATATGCAGTGAATACATTTCTGCATTCCCTTGAGCTAATTAACAAAAAAAGAGAACGAAGAAAGAAAGGCAAAATAAACGTATTTTAATTATTATTATTCTCGCCTGAGATTGGCAGAGGACAAAGTTTCACAAGTGGTCTCCGTAAAACTCCGTTGGCTGTCTTAACAGTTGCAACTCGAGTTATGCCGTCTTTACCAGGATGCAACAGCAAAATTCGGCCTAAGCGCCATTGTAGAGGCGGGATATCCTCATCTTTCAATAACACTAAAGTGTTGACAGGCACTGCAGTTGTGGGTTCCAGCCACTTACTGCGTTGCTGGAGTCTATATAAATACTCTTGTTTCCAGCGGCGCCAAAAATCTTGATGCAACTTTTGCAATAATTGCCAGCGAGATAAACGTGTTAAATTTTGGAAATTATGTTCAGGGACAGAGCAAAGCTGTTCCAAAGTTAAAAAATGGCCAGGTGTTAAGACACTAAAATCGTTTGGGTCTGAGGTAATATCAACGAGTGGCCTCGAATTTAAAACTGCTTCGACTTGCACGAGTATTGTATAGAATTCTTCATAGCAGAAGACTTGATCACCTATTATTCGTTTTAAATGAGTTTTGACATTTTTTACTTCAGATTCCCACACTCCTCCGAAGTGTGAAGCGGCGGGAACATTTCGAATGAATTCAATTTTTTCATTTTCTGCGGCTTCCGACATTAAGGCGTTTAAATACTTATCGGCGCCAACAAAACTTGTGCCACAATCGGAATATATACAATTACATCGTCCGCGACGTGCTACAAAGCGTCGTAAAGCGGCCAAAAAAGCGTCGGAAGTAAGGTCAGAAGCGAGCTCAATGTGTAAAGCCTTTGTGGCCATACATAAAAACAGACAAATTTATAAGTCTTAGCGCCACGGTGTCGAGACATTGTTAATTTGAATGGACCTGCATAATCCACGGCGGTTTTTGAAAAACATTTAACTTGAGAAATGCGGACCGAGGGTAAGTTTCCCATCGGAGGTTGATAGGTGATTGGTTTGGTACGAAAACATTTAATACAGCGAGATAGAACTGAGCGAATTATGCTTTTAGAAGCGAGAATCCAAAATTGCTGCGAAATTAAAAATTGTACAGTTCTGATACCTCCGTGCAAGTATATTTTATGAAAATGTTCAATTATCAATGTAGTTAATGGTGATCTTTTAGGTAGTAAAAGAGGGAATTTTTGATCATAATTTAGATGAGTTGCATATTGCAATCTTCCCCGCACTCGAATGAGACCTTTGT
Source organism: Agrypnus murinus (assembly GCA_929113105.1). Classification (NCBI taxonomy): domain Eukaryota; kingdom Metazoa; phylum Arthropoda; class Insecta; order Coleoptera; family Elateridae; genus Agrypnus; species Agrypnus murinus. Next base: position 143,562,619 of record OV816025.1, read on the forward strand.
CATCAAAAAATGGATTAAGTTTCTTCAAATATTTAGAGCGAGGTTTTTGATGTTTAAATTCTTCTGAAAAACTTATAGATTGTGTGTATTTTACTAATTGATGTAAAGCATCTCGTTCTTCGGAGAATGATAGAGGTTTAAATTGCTTATTTTTATTTTTTAGATTGAAATAAAATCTAAAAACATATGCTAACACTCTTAGAAGTTTTGACAGGCAAGAGAATCTAGTTAAAAAATAATCAAAAATATTATTTTCCTGAAAAGTGGCTAAGGTAGTAATCGGTTTTTCTTCTGAAATTATTAAAGCCATATCTATGTTTGGAAAATTAGGACAATATGGTTGTTCGCTTAATAAGAATTCAGGACCGTTCCACCACAACATATTGGAAATTAATTCAGAGGGATATTGCCCTCTAGAAGCGGCATCAGCAGGGTTCGAGCGGGATTCGACATATTTCCAAGAAGAGGTGGGTAGTTTATTTTGAATAAAGGAAACTCTATGACACACGAATGTTTTCCAACGATGTGCGGGTGACCTTAGCCAAGAAAGAACGATTTGAGAGTCTGAATAAGCCACAATTTTTGTTATTAAAAGCTGTTGCTGGTAAAGGTCCATAACATAGCAAACAAGTTTTGCTAATAATACGGCGGAACATAATTCAATGCGTGGAATTGTCAAACGTTTAGTAATCGGAACGACTTTAGATTTTGAGCAAATGAATCGTATTTGATAGTTGCCTTGAGTATCGTGAAATCTTAAATATAAGATAACTGCGTATCCGCGTTCGCTACCATCACAAAAAGCATGCAATTCGCAGGATTGATCTTGTAAACAGCCAATATGACGAGGAACTTTGAGATTAGTTAAATATTTCAGTTCAGATTTATACTGATTCCAACAACGAACAATTTCTAGAGGCTGCGGGCCATCCCAAGAAGTATGTAAGACCCAAAGGCGTTGTATGAAATACTTACAAAAAAATGTGATAGGTGCTAACATACCCAAAGGATCGAATATGCGAGCTAGTTCTGACAAAATATTGCGTTTTGTACAAGATTTGTCAATAAGATTTACTTTAAATGTAAAAACATCCGGAGTTGGTATCCATCGAAGTCCAAAACTTTAACTGAAACTTCAGCAGAACTATCAAATAAAAGTGTATCAGTACTCAAATGATCTGTAGGAAGATCCAGTAAAAGACGCTTGTCGTTACTCGCCCATTTGCGTAATTCAAACTGACCTTTATTAAGCATTTGAATTAATTCATTTTGTAGCGATTTAGCATCTGAAATGGTATCTGCACCACCAAAAATGTCATCCATATATGTTTGGGTACGTAATAAATGCGCAGCGCGAGGGAAATTCTCACCTTCCTCCTCCGCCAGTTGAAGCAAAGTACCAATTGCTAAATATGGAGCACACGAAGTTCCATAAGTCACGGTATTTAATCGGAACTCTTGAATCGATTCCTCGCTAGAAAAACGCCAAATAATTCTTTGGTAATCGCGTTGCGACGGTGTAATCAAAATCTGTCTATACATCATTTTGATATCTGCTAAGAAAATATATTGAGAAACTCGAGATTTTAGTAAAATTGCTACTATATCTTGCTGTAACTTGGGCCCAATAAAAAGTTTCTCGTTTAACGAAGGTTCTTGTGGTAATTTTGCGGAGGCGTTAAAGACCACGCGGAGTTTAGTAGTTAAGCTGTCGGGTTTAATTACACAGTGATGAGGAATGTAATACATAAAATTCGTTACCTGAGAGTCCTTAACTGGGTCCATGTGACCAAATTCTAAATATTTTCGCATAAAGTTGCAATATTCTTTATACAAATCAGGTTGCTTTTGCAAACGTTTTTCTAAAGATAAAAATCGACCGAGCGCTAAATTGCGAATGTTAGGAAATTGCGGTTGTGGTTCTTTAAAAGGCATTGACACGGTAAAACGTCCTTCAGTATCCCGAAGAATAGAATCCTTGAAAAGGGTTTCACAATAAACATCGTCTGGATGTAAGGAAGTAGCTTCGGGGACAGATTCAATCTCCCAAAATTGTTTCAATGTAAAATCTAATGACTCAGTAGCGTTTGCGTTACAAAGAAAGGTCTGAAGAACAGATTTATTATGATTCCTTAATTTGCCCATTAATACATAACCAAATATGGTATTTATCGCATCGGGTTGACCATTATTACCCGTTACGCGTCCATCTGAGATAATTTGTGAAAAGATGTCAGCGCCTAATAAAAGATCTATTAGGAACGTTGAAAGTAGGATCCGCCAACTGTAAATTACTAATATGATGCCAATTACTTACCTCTATGCGAGTACTTGGTAAGTGTGAACATATCGTAGGTAAAATAATAGCATCTATATGAAGACGAGGAAATATTTTATTTATTGGGCGTACAGTTAAGGAGACACTGCCATTGACTTCAGTTTTAGTTGAATTTATACCTTGAATAGAAACATGCGTATTACATTTAGGAAGGCCTAGGCTATTAGAACATTTCTGTGAAATAAACGAAGACTGTGAGCCCGAATCTAAAATTACACGCAATCTCTGATAACATCCGTGGTTATCTAAGGCTTCAACAATCGCGGTTGCGAGCAAACCTCCATTATCAGAAGGCACGAAGAAGGAATTACTATTAGAAGAGTTATTTTGCGTAGACGTCGTCCCCTGAACAGAAGGGTTTACATTTGATGAATTGACAGTTACATCTCGGTGAAGAAGCGTGTGATGTTTTTTGGAACATCTTCTACAAGTTATAGTAGAACGGCATGAGCGTATATCATGACAGTTACTCAAGCAGTTGAAACATAGGCGTGCATTTTTGCAAAATGTCATCCTGTCATCAGGCGTTTTGCTCTTAAAATCATTACAGTAGTACAAAGGATGAGCAGCATGACATAATGGGCAATTATGCGATTTAGCAGGCGTTGCTTTTGAGAAAAATGAATTTTTAACATTGCTAGCGGGTTTTTTCGAATGCGAAGACGTACTGGCATTAGCATTATCATGAGCGTTACAACATGTATCCAAAAAGTCAACCAGATCATTAAAGGACGGCACATTTTTAGATTTATGATGTAATTCAAAACTGGTTACTGTAGTTTTATCTAAGCGTTTAAGTAACATCATTGTGAAGACAAAATCCCAATTATCTGTGGGGTATCCCATATTTTTAAGGGCGGCGATATTCTCTTTAAAGGACTCTAGTAAATGTGATAAAGCGTTGGGATTTTCGGAATTCATTCGCGGTATATTTTCCAATTCATTCCAATGACTGGAAGCGAGGCGTCTCTTATTAGTATACTTATCAACTAAAGTTTGATATGCGATAGGATAATTTGCGTCGGTAGGTTGAATAGGTTGGATCAGAGCTAATGGAGGACCTTGCAGAGCGGATTGCAGATAAGAAAACTTTTCTACAGGTGAGATTGCGTTATTATTGTGAACTAAGGCATTGTAAAGATCGATAAAGGGTGTAAAAGCTTTTATATCTCCTGAAAATTTATGCAATTCTAATTTCGGCAATTTTACGTTAGACTTGGTGGGATCGTGATGAAGCGTCGTATCTAAAGGTAGAGTCTGATCGCCAAAAAGATCTATAGATAGCACGAATGTCGAAATAAGCTGAACCAAAAGTTTCCCGAACCTTATCTTCCGTATTTATATCCGCGTTATCAGTAGTTAACAAATTACTAATAACATTACCGTGATATTTGTTAAAATCTTCACGTATTGATTCTATCTGAGTATATCTGACTTTAAATAAAGTTCGTTTATCTTTATTAGTTATAGCAGTGACAGCAGCCGCATGTAGTTCAGTTAATTGATTCATTATGGTTTGCCTTAAGAACTGATATCTTTTTACTTTATCAGCCATAATTGCAGAACAGGGCGAAAACAGAAAATCCAACTTTTGTGGAATAGAAGTGACCACCTGCAAACAATACTTATCTTATTTTGATGGGCAGTTAATATTCTAAATAGCTCAAGATAATGCACAAAAGTTATCTAGGATAGTGATAACTGTCAAAAACTTTCAAATATGACAATTAAAAGTAAGCGGTTTATAGCGGTATAAATTAGCGTTTCTATTTAGTAATAGAAAAGGGAAAACTATTACACAAGGTAATATGGTCCTACAAGATTCGAAGAGTAAATTAACAGTCGATCAATTAATAATAAATTATATATCCGGGTTCGGAGGAACAAAATGTTGAGTTTATCGAGTGGACTGTATAATAAACAATAGTAATTTTTGTTACTAGTTATAATTTATTATTTCACTTCTAAATTGACCGAACTTAGTTTACTGGACCTACCTTTAGGGCTGGAGATGTTGAGAAGATCTTTCGTAGTCTTGTTAGGAACCATCAGCGGTTACGGGTTTTTTATATAGGTAGCGGGATATGGCGTACGTTTTTCACAATTTTATAGAAAAACTTGACATTGACACAACACTCGTTGCTTGGCGATAGGGCCCAATACAAAGAGCGGTCAATTTAATGATTATTAATGTAATTAATGATAAAAATGTAGTATGAAAACGCAACAGATGGATATCGTTGGATATGGTTGCACACCGGTGCATAATAATCATCGTTATTATATTTTTTAATTATATTATATTATACACTGAGAAAAATGGCTCGTAAAAGTTATGGCCCCGTCGTTATATTAGCGCTCTTGATCTACAATTTTTAAACTAATAGATTTTTCGAACTATGTTTCTCAGTGTACAATATAATATAATTAAAAGATATAATAATGATCATTATTATACACCGGTATGCAACCGATATACAGTATGAAACCAGAGTTATACCAACATATCAACAACATTGGGCCAATCTTGGTTATGTAAAATGGTCCAAGTAGTTGTTATCATTTCGACACTGGCCCAATATTGGCTGCCTATATCGGCTATGTAAAATGGCCCAAGTACTTACCGGTGTTATAATTTCTGCATTGTCCCAATATTGGTTGCCAATATTGGCAATAACGGTGCCAATGGCGAGCCAATATTGGCCCGTTTGGAAAATTCTATATGGGATAGATTTTAAAGTTTTAATGTTCAACTGCGTTTTTTCAGTTGTCAATATTTTATTGATACTAGAAAAAACACGTTCTGTTGCTGCATTTGTTCCTGGAAGGGAGAGCGCGAATTCTACAATTTTCAAAATATTTTGATAAGGAATATTATTCTGTTTAAAATGAAGGAATAACTCCGTCCATTTTTTGTCTGTTTCCACATTTGCAGACGACCAACATTTAATTTTTTCATCTGTAACATATTTTTTTACCAATGACACCTCATCAAAAAGATCATTTTCGCAAATATTATTTTTCGGAAAATGGTTACTAATATATTCAAAAGATTTTTCCACATATTTCCATAAAATCTCCTTTTTTAATGTCACCCAATGAAAATTTTTAATATCTTCGAATTGAACTGTCCATTCTTCAAGATATTCCAAGCAGTTATTATAAAATTTTTTGACATGTTTCAGAAAATCAGGTCGTTTAATGGCACCTTGTTCTTCCAACCTAGTGATGTCTTTTCGAATAATTAAAGGAATGTAATCGTTATCAATTCTTTCTCGTAATTTTGTCCCCTTCAATAATTTTCACAGCATTGTGAAATAATGTAGCTTGGTTGTAGATGAACTGAAGCCAAATTTGTGATGTGTCATTTTCAAAAAAGAGCTGCAATATTCTTGGACATTTATCTTGTGATAAAAAGTATGATTTTAATGGTTCGTATATTTTTAAAATATTTTCTCCAGCTGGTAAAAGAGCTAGCCATCGTGTTTTGCTGTAACCAAGAATTCTTTTATATTCGATTTCTGCGCTTTCACAAAAATCCTTCAAACTTTCAACACGCACAGTATATATATCAAAATACGAATAAATTTTTGCAATAATATTTTCAACATCAACTGGAAGTAAGTCAGATGCTGTTTGAATAGTATTATGTAGAATGTGCGCTATACAACCTACTCCAATAATTTTTTGGTTCAAATGTTCGTTAAGTTTCGTAAAAACGTTATTGATGCCTCTTCTAGCTTTTCCACCAAAATTTGTGTTAGTGTTATCTGCACAATAGGCAATAATTTTCTTGTTCAAATTATTCTTTTTTAAAATAGTACTTATTGAATCAAAAATTATTTGTGAAGTTTCACCCGGCAATGAAACAAAATCTAATATTCTAATTTTAATTCCTGTTTCTGGATCAAAAAATCTAACAATTGTGGGAAATAATTTTAAATCTTTGTGGTTGGAAGCATCAGAATATATGGATATAAATGTGCATTTTTCTAATTCTTTCTGCAATTGTGAAAACGAATATGGTGAAAAAATTTACAAATAATTGCTTCGGTTTTTGTCCTTGCACATGCAAATTTTTTGTCGTATAATGTTTTGATCATTTGCGACGTACAATCCATTGATCTGAAACTTTGATTGTGGTTTATGGTGTGGAAAGCAAATAGCCCTTCCGCTAATGCTAGCTGTTTTTCCGTGTTGCCAAAGCTAGCACTGCGAAAAAACTGTTCCATTTTAGACGAGGAAGCGGCATTATTCAAAAATCTTTTGTGCCTCTTTGTCGCTAGATGTTTAGTAATATCGTTTTTTCCACCATATGAGACCGAAAATTCAGCATTGCATTTATCACACCGTACCATATAGTCTATTTTGGTTTTTTTAATAAATGGAAATTCTCTGCTTAGCTTTTCATTAAATTTGCATTCTCTTTTTTTACTCATCTTTTATTCTGTGGGTAAATACTAGAAATAAATAAAAAATTTACTACAAAGGCTAAAAAAGAGTATTAAATTTTACCTTATTGACCGTTACGTTGTGGCGACTATTGCTCTACCTTCGTCAATCAAATAATGAGTCAAACCGAACGTCAAATTGAAAACAACAAACTAACGGCACTGTCTAACGGCAGTCCGCACTGTCTGCACTTATCTAAATTAAGCCGCGACGTAACGACAATGATCGAACACCACCGAGTAAATCTAACTCGGTACATTGCCTAATCTAGTTTACTCTGCATGCATTTTATGTGTTTTTTTTATGTATTTTTTTATTTCTTTATATTCACCATAATACTTAATAAATAATAGGTAATATATTTTTACAGTACATTTAAAATAAGAAATGCAGATATTTTCTAAAAAGCGGGACATTTTTAAAAATCGGCGGGTCGCGGGACAGTCCACCAAAAAGCGGGACTGTCTCGCCAAAATCGGGACGTGTGGTCACTTTAACTCAACCGGTTTTTTAAAAACGCCGAAACACGTCGATTCTGTTTTTAAACAATACACATTACCATGTGCGATTCACCTTCTGACTTTCATTTGTTTCTAAGTTATGACGTCATCACAAAAAAATTTAAATGACAATATAGATTTTTAATAATGGAATCCGATAATGATTTTTCTTCCATTTATGATCATACAAATAAATCATAAGGTTGGATAACAAAAATTCTGAGAAAAATCGAGCTGAACTTTGTAAATGTTTGTTAGTTAAGAATTCTCTTTACTTACAGAACTATGAGAATTCTTTATGATTTCTTAAAGTTGTTAAGATAACATTGGGCATTATGTAATTTATATGAACATATTCCAATCTTAGTTTAATAGTAATAAGTTTTAATGACAGAACAGGTGGCGTTAATGAAATTATGATACTAGGTGTATATATTTAAAATTTTTGTTCATAGACCACCATTTTATTTTATAAGGGTTTATTTACTTGGCTAAGAAAAAGAAGGTTTTGATGTTAAAATGTATCTACAGATCTTTGATTATAGACAAAGAATCAATGTTGGTTTTTGTAACTGTATTAACCCTTAACCCACCATGTGGCGTCTGACAGACTACAGGACATGTAAACTATGCCTTATTTTTTTAATGAGGCCGCCCACCAGTCGGTCACGCCACCTAATCCTTCTCCTATTGGTCCATTATTTGTCTGTCAAAACTTACCTCTTTACCGTCAGTTTCAAATAAGTTACTGGAGTAAATTAGTTTGTCGTAGTCTGCCAGACGCCACGTGTGGGTTTGTGTTAGTAATCTTTTATAAAGTAAAATGGCCGGACCTTCAAAACGCATCCGCTTTTCTGATACAAATTTTGAAGAAACGGTTTTGAAATGGTTTGATGAACTGGATGATGATGCAAGTGATATAGACAGTGCCTCGGAGAGTGAGAACATTGAATCAGAACACGATTCTGCGTCAGAAGTTTACGGCAAAAATCGCTATAGATGGTGTACAACTGAAGTTGTTCCTTCATCGCGAGTAAGAAAGCACAACATAGTCATGAAAGTGCCTGTTCTCAAAGGAAAAGCTCGTGATCTTGGCCAATCTGCAGATCCACTTTCTGTATGGAATTTGCTATTTTCTGAAGATATTCTTCTTCAGGTTTGTGAATGGACAAATAATAAACTCTTTCAAATGCGCATAAAATATACAGACAAAAACAGCATGAGCCACCTAAAAGATGTAGACATAATTGAATTGAAAGCTTTCTTGGGACTTTTGATCTATACTTCAATATTCAATTCAAATCATGAAAATATAAATACAATTTTTGCTACTGACGGAACAGGTAGAGACATATTTAGAGCAGTTATGAGCAAAAATCGTTTTGCAATTCTTCTGAGTGCTCTACGATTTGATAACCCCGAAACAAGGGAAGATCGTAAAAAAAATGATCCCACAGCGGCAATTTCTGAAATTTTTAATAAGTTTATTGAACACTGCCAAAATGTCTATGGCATGGGTGATTCAATGACAATCGATGAAATGCTGGTCAGCTTCAGAGGACGATGTCACTTCAAGATGTACATGCCTAACAAACCATGTAAATATGGCATAAAAATTATGTGCCTAACAGACGCAAGAACAAGTTATTTATATAATGCCTATATTTATTGCGGAAAGGGCTCTGATGGACTTGGATTAACTCAAGAAGAACAGAAGTTGTGTAAACCGACACAAGCAGTAATACGCCTTTCAAAACCTTTTTTTGGTAGTAATCGAAATATTACTGCCGACAACTGGTTTACTTCTATAGAGCTCGTGGATATATTACGGAAAAACAAACTTACTTATGTTGGTACAGTTAAAAAAAATAAGATAGAAATTCCTAGTGCGTTTTTGCCCAACAAGAATAGAACCGAAGGGTCATCATTGTATGGCTTTAGAGAAGAGGTTACCATGGTTTCTTATGTAGGACGTAAGGGAAAAGCTACAATCTTAGTTTCTTCTATGCATAACCGAGCATTTACCGATCCGGACACCCAAAAACCTGAGATAATCGCATACTATAATCGCAATAAAGGCGGTGTAGACGCAATCGATGAGAAGTGTTCTAAAAGTACTATAGTTCATTTTTTCCTGCTGTATGGTTGCGCGCGCAACATATTTTAAATTTTGAATCAAAATTTAAAATGCAGTGATTTCATTGGGGGGACTGGAAGTCCAGCGTACACCAGGGCGTACACCGCGTACACGATGGCAACGGCAGCAGGTATCCTGCTGGCGCGTGCGCTAGTGTCAAATGGCTGTCTGTAATTGGTCTGTACTCTGTAATGTCACATTTCACATTCAACATGTCTCTAGGTGAAAATCTGAAAAATACTTCGACCCGTAAAAGACGTAAGTGTATTCTAATGTGAGAAATTAATAGCCATCTATAAAGAATGTGATCTGTTGTAGAATGCTACTCCTATACCGAAGTGGAAAGGAATATGATTGTTAGGGTGTTTGCTGGCATATCAAAAGACTTTCCCGACTGGACAAAACAAGCGTGTATGGAAAAAACATGTGAATATACTGGTAGGAATGTAATAAAAATTGTAAAAGTAAACAACGCTAATCAGGTCTGTGTTTTTAGGATGTGGGGTTAGTACAGTTGAAAAGTATTTACGAGTGCAACAATCAACGGGAAGTGTTAAGCCACCCAAGCAGCTAAGAAGAAATTCTATAATCCATTTAGACGAACACCATAAATATCTCATCCGAAAGACAGTGCACTCCTTCTTTTTGGAAAATAAAATGCCAACAGTGGATGCGGTACATGTCGAGGTTAGCAAGAATGACGAAATCCCAAACATGAGTCGCTCAAAGCTATACAAAGTTCTGCGAGAGCTAAAATTTAGGTACGACTAACATTGGCACAATTAATACTGTACATATTGGAGGTTGTATATTTACTACAATATGAATATCCTTCATTAAGCAATATTGCTGACATTGTATTACATATTAGTTTATTTGTAGATATTCGAAACGAAACCGAAAAAGCATGCTGATTGAACGAGCAGATATTATTACTTGGAGGAGAAGATTTCTACGAGAAATAAAAAAATTCCGTGCAGAGAGAAGACCAGTTTTTTATTTAGATGAAACGTGGATCAATGCAGGTCATACCAAAAACTACATTTGGCAGGATGAAACTATTCGAAGCCACAGGCAAGCATTCAATGAAGGTCTCTCAACAGGCTTAAGAAATCCGTCAGGAAAAGGCAAACGGCTAATAATTCGTCATATTGGATCTGAAAATGGGTTTTTGGATGGGGGCTTGTTACTTTTTGAAGGGATTAAAACAGGTGATTACCATGATGAAATGAACGCCGCCAGGTTTGAGGAATGGTTTAAGAATATGCTGAACAAATTACCTCCTAATGCGGTGATTGTTATGGATAATGCTTCGTACCACAGCAGAGTAAAGGACAAAATTCCAACTTCAGCATGGAAAAAGGAAGATATCAGAAAATGGCTTGCCTCAAAAAATATTGGCTGTGGAGAAAAACTTTTAAAGGCTGAACTGATGCATCTTGTTACGATCAATAAACCACCTTATAAGTCTTATGTTGTTGATGGAATGGCACAAGACAAAGATATGTCAGTGTTACGATTACCACCATACCATTGTGAACTTAATCCCATCGAATTGGTATGGGGGTTTATTAAAAGCGATGTTGCTGCAAACAACACGACATTCAAGTTTAACGATATGAAAAAAATATTTTATGATGCAATACAAAAAGTCACACCATCGCAGTGGCAAAAAAACATTGGACATGTTATTGCAGAAGAAGCAAAGATGTGGGAGTTGGATGGTCTCATGGACACAGCTGTTGAAGAACTAGTTATTAATTTAGCAGAGGACTCGTCTTCAACAGATTTCTCGGTGTAGTGAGTTCAACGGATTCTCGGACTTCGACAGTGAGAAGGAGAATTAATTGAAATTAACAATGCTGTAGGAGCAGTTGGTAGAATTTGAATTACAAATTTTATCTTTGATTGACTTTCTGTAAATATTATCTACATTTGTACTGGTACCTTTTTTTTCCCATCACTCTGTATACAAATAATTGATTATTCTTGATAAGTCATGTCAAAAAATTGTGATGCATTATTCTTAATAAAAAAACTACATTTCTCAGTTGAACTAGTAATTATTATCAATATTAGATTAACACTTTTTTATACAGTATACTAGGACTACATTTTCTTATATATACAGAGGTAAGTAATTGTGGTTTTCTACTCGTATTTTTTATATGGTTGATTAGAAATTTGTTTAAATGTAAATTTTAGACAAAAATCAACTATGCAACCAATATTACGTATATGGAGTATATGCAACCAATTATACTAATCGCGGCCTGCAACTTCCTGCAAAACTTTCTGAAAATGCGGCAGTGCACATGAGGCTTTTGTAATGCGCGCGCAACCATACAGCAGGAAAAAATAAACTATACCAGTCGACGCACACGTAGATGGCCACTCACGATATTTTTCAGATTGCTTGATATTTCTATTGTAAATGGATATATTCTTCATCAGTGTTTCAATAACAACGCGGTAATCCGTGAAAAGTCCGTTTTTGCAAAACAACTAGCGGCCCAATTAGTTCGTGAGCATATGGAAAGACGACACAAAAATCCTCGAGTACCTCGCGAAATACGTTCGAGTATTAGTAGAATCTTGGGACTACCAGAAGTGGATTTCACGGTACCAAATGAAGAAGAATTAATCCTTCAAAAGCGCAAGGGATGCTATTTGTGTCCAAGAGCGAAGCATCGTATGACAAAATATTTATGTGTGAAATGTAAGAAAGCGATCTGTCTGCAGTGCTCGAAACCGTTATGTGATGTGTGTGTAAAAAACGGCGATGTTTAGGGATTGCTGCACGCGAAACTATTTCATTTTGAAGGTTTTTCTAGTGCTAGTTTACAAAAGATACTTCTTTCTGAATAAATGTGCACAAAAATATCAGTAGGTTAAAATGTTATTTAAATATATACATACTTTTCACTTGCAAAGTATATTTTTGTTTGAATGTAATACATTTGTTTTTTTCACTATTCCTGTAACGAAATTAGCCAAAATAAACTTAATGTAGAGCTAAATATAAGTGTATTTAAACCATATGAGCAGTTAATAAACGTTTTTTTGGGAACATGTTTCATTTATCTATTTATTAATTAAGTAGTCTATCAGACGCCACATGGTTGTCTACGCACCAAAATTTCACATGGTGGGTTAAGGGTTAAATATGAGTATGACACTTAAGTTTTCTAAATCGGTCTTAAAATTTAAGGTATTCTCTTTGCTCATTATGTGAGTCATTTCAAGAAACAGTCTGCCCTTATAGTTGTTTTCTCTCTTTAAGATTTTGCAGTTGTTAAAATCAGGATACTGGTTTGCATTAGTTATGTGTATAGCTAAAGCACATGATTCCTGTTTTAATTTACAATTGCTACGGTGTTGTGTTATTCTAGTTTGAAGCCACAATGACGTCTGGCTATGTACACCTTTTCGCATTCTAAGCATGGAATATAGTACTTCGTATATCGTAAAATATTGGTATTACTTCAAAAAAAAGTAAACATTTGTTCTTTATAAATAAGCTTTTCAAAAATTTTTGAAAAAACTGATAAAACAGTTATTGGTCTATAGTATAAAAAATATAAATTTAATTTTGAAAATAACCTAAAAATCGTCGTCGTTTACAAAATCGTCTTCACTAATGAGGATTTCACGGGCGGATTATTCTTTCACATATTTTATTTTATCACTTACTACTGCCGAGCTGGAGCTGGGAATGATGTCAATATCATGTATTCTGTAAGTTCTAGTTCATATCAATTGTTAACCGTAACAATAATTCTTATGAACCGCAGTTGCGGATTTAAGCACAAGCATTGGAAGCGGTCGCTTCAGGCCCCACAAGTCAGGGGGCCCCGCAGAGGCCTCCTGCCAAGGACCGCACTGGACACGCGACAAATAAAAATTATTGGCGTGGGAATTCACTTTCTCGAAAAAATTAAACAAGAAACAGATCGTATCGTGTACAGGCTGGTAAAAAAGATGTTCGGTTGACGCATTAGAGTTTCGTGCGAAAAGGCAAGCACTCAGAGCCATATAAAATATTGTAACGGAGTATACTGTTTCACAGCAGACCTGCGAGAAGTGTATCATCCCTGTCGGCCCGAATCCAGGTCTTCTCGCACAATCAGCGCGTTCATCCGACTACTATGATGACTAATTTCTTGAATTAATGGTTTCTGATAGAGATTCGGTGAATCGATGGCGGATTTACGTACAAGAGGTGGAAGCGGTCGTTTCAGGCCCCACAAGTCAGGGGACCCGGCAGAGGACCCTTACTCAGGATCCCAGTGGACATACAACAAATAAAAATTATTGGCATGGGAACTCGCTTTGTCGAGAATAGTGAAACATGTGAGAACAACAGTTCATATCGTCTACAGGCCAAGATTATATCTTAAATAATTTTTTACACGTTTAAGAACGAAGATAGATCGTTCTCCAGTTGCATTACATATCAGTAATGTTAAGATTTTTTTAAATTGTTTTAACATTGGGAAATGTAGACCATTGACAAATGGCATTAAGGAATTTCACCCATTCGAAAGCATGGTACAATTCCCATTCCCCGATCGTAAGTCGGACGACCGCGCAGAGTTTGCTAGAAGGCATTGAAGGCGAGCCATTCGGAGCGACAGAGATGATACATTTCTTGCAGGTCTGCTGCGAAACTCTATATTTCGTTACAAAATTTTACCTATCACTCTGATTGCTTGTCTTCTCGCACAAAACTATATTGCGTCGACCTTTTTTACCCGCCTGTAGACGATATGAACTGTTGTTCTCACATGTTTCACTATTCTCGACAAAGCGAGTTCCCATGCCAATAATTTTTATTTGTTGTATGTCCACTGGGATCCTGAGTAAGGGTCCTCTGCCGGGTCCCCTGACTTGTGGGGCCTGAAACGACCGCTTCCACCTCTTGTACGTAAATCCGCCATCGATTCACCGAATCTCTATCAGAAACCATTAATTCAAGAAATTAGTCATCATAGTAGTCGGATGAACGCGCTGATTGTGCGAGAAGACCTGGATTCGGGCCGACAGGGATGATACACTTCTCGCAGGTCTGCTGTGAAACAGTATACTCCGTTACAATATTTTATATGGCTCTGAGTGCTTGCCTTTTCGCACGAAACTCTAATGCGTCAACCGAACATCTTTTTTACCAGCCTGTACACGATACGATCTGTTTCTTGTTTAATTTTTTCGAGAAAGTGAATTCCCACGCCAATAATTTTTATTTGTCGCGTGTCCAGTGCGGTCCTTGGCAGGAGGCCTCTGCGGGGCCCCCTGACTTGTGGGGCCTGAAGCGACCGCTTCCAATGCTTGTGCTTAAATCCGCAACTGCGGTTCATAAGAATTATTGTTACGGTTAACAATTGATATGAACTAGAACTTACAGAATACATGATATTGACATCATTCCCAGCTCCAGCTCGGCAGTAGTAAGTGATAAAATAAAATATGTGAAAGAATAATCCGCCCGTGAAATCCTCATTAGTGAAGACGATTTTGTAAACGACGACGATTTTTAGGTTATTTTCAAAATTAAATTTATATTTTTTATACTATAGACCAATAACTGT
The DNA here is from genome assembly GCA_929113105.1 of Agrypnus murinus. NCBI lineage: Eukaryota > Metazoa > Arthropoda > Insecta > Coleoptera > Elateridae > Agrypnus > Agrypnus murinus. The sequence goes on from OV816025.1 coordinate 143,577,634, forward strand.
TTTATCAGTTTTTTCAAAAATTTTTGAAAAGCTTATTTATAAAGAACAAATGTTTACTTTTTTTTGAAGTAATACCAATATTTTACGATATACGAAGTACTATATTCCATGCTTAGAATGCGAAAAGGTGTACATAGCCAGACGTCATTGTGGCTTCAAACTAGAATAACACAACACCGTAGCAATTGTAAATTAAAACAGGAATCATGTGCTTTAGCTATACACATAACTAATGCAAACCAGTATCCTGATTTTAACAACTGCAAAATCTTAAAGAGAGAAAACAACTATAAGGGCAGACTGTTTCTTGAAATGACTCACATAATGAGCAAAGAGAATACCTTAAATTTTAAGACCGATTTAGAAAACTTAAGTGTCATACTCATATTTAACCCTTAACCCACCATGTGAAATTATAATTTTATTAAATTACAAGATACTTTAGAAAACTATTTTGATTGTAAATGATTTATTTTGCGGGGGGTCATGACCTCTAGAATTAGTTTTCAAAAATAAATTAGTTTATTAAGTATACAGTTGTTTTTGTTCGAGATGGCAATGCATTCTCTGCGCATTCTCACTAGTTTAGTATAAATTTCTTAAACGACTTTAAATTGTTTGAAAAGTACAGTATAATTTTGATTACTTCTATAATTTTTTCTTATTTCTTAAATAGACTTGAAAATATTTTTTATCTAATAAAATTATTAATTAAATTAAAGTTTCCTTAATAATGTACATATGTAGATTTACGTCTGTAAATAATTTTTCAGGCCAAAAATGTTCATCAAAATGAAACATATCCATGTAAGCAAACTGATAAAGTTAACAGATGACTTTGATTATGAAGATATTGTAAACAAAGGAAACCTACTGATCTTGAAATCCTACATAAATGTTACATAATGAATTATTCATTTGCGTCCCAGTAAAAGAAAAATTTCCTGAATTTAGTGATGATGAAGATGAAATATATTTTACTATTGAATCTGGAGCATTCATTGAACAAGACATTCTTGTTAACTATATAAACACTGATGCGGTTGGTGTGTCTACAAATATATTATTACTAATCGTAGTTAAAGCAAGAACATTGGATGACAGTAAGTTGTTATCTATTTTTTGTAAATATAACTGAAACTCATTTAAAATTTACACTCCACAGTAAGCATAGTCAGTAGCAATACTTGCACTTTAAGCAGTATAAGTACCGAGGAACCAAACGAATTGTTACAAGATATGGTCTTTTAAACGACTGTAAGTCCCAATTTTGATGTAGGTAGGATCGAATGAAACTTATGAATAGTCTGATATGAATACAAACAATGTCAACAATTTGTCTATATTCAAAAAGCCAACAGTTTATCAACAGGTGTTAAGTGTAAAGGTATAACCCATGTCACTATTATTTTTACAAAAGTAACTGTTTTTGTTGAATTTGTAGGAGTGAAAAAATTTCATTTCCAATAGAACTGGAAATGAGATTTTCCAATAGAACTGGAAATGAGATTTTCCAATATTATGAAAAAATAGCCGTATTTCCAAAACCCTTCGTATTTAACTAGTAAATACTAGTACATCCAATCCCGTATAGTATATTTTCAAGTATATTTTCAATCTCGGGATTTCGGAATTGAAATGTTCGGATCCTGGAATCAATGACGGGATTGTGTATACAAGATATTTAAAATAAAAATCAAAAAAATGATTTAAGATTTCACATATTTAATTATAAGAAAATATCAAAAAATATAAAAAACAACGAAATAGGAACAATTATTTAAAAAAATAGCGTAAAAACACCAGTTCGTCCAACATATGTCTGTTAAACTAGAATGGATTTTCGTGCAAAGATTTCCAACGACGGAAAAGCACCTCTCGGATTCTACACTGGTAGGTGGTATGGTGATTAAAAAATCATATACCATTTGTAAGTTTTGTCCACGAGATCCACCTTTTTCGAATAAGTCCATTTGCCGAGGAAAAATCTCATTTAAATTTTGTATGTTTATAGATTTTGGTAGCGCCATACTCTCATTTAGAGCTTTATGTAGCTTTTCTTCAAGACTTTCTTCGCGGGCGTCTTTAAATGTTATTCGTCTAAGATCGGCAATACTAACATCCTCACCTTCAACATTTTCTTCTTCCCTGTGTATCTGCTGAAATATTTTCTGTGTTTTGTAACCTTTCTATAAGTTTAATTATTGCATGCATTATAGTTTTCTTATTAGGTATCTTGAAGAGGTCGTCTGTTTCATTGCCACTGGGATTTTGTAAATAAGAAAGAATACTAGCAAAAACTGTTCGATGTTGCTTAATTCTGAAATTGAGAGAGTTTTCCAAACTTGATGATAAAACAATTGAAACTTTTTGTATTTCACTTAGCATGAATTTTAACGCAATGTCCGCTTTATATAAATTCATATCCAGATGACATACAGTATCTACTGTTATTTTTGCAGGCTTTAGAATTTTCACAAAATTTCAAATAAGTTGGCATTCGGCGTCTGACAGAACCGTCATATTGAGGTCAATCATTGCCTTTCTAATACGATTTTCTAAAAGAACAACCTTTGCAACAGCATAAGAAGACTTCCCCATCTTGTCCTACAATTGAAATAGGTTTCATTTCTTTACCATGTTCAGTTTTAACAGAACTTTGACGGACAGTATTTTTTGTTGGAGATCTTCTAAAGGCTCTGTTTATTTTTAGGATATTCGACATGGTAGAATAAATATTATATTTGTTCGTTTCTAAAGTCACAGAATCTTCTTTGTCTTTGATAATCACGAATCCATGGTCTATTTCTAGGCTCTCAAGGGTTTCATCTTCACCATCGGCAGGGCCGAACCGTCCCGAGGGTGCAAGGGGTGCACAGCACCCGGGCGGCAACATACTAAGGAAGGCAAAATAAGATTACAATAATTTATTAGGTTTTTATCATTTTTTTACTTTGTAAAAGGCGTTTATACCGATAGGCGAGTTACTACCACTTTGTCGCTATGGGGCGGCATCAAGAAACAAGAAACTAAATTGATGTCAATTCCAGGAAATAACTTCTCAGATTCCAATAATTTCTTAAAATTATTCTTGTCTGCGATTATACCGATATACGACTTTTCACTCCTTTGTTGTTATAGGGCGGTACCATAAAACAGAAAACTAGTTTTATAAATACGTACTATTCGAAGAAATATTTTATCACGTTCTTATAATTTATCTTTGTTTCTGTTCACAGTTATCGTAACAATATACGAGTTATTGTTTTCCCTTTTTTCGTCGGGGCGGCATATCATTCATGAAACATGAAACTAATTCAGTACGTATTCGGGAAAATCGCCTATACAAAGCAGCACTCTTTGGAGATAAGAATGAGTAAACTTCGCACTTTTTGTTTTAGCATATATACCATAACAAATTTAAAACAAGGGTTAGTTTGCGAATGTATGCGGGTAGAGTAAGATTTTAACGAAGAGATAATATAGTAAATAAGTGTTTTTAAAGTTCATAGTGTTAAAACGTGAGTATTTTTCATTTCTTTAATAAATATTTAAGCTTTTTTCTTTATTTGGTTATTTTGTTATTCTCAAAATATTTTTGGGTTTAATTTAGATGGCTGATGGTAGAAAGAAACTTTCCGGCTTTCAGTATCGAAAAAGAAAGTTGGAAAAAGATGAAATTAAAAAAAATGGCTGGCTCCTTGAAAAAATTTATAGTATCCACGACAACTACAATGGCACAACCATCTACAAGCTAACAAGTTGTTCATAATAAAAACCATAATATTTTGTGGACAACAAAATATCGCTCTTCGAGGGCATCGTGGCTCAGGCTCACTTCTTAATACAGAAAATGGAAGTTTTCTGAATGAGGGAAATTTTCGAGCTTTATTAAAGTTTCGGATCGACGCAGGAGACAAAACATTAGAAAATCATTTAAAAGGTAGCTTTTCAAATGCTACATACATTAGCAAGAGAATACAGAATTAAATAATAGATTTCAGTAAAGAAGAAATACAGGAAACTATAATAAATAATGTAAAACAGGCTAAATATTTTGCTATAATATTCGACGAGACAACTGACATCTTAGCTACAGAACAACTTAGCTTATCATTTCGATATCTTCATAATAATATAATTCGTGAGGACTCTGCGATCATCACGTCTTGTGATGCCTACAGAGAAATCAAACACGAAGATGTGCTGCGAGAAGAGGAAAAAAGGCTTACAGGTATAGCCTTAGCGCATATTGTTATAGATCTCTGTAAGAAATTTGGATTAGATTTGGCAAACTGCGTTGGAATCGGCACAGACAGTTTCTCCACTATGGTCTCCGAAGCGAAGGGAGCCGTAAGCGAGCTGATAAAAACTACAACCTGTGCCAAGAGATGTCCTTGCAATAATCATATTCTCAATAACTCCTTGGCTAAATCATCAAAGATTACCAGTTGCAGAAATGCGTCGGCAACAATTAAGAGGTTAGTAGAATTTGTAAATGCCTCCGTCAAACGAAGCAAACTTTTTAATGATACTCTTGGTGGCAAATTGGAAAGCCTTTGTGATACTAGATAGGTAGAAAGGCATGATGGTTATTTGCAATTTCAAGGCGAAACATTGGTAAACATTTGTGACGTATTGAAGAAAATCTCAACTTGGCAAGACAGTAAGTCTGCATCTGATGCTAATTGTTTTCGATATGCTCTATGCAGTCTAGATTTTATTATCGCATCTATTTGCTTTCCGACGTACTAGGTAAGAGAATAATTAAGACTATTTGATTTCTTAGGCCATTCTAAAATAATTTTTTGATTTATTGGCAATAAAAATTGTTTTAACTTATATAAGAACAACATCATGGTGATGCTTGAATAATTAAAAGATAAGTTAAAAATTGTTTCCGAACAGCATAATTGGCCGGACAATTCGATTTTCGATAGATGCCAAGATTATAGTTAAAATGGGTACAATACCTCTACAACAAACATGCGCAGTAGTTATAATTATTTTCATGATTCAAGTACAATAAAAAATTATTGAGAACAAATTAAATTTATAAAATTCATATTCTTTCTTAATACAATTTTGCGGAAATTACGTCACTAATTACATGCTGTAGACTGTAGATAATTAGGAAAGATATCGCTGTAGATTTAGAAATTGTCAGTAGGGTATATTTTCCTTTTATTTCATTTTTAATTATTCTAATGAACAAATAATATTTCAATTTCAGGTGTAACTGTTTCGCTTAGTCGCTTTTTACAAAAAATATCATTAGATTTAAAAAGAGCAACAGATGCATTAAAAGATACAATGGACGTTTTGCTTCATAAGCGGGAAAATGCAAACAAAATTTTTCACGATTTATTTGTCGAGGCACAAGATCTAGCTAAAAAACTAGGTACAGAGATAAAGGCACCACGTACTGTATTTCGGCAGACTATTCGCGCCAATCATCCAGCAATCGATGAAGAAGAATATTTTCAGAGGACTGTTTATATTCCATTACTAGACAACATACTGACTGATCTAAAAGACCGCCTTTCTACAGACACTTTGAACCTTTTTGGCTTAGGCTTTTTCATGCCAAAATCCGAATACACTGAAGAGGACCTTCTTAATGTGAAAAAAGCTGCAGAATTTTATATAAATTTTCTGGGGGTTCCTGCTTCCACTGTCGTAAGAGAGTATCAGTTATGGTGCCGCAGAGACCGAATTAAAATGAGCAATGAGAACCGGGAGTCGTCGTCGCACCGTTTATCTTTCGCGCGGAAAAAGGGGGGCCCAAATACCTCAAAGCGCCTAATAATTTAAATAAATTATTCTCTAAGCGAATATTCTACAAAATAGAAATAAATCTGTAACAACCCCCTCTCAACTCCCGAGAGCGAAGCGACTAGAGAAAAAAAAGGAAAAGATGACTACTCAAAGTGAAGATCTCGAACGAATCACAACTAGGTGGAAAATAGCAGGGAACACCAGGGGAGTGTTTGATTTGTAGAAGCGGTAGGAAAACTCACTCAATACCGACCACGGTTGCCGCTAGATGGTAAGTGCGGCGTCGCTCGTTACATCCCCTAAGAGGTATACACAATCAGTAGCAGTGAGCTTCTCAGCGCCCCAGCAGACCAAACCCTGACCACCAATGTATCCCGGCGATTGCCCCACCCAAAACCCTACTGACTAAAGGGGCCAGCACCCGACAACCAACCAACCCTCAAAATTAATAAACACCACCCAAGCCCTGAAAAACAAATACAACACAAAGGACATGGACAGGTCTTTTTGACACCCGGCGGGGGAACACCCTAAAAACGTAGGGAAAGAGGGAAGACGATAACCCTCTACATTACGGATCAGGTGATCAATAGAAGCCCGAGAGGTTAGTGGAAAGCAGCGCAACTCCTCTTGCTGCGAAAGAAATGCCAAAGCAATCCTTTCACAGCAAGGAGCCAACTTTTTAACGTGGGGCATCCAACCACGCGACAGCCCGAAAGCTGCCGATTACAAAAAAAAACAAAAAAAAACAAAATATATAGGAGTTGGACTACCTCACCTCACTAGGTGTTACTCCAAAGTGTGTAAAGGCACCCGGAGCAACGAAAGGAAGGTGAAGAGTAGAAGATAGAAGATAGAAAAGCGGAAAAGTGAAAAGGCGAAGCGAGGACATTCACACACACAGAAACAAACAATGCACAAAAGAGTATGATCACAGGTGGAAGAGTATAGGACAGAGAAGGAACACAAGACCTAGATGAAAGGTCGGGTAGTATGTCCGGAAAAGGAAAGGTGGACATACCCCCTACGGCGCCAACCGAGACACCCCCAACCAACCACCCTAGAAAAAAAACTGCGCTAAACACGACAACAAAATACAAAAAAAAAAGTGATCATCATAAACGGAACAGTCCCTAACTAAACACGATCCTCTTCAGGAGGATGAGATTTCAAATCTTTAATATGCCATACAGAAGTTCTACCATTATTATCTACTAATTCATAAGTCCAGGGAGACAATACCCTAGAAATTCCAAAAGGTCCCACAAATTTCGGGGCTAATTTAGCAGTAAATTGCTTTGTAGCATCAAATAATATTATATATTTACGCCACACACGTTGACCAACAATTAATTTATCTGGTCGGCGACGTAGATTATAATAACGCGCACTGCGCTCATGAGCTTTACGAATTCGACTCTGAACATCTGCATATAATTTGGCAAAAGCCAATTTTCGATTATCAGGGTCGATAACAGGAGTCGGAGACTCAGAAGGTAAAAAATCTTTGTCCCCACCCTTTAAGGAAACTTCATGTCCAAAATTAATGAAGTTCGGAGTAAGTTCAGTCACCTCATGCTGAGCGGAATGAATAGCATACCCAATTTTAAAAAGATACTGATCCCAAGTGCGATGATTATCTTTAACATAAGCACTCAGCATACCCTTAATCACTCGGTTAACTCGTTCAGTGGGATTGCACTGCGGGTGATAGTTCGCAGTGTAGGAAATCGCTACATCATACATGTTGTTCATATGCTGAAATAGTTTACTTCGAAATTGGACACCATTGTCTACAATAAGAGTTTTCGGATCACCAAACATCAAATATACATAATTCTCAATTAATTGAGTAACCGCAGTAGTCGTGGCGGAACGCAAAGGAAACAACAGAACGAATTTGCTAAAAGTATCACAAACCGCTAAAATGTAACAATACCCTTTAGTAGATCGCGGCAAAGGTCCCATAAGATCGGCACTTACAAGTTGCCAGGGAACGGTAGCAGTAGGTGCTTTACTCAACAAATGGCCCGCAGGGGCACGGTTATCTGATTTCCTACTAAGGCAAATATTACAATACAGAATATAATTGGCTACATCAGCCCTCAATTTTGGCCAATAATGAGTCATTAGAAGACGAGCGACCGTCTTCGAAATACCAGCGTGACCACAGGTGGGATGGTCATGCATAGATCGAATAATCTCAACTCGTTGAGGTTTAGGAGGTACCAATTTCCACTCCTCATCAGGATTATTGAAGTCGGGATATTTCTTTCGGACATGTTTGAACAACTGTCCATTTTGGATTCTCCAGAGAGGAAACTTACGAGGAAATTGAACCACTTTGTCAACCATCCTCTGATACCATTTATCAATTTTTTCTGTTTCATTGGCGATACGGGTTATTACTAAGTCTGTCTGGACTGGGACAGCTCGGGATAAGAAATCAGGTACGGCATTCTCAGACCCTTTACGATGAATCATTTCGAAATCGTAAGGTTGTAAACGAAGAGTCCAACGCGCAAGGCGACCTTGTGGATCCTTAAGATTGTGAAGCCACAAGAGCGAATGACAGTCAGTGATAACTTTAAAATGGAATCCTTCCAAATAGTGTCGCAGTTTCTCTATGGCCCATATAACGGCCAAACACTCACGCTCAGTAGCACTATATTTTCGTTCTTGAGAAGTCAAGGAACGTGACAGGTAACAGATGACTTTCTCCCCCTCCTCAAAAGATTGGCTCAAGATAGCACCGATGCCGAAGGCTGAGGCGTCTGTCTGAACATAGAAGGTGCGCTCGAAGTCTGGTCTAGCCAACACCGGAGCGGTAGTCAACAACTCCTTTAACGTAATAAAAGCCCTATCACAATCGGAGGTCCAAGACCATTTCACACCTTTTTTGGTTAAATGGGTTAAAGGTGCTATAATAGTGGAAAATTGAGGTACGAAACGGCGGTACCATGACGCGGTTCCGACAAAGCGTCGAGCCTCTTTAACGTTGGCCGGAGATTTGACCTCTAAAATCGCTGTAACTTTATCGGGATCGGGACATAAGCCTAATTCGTCTACTACAAACCCTAAGTATTTAAGTTGGGGACTACAAAACTGACATTTGTCAAAGCTGACGGTTAAGCCAGCCGCATGAAGGCGATCAAAGACTATCTTAAGAGTCTTCAAATGAGTGTCAAAGTCTTTGGACACAATAATGACATCGTCCAAATAAACTAATACTGACGGTTGAAGATCTGCACCCAAAACATCATCCATTAATCGTTGCCAAGTGGCCGGAGCATTGGTTAGCCCAAAGGGCATAACCTTAAATCGGTAAAGTCCACCAGGGACAGAAAATGTGGTATAGTCACGAGATTCCTCTGCTACCGGAACTTCCCAATATGCGCTTTTGATATCCAAGGACGAGAGATACTTGGCATCGCGTAATTGAGCTAGAATAGTATCTATCAAGGGCAAAGGTAACTATCCTTGCGGGTAACGTTATTTAGGTTTTTCGTCGTTTAGTGTACACAAAAACGATAAGATTTCTGGTCCTTTTTAGGAACCAGGCAGATAGGTGACGACCATGAACTTTTACAGGGCTCAATAATTTCCTGCTCTAACATAGTTTTAATTTCGGCATCAATAATCTTTTGTTTTACTGGCGAAACCGGATAATATCTTTTCTTAATAGGTTTTGTACCAGGAAGTAGTTCTATTTCATGAGAAGCAACATGTGTCCTACCTAAACTACTACTCATCAATACCTGTTTCTCAGTTATCAATTGATCTAATAATTCCTTCTGAGAAGCTGTAAGGGCAGAAATTCCTGTAATACTATCAATAGAAATGGAAGGTTCTTCCGTAGAAAAATGCCAAATGCTTTGACGAAGATCTGGGACTATATACATTCCAACCCAAAAATCTACGCCAAGAATTAATTTATGAGGTAAGTCCGGGATAACTAAAATGTCAATAACCTTTACCTTATTTTCCAAACTCACAGGAGTAGATACATAGCCGATGCTAGGACAAGACTGACCATTAGCGACAGTACATTCGACAAAATATGGGATTAATTTTAAGCCTAGTCGTTGTAGAATTGCAAAACCCGGAGCACCGACGAAAGTGCGGGAAGCTCCAGAATCTAATAAGCCAACCATAGGGAAACCTAAAATAGAAATTTCTAAATACGGACGTTGATCTCCAGAAATCCTAGACATTACATAATCCAGAAAAATCTTTTGTGATGGATTGATTTTGGTCTAGTCAACTAAATAGGAAGGGTCTACTCGACCTAATAACGCCTCCCTCGGAAGTTTTCCGAACACTGTCTACAAGTTTTGACAGTACTGTCTAATTTACCACAACGATAACAAAATTTGCGCCGAGGTGATGGACATTGGGCAAATTTATGACCCACTTGTTCCCAGTTAAAACATTTCAACGCAGCAGCTGAGGAAGATACTGCTTTAACCGAAGAGAAATGTCCCTTGTCGGTAGTACCAGAATAAACAAAATCAGAATCGACATAAGAACCCGAGCAGAAATTTGATAAGGCTAGAATCAGGCCCCTATCCGGCCTGCCCTAGTTTAAACAAGGGCCAGATCAGGCAACCCGATCCGGTTCGGATCAGAAATGTAACGCCCAGTGGCGGCTCGTGTCTTGGTTTGTAAGGTAGGCGACATAACTGAAAGAAAAGAAAATTTTAAAATTTTCAAGGTCAAACGGCCTAAAACTATAAGTTAGAAATTGGAATTCAACTATAATTACCTTTGAAATATAAGTTTCACTGGGAAATTTTTTCTCTTGACGAAGAATAATAATTTTAATTTTTTATTTTTAAGAATATATTGCACAGTGTTCATGTTTGTTTGTCAATTTAAATATAAAGGTACATTTCCACACCACCCTAAGGTTGAGGTATTACCACGGCGCGTTATCCTTTTTTTTTGTGAGTGATTCGCCAATAGCCCTATTCTCACTTAATATTAAAATAATAAGTAAAAATAAATAAACTCTTAACTCTTGAAAAATTAAAATTATTAAAAAATCTAATAAACAATAAGATGCTTATACGAATAAAAAACAATAACAAAATAATATGTAAACTGTACAATAATAATAAATCTTTTATTTACGGAAGTTAGTCGACAGATTATTTTTTATATATTAAGTTAATCCGCCTATCTTTACTTGTAGAGAAAATTTTAATTATATCATCATAAAAAGTTTCATTTTTAGAAAGCTGGCAGAGTAATTCTTTTTCAATTGAAAGTAAAGAAAGTGAAGTCAGTCTATGTTGCGTCATGGAATTTCTGCTGTAACTTTTTATTCTCTTTAAGCAAGAAAAATTTCAGTAAATAATTGCAATATCTCTACAACCTTTAAATTTTGAAATTGTGTATCGTTGTAAATTACACTTAACTCGTTAATTAATTTCTGTTTGTCAAATATAGAAGAGTACTGTGTAAATAATATATTTATTAAATGATGAGGAAAATTATTAGCAAAACTTGGAAATTTGGAACTATCAGCCAGAGCAAAATATTTTAAGTCTGCCAAATCTTTGAAACGAATTTCTATTTGCATTATAATATTATCAAGGATTTCAAAATATAACGCTTTACATGCAGTAGTCTGGGCCATATTGTTAGTGGATACTTTCATCCTTTTTGGTGGGTTCTGTTCTATAACTGCTGACAATTTGGACTGTGCTTTTTGGTAAAATATATTAAAATTCTCGTCATTTCTTAATTTGTTTATTCTCATTGAATCATTGTCGATTTCTTGTTGACAATAATTGATATCTAAGCATTTACGTTGTAAAATAGAAAAAAGCAGATCAGTAATGTTGAAGATTTCACTGTATACACCAGTGAGAAAAGCAAATTCAAAATTTTGAAAATGTTTTAAATAGCCTTGGGCACCATTTATTGATTCTGCTCCAGAACTTTGATCTTCCATTATTCTTGAAAATACGGTTATTAAATTATTCCACTCTGAATCAATGATATGTATTATTTTTGACCTTGAAGCCCATCGAGTTTCACAACTTTTCGGAATTCTCTTACCAATAACTGAATCCAAAACAAATGTTCGTTTAGCAGATTGGTTGAAGAAGCCAGGAATAGATGTTAAGGTGGCGAAAAATATACGACAATTTCGAATGCATTTTGAACCTTTTTGTAATACTAAATTCAAGCGATGAGTACAGCAATGAGTAAAGAGTGCTTTCGGAGCATCACCTTTAATTTTCATTTGTAACCCGTTCAAAGATCCGGTCATAACACTTGCCCCATCGTAACACTGGGCCACCAATTTGGTCTTAAAGTCGTATGGCGCCAAAACATTTGTAATAAGAGTGTATAGAGCATCGGCAGTTCTGTCTTCACTGACATCAAAAAATCCTAAAAACCTTTCCTTTATTTGACTCAGTTTGTTCACAAACCGTATGGACAGGGCGCATTGCGATTTTTCGAGAATATCCGTTGTATCATCCGCTTGAATAGCAAAAAAATTAGCAGATGTTATTTCCTCCTGTATTTTACTTCTGACAACATCAGCAACACATTCTATCAAATCGTTCTGAATTGTCTTCGACAACCCTGTGAAAACACCACCAATTTTTTTAATGTGTGCTTGAATTTCAGAGTCACGTTTAATTAGAAGATTAAATATTTCTCTGAAATTGCCAGTGTTGAACGAATTATCGGATTCATCTCGACCGCGGAATGCAAGTTCTTGCTTTGCCAGAGTGACGGTTACGTCAATTAAATACGTCAGCAAAATTCGATTTTTCCTTACCTCTTCATTGTACAATTTGATGGATAAAGCGCCATGCGCTTGTAATGCATCCCCTATTGTGGGAGCATTTTTTTCGAGACGTTTTAAACTTAAACAGTTCTGCAAATGGTCTATAGACTTCTCGTGTTTTGTAACAGCAGCCGATAAATTTTTTAGATCCGAATATCCTTGCGAAACCCAAATATTCTGCCTTAAATTTGTCAAAAGTAAACATGGCCAACAAAATAACTTATTTTTAAAAATGCTGCCACATAACCACTTATGGTTTTCATACCATGTATATTTAAATGACCGCGAAAATGATTGACCACGTTTCTTATCACTACATAAAGTTGAAATGTTTGGCAACGGACGGTTCAACCAAACAATTTCAAAACGTTCCTCATTCCGGCGCTGCGAAAAAGGTTTTTGCATAAGGCTGCAGACAATATCGTGTGGCACATCCATCTCTAATAAAAAATAAAACTTGCAAACTTTAACTTACCCAAGGCAATTTCTACGAAATCTATCTAAAAATACCTGTTATTTATTACCCTTCCCGCCTTGCATCCAACACGTAACACGCTCTACAACGACACTAATGATAATGGATAAATGAATGCAAAATTGCAAAAATGCAAAAGCACGTTGGACAAAGAAAATCATTCGTCGATCGGTAAATGTTCCGATGATTCTTGAAGGCGCCCGAAGTTGTCGCCTATGTGAGTCGAGTCATATGCAATCTAAACGTAACAACGATACACTTTCCTGTAGAGAGCGAACGAGATAATGCACTGTGGTTGATTCGTTTTTCAGGGTGTCCTAAAATAATAAGATATTTTCAAATACTTACTTTCAAATTGACAAAAAAAAATCTATTAGCACATTTTATACTGCATGTCCTATTTCAAAATGCGTTATAAAGAAATTTTTTAAGTTTCAGTTTCAATCTCTGATATGATTTAAAATAATTAAATTAAACATGTTCTGAATCTTTATCCCTTCCAATAATTAATATTATGTAGCTAGTTTTTATTTAAAATTCATTTTAAAGGTAAACAGAAATCTTTATGATATATTAAGTTTTGGAAATAGAAATTTGAGCATAATTTTAGTACCAATTTTGTAATTTTAGTATAGTTTTGTACCAAGACTAGTACATATGTGTGAGAGAGCGACTGAAAATTTCAGGCGCAAATTAAAGTCGCCTGTGAACTTCTGGATTGTGGAATTATGGTAGTTTTGAGCTGTAGTATTATAGTACAGCTTACAACTACCAAAATTACTAGGAGTATTATATTTTTTAATACAATTACCCACATAAAAAATAATTTTTGATTGATAGCGGGTAGGCGGCGCCTACCTTGCCTACCCTGACGAGCCGCCACTGGTAACGCCTTGGCAGATCCGAACCCGATCAGGCTTTCAAATCCGGCCCTGGTTGGGCTATCCTATGTGGCTCGGATCTGGGTATTGCATCCGGTCCGTAACGGTTCTTTCGATTCGGCCCTGACAAGCGCCTGATCTGGGTCCAGATTCGATACCCTGATTTAGATCTGATATAATTTATTTTATAATTTGATGAAATTGTTTTGCTTTCATGATAAAATTATTATTAAGGGAAAATTGCCCCATAACAACTTATTTTGTTCAATATTTTTCGAAGCAGAAGCGAAGCATTTTTTTTTTACAATATTAAAATTCTCAATAAGATTATTTTTACATTTAGACAACATTATGTTTAGAAATGTCAAGATCTTCTGTAATATTACAAAAAATTAGCATTTCTATATATTTTTAAAACTAATTTCCAATGTTACGTTTGGTTGAGAATTAAATTTGAAAATGAACCAAACTAGTAGTTAGTTCGAGAATAATTAATAAAACATATTGTTATAGATCATTTTCCCTTAAGAAATAATGGTTACATAATTCATTGAATCAAATTCTATGATCAAATTTAACTTACCCAAAGTAATACTTTAATTAATATTATGCCATCTGTGAAGCGTAGAGCTTAAACTTTTTTTGATAATCTTTGAGAAAGTCGAGTAAAAAAGTCATGTTTTACAAATATCTTTTATTTAAAACATAAACCTTTATAGTAATATTGTGGTAATATAATAATTTGTACACGTTTCTATTAATAGTGATATACAGCGTAAAGAAATAAAATGGATTACTGGTCACTCTTTTTCTACTTTCTTTGTCCATCTTTCCCAATCCTTTTGCATTATTATTGATAACGGACACAATAATTACAGCATAAAAAGATTTGTCCTTTAATAATGGGGCGAGTCATGCGTTTTTTAAATTCCGTTAAATGATCTCTGTAAAGCTAATTGCATTAATATAAAATTAAATTAATATTAAACTATACCTTACTTGTAGTAGTATTTGTAATTCGTAAAAGTTTATTTAAATCCATTGCATCTCAAGTATTTCATGTTCACAGATTTCAAGAATTGCACTTATTAATCAAATATCACATTGTTCCTTTTCACACGAAGCTATTGATCGCTGAAGATATCGTAATGCACTGATAGCCAAAAGCTAAACGGTTTATAATTTTTTATTTTTAAAATTATTATTAAACGTAAGCTAATAAAAGTTATTTCATTTGAAATGTTTGACTACTACTAAAAGGCTATTATAAAGGACAAATATAATAAGAACAACATTAAAAACTGTTATCAAGACACGTTCTCCTTCTCGAATAACACTACATATACATTCAGTCCGAGTACGTATCCATTAGAACTGCATTTAACATATACGTTATAGCATAACAGCATGTTATAATGGCATATAGTCAGGAATCTAGAGCCCGAAATTCGTTCATGTAGGGTGCACTCAAACATATACTTTTGAAAAAATATGTACATTGTCAAAAATCACCTAGCGGATCTAAATCCGGAGGGCGCCAGTCAATCCGGAATTGCAAAAAGGCACAAAAAAATATTTTCGAATTTTTTTTAAATTAACAGAAATCGATAAATTTTAGGTTTACACTGCAATTGCGTGCTTATTATCTAACCAAATCTAAATATTTTTTACCAATAGAAAGCTCATTTTATCTAGATTCGATCAATGTTAATCTACATGCGAAATTATTATTAATAACTGCACAAAAAAATATTTAAACGGGACATGTTCAAACACTGCAACACAAATTTCGGTATCGAGGTACTTTTTGAACCGTTGCAGATAAGTGCATAGTTGCAGCGAATGAAATGTGCAGAAAAGAACAAGGAAGTTTTTGGTAAAAAATTCGTTTGAATTCAACTATTATGAAAAAAGTGATGATTTTTTTTCAAAGCGCTCTGTACCCGGCGGTCTTCCCAGCCAGCGCAGCGGTTACGGCAACTGAGCATATTATAGTAAATACGTATGTCTACGCGTGTGCGTAACATGAGTTTCCGTGTTCATCTTAATAATTATTATGTTCCATTAAAAAATTAGAAGAGTATAAATAAATAAAATTAAATACTGATACTATTGCATTGTCCTTCACAATAGCAGCCAATTATGCATTCTAAACCAACTTTTTTACAACTACAATTTTTATAACATTTTTGGTTTTTGCATTTGCAAAGAACAGCTACAACATTTACATTTTGGCGATCTCTGGAGGTTACCAATTTAGGAACTAACATATTATCTTTCAATTCCCAACCAAAATTAACAGGATCGGGAATTTCCGGATTAATGAGGACAGCACTTTTCCAAATGATTATTTGATAGGCAGTTCTTAAAACATGATATGAAAAGGCATCTTCGGTTGGAGGTAAATTGCGAATGTCAGATTTATTTGTCTGAAAAGTGTAGAACAAATGGGCGCGTAATTTATTTAAATCGCCTGTAAAAGAAGGTCGCATATATAAAATTTTTATAAAATATCGTGCTGCATTTAGAAACGAACTGAAATCATCGCACCCATTCTTCGGAAAATCTAGTAATGGCTGCAGTTTTCTATCCCCAATATACTTAAAACAGTTTTTGACTACACTAGACTTTCCCTTTTTAAAAAAAAAACTAACCGTATCACAGCCAGATAGAGCGTAAGTTGTTAACAGTAAATTAGATAAATCTAGTTTAGCATTTAAGTTTCCCTCCGATGCTAACTGTTCTATAATGTGATGAATTGGAATAAATGTATCTAATCTGTGTAACCACAATTCCTTAATAATTACCCTGGAAACAAAATATAAAGATAAAACAAAAATATCAGTATCAGTCGCTTCTATTATTATGTATTTAAAATTCAGATTTGTTAAATAGTGAATAATGGCAAATATTCTGGTGTCCGCTTCTTGGTGCTGAGAAAAATTTAGTTCAGGAATGGTTTTCGTACATTCTGAAGATGAAAAGGAGGTCACACTATTCATTTCTGCCATTCCAGTCGCAATTATTTTTACATTTTCGGGAAGCGAGTGATGTTCTTCACACAGTTTGATGGAAATATACTTCAGCAATCGGGCTTTGTTATTATTATTGGACAAAAATTGTTGCCAGTTAGGAATCTCGATGTTATCTTGAACCTCAAATTCTTGACTTGTCCCACCAAATTTATTTCTTTTTCTTCTCTCCATTTCTTTGACAGATTGTGTAGTGCTGTCGTACCTATCTCCAACAAGAACTACTGTGTCACACGACAAAGGCTTGTTAGCAATAATAGTACGTATATACATTCTAAACAGTTCACCGAACGTTTTACAACTTTTATATTGATGACGCTGTATAAAGGCCATCATATCAATAATATAAGCACTTTTTTCATCAGTTACAAAGCTTAGTTCCTTCATTTCAATCCACTTGTCCTTCATTTGGAATTTGATTGAATTATAAAAATCAGCCTTGTTTCCTTTTCTTAAGGTATATCCAGAAAAACATGGTTCACTAAGAGATGGAGGATAGTGTAACCATTCGTGACTGAATAGTTGTAACTTTTTTTTATCATCAAAGTCTCTAGCTAGATACATACTTCTGAGCACCATTGCTTCATCTTCATACATTTTGGATTTTATTTCAGTTGAAGTCACAGGTTTAAGTGTATCGGAAAACAATTCAATTTTTACTCGAGGTACCTTCTGGTTGTTATCTTTTTCTGCCATCTCTAAAACGTTTAAACCGATGCTCTTCGCGTTGCTTAATTCTGTAGAGTTACATTTGGATCCCGAATAAATGTTTAGTAAGTCTTTGGTTTCGAAGGTAAATGGATTTATTTTTTGACGTATAATGTTCTTAACACGTTCTCTGGCTTCCATTTCTTTCAAAGTAAAATGAGGACTGTTGCTATGAGAATTGCTTTGCTTTACAGTACTACTGTTAACAAACGTTTTCAAAAATTGATCAGTCAATGAAGTCAGAACTGGTAAGGAATATATGTATCTATCTGTTGTTTCTCTTTGCATACTGATGCCACTAAATAGTTGCGTTTTGCAGTCTTTATTGTATGTTTGCTCCAGTGCCATATCTGTCCAGACTCCATTAAAAGCTCCCTCCGTCAAATGAATTGTGAATTTTCCCTTCTGAAATTCTTCCCACACAGTGGGTGCATTTGATCTCAATTGTTTCATGCACTGTAAGTAGTGAGGTACGTATGATACATATTTATAATGTCCTGCTGTGACTAGATAAGGTAACATTTTTTCGACACTTGATAAGTGTTCTTCCCAGTTTCCGTTTCTCTCTGAAAAAATATACCACTGCACAATTGCTACCATATCCATATACATAAGCCACAATTTTGCTGTTGGATTGTCTGCAAAAGATTGTTCAAATTGTTGTCTTAGAGGTTCCATTTCTGTTATTAACGCAGCTGAATTTGAAAAAGACATAAATGTTTCGTTCATTTCTGTATCCAAATTCACACTGGTTTGCAACTGTTTAATCGATTCCATCAGAGTATTAAATTTTTCAACGTAATCAGCATCTGCATCTTCACATCTGACATATGTTTCAAATGACTCCCAATATAAATCAAACATTGCAGCATATATCAACCCGTGACATCTCACCATTTGATAGTAATCTTTTCCACTAGATATAATTTTCTTTGCGGTTCCTTCTAATAAGATGCGACCAGACACGAGTAACTCTTCTAGCCCAGAACAAGACATAAGACGTCCTATTGCTCCCAAAAAATTCATAATTATATGAAAACCGCCCATTCTTGGAATTATGGTATCATATTTCAAAGGATATTTTGATTTTAGCGCAAGGATAATTTCATATATTGCTTGATCAGCTGTTACTATAACGTGTTGTTGATTTAACATTTTAGCTGCTTGTAGGAAATAATCTAACGAATTCTGAACGACTGAAGAATTCGTTGGTGATTCTGGTACAAACGGACCATAACCGATAATTGTCTTCTTATCTTTAGTATTTGAGAGACTCTTATAAAAATTCGTCCATGACAATGGATGGAAATCGTCTGCCTCGTCATCACTATTAGATATCATAGAATATAAATTCCAGATGGAACCGATGGCGTAATTTTTAGTATCATTATTAAAAGCTATATTAACACCTTGTAAAGATCTGCTCCTTTCCTTATCTTTTTTGGATAAACTTCTTTCACCGACAAATAAACTTCTTTGTCCAAGACGCTTCTTTGAATGTTTCAAGGAAATTTCGTCCGAGAATATATCTTCCGCATCATGCTGATATATAATGTGTGTTGTACCATGAGTTGTTGTACCATCTTTAGTTTTTTCTTGAAAATCTAGATTGTCTAACGCAAATTGAGTGAACCCATCACGTTTTATGTTGGACGGAATAAATATACCACTCTCATCAATACTTTCATCTACTTTAACAGCAGCGTCATGTAAATACCGTTGGACATCAGGATAACTCACACAATGCCCCAAATGATTCAGAACTCCAATTAGAAATTTTTGCCTAAAAATATTTGAGATAGTTACGTATCATCATAAAACATTAAAACTACATAAACATACCTTTGCTTCAACAATAACAAGGCTAGTCCAATGCTTTTTGCCGTTTTGATTCCACAAAGGAACAAAATATCTTGACATAAACTGATCACTTTTTTCTTTTCTGCTTCTTTTGTTATCAAAGCCCTTTCATCATTACCGAATTCAACTTCGCCATCATGAAGTAAAAAATGAATGAAATTGAATAAACGTGGTGGAATTAACGCCATGGTTTCATTTCTTGAAAAAATAACTTTCTGATCTATGGTTTCAGATATTTTCGTTTTTTGATCCATAATGTCTCTGCGAATAACTGTAGCAGTGTGAAAAATATTTGCATGAGTTTTGTGCGGAGATTTAACTTCACAGATAGGTTTTTGTTCTAAGTCAGAATCAGTTGCTTCATCACTGTCATTGTCACCAGTTACATTTATAATATGCTTTTTCATCTTTTGAAGAACTGATTGTACAGAAAATACAAATGACGGCAATCCTTCTCCATTTGTTAGAACCGTTATATTTTTTTCAAATTTTCTTCGTAATACGCTTTCTATATCTGACGAACGCGGAAATTTGGAATCATAAAAAACGTTACTATCTGAAGCATTTGCTTGAATTTTTTTTCGAATCCAATTCATGGGAACTCCTTTGCCTTGCACAAATAAAATGTCTTGTAGATCATCAAATGGATAAAAATTTGTACTGTGGTGAGTTGGCACTTTGTTGGTATTTACAACTTTATTCAAATAGTTAGTCATGCAAATACGGTGATATTTGAAATCATTGGCTATCATGTCAATACAAGAATCACCGAAACCTTCAATTTTTTCCAACATATGTTCATCATGGAGTTCTTTTGCTTTGTGCCAAATTTCATTCTGTCGCGAAAATGTTGAAATTAATATTACTTTTCGATTGCCTTTAATATCCCGATCTTTTTGACATATAAAACAAAATATTTTCTTTATTGTGTGTTGTCTTTGTACATTTGAGTTTGATCTTTTACCCACATTTATTTGTGCTGAAATTGTGTTTCCTGCATCACTTTTATAATATTTTCGGGTAAAATTCCGCCGACATCGAGCATGATTTTCTGGAGTCCTCTCCAGAAAATCATCTTCAATTAACATTTCAGTTCTTAGTAAATTTGAAATATCATCAGAACTTGTTAGGGCCGCTGTTAGTAACGCTGGATACCCGTCTTTGGTTATTTTTTGAACGGTTTCATCAGATGGTTCCTGGCATATTATACACAAGTCGTAGTTAATATAGTCTGCAATTAACCAATCTCAAAGATAACATGAACGCGCTTATTAGAAAAATAATTTATTTACCTTTTTTGGAACACTGTAATCGCTCTTCATATTTGATTCAAAAAAAGTTTTATTTGATGCTCTCGATAAAGTTATATAAACAGAAATATTTTAAAGAAACAACAAACAACACACACAGCACTCGGTAGTAACTAACTGTATCTTGTGAGTGACTTTTATGCAAGTGCCAGAAATTCCCCCCCTTTATTCCGATCAATCAGCCGATTTTCTTGGGGCAGTTGCAATGTTAATTGCGGAGGCGCGAAAACAAAGCGGGAATCACAACCGGTCCCGAAGAGAGGGAATGGCGCTGGATAAAAAAATCATAACTTTTACGGTAATAGCTCGATTCAAAATTTTCTTTCACTAAAAACTTCCTTGTTCTTTTCTACACATTTCATTCGCTGCAACTATGCACTTATCTGCAACGGTTCAAAAAGTACCTCGATTCCGAAATTTGTGTTGCACTGTTTGAACATGTCCCGTTTAAATATTTTTTTGTGCAGTTATTAATAATAATTTCGCATGTTCATTAACACTGATCGAATCTAGATAAAATGAGCTTTCTATTGGTAAAAAATATTTAGATTCGGTTAGATAATAAGCACGCAATTGCGGTGTAAACCTAAAATTTATCGATTTCTGTTAATTTAAAAAAAATTCGAAAATATTTTTTTGCGCCTTTTTGCAATTCCGGATTGACTGGCGCCCTCCGGATTTGGATCCGCTTGGTGATTTTTGACAATGTACATATTTTTTCAAAAGTATATGTTCGAGTGCACCCCTCATCATTTTAGAAGCGCTTTTTCGAGGTCTAGATTCCTGACTAATAGGTGTTGAATTTATAGCACAGCTAACCAAACAATCAGCTATCTATCTCTTTGTCGGTTGCATTGTAATGACGTGCTGCAAAAACGTGACGTCAGCGACGCCATTTTGGGCTAACCGCACGTAGAGTGACAGGGCCGTATTAGAAATAAGTGATCATTTATGAACAGTACGGGATTAAGTCATAATTTTAAAAAATAAGTGCTTTATCAAAAATAATTACTATTTTTGTCAGAATTATCTAAGTACGTATTACGTATTATTATAGCTACAATGTAATAGTTATAGCAGTAATATTTAAATTACGGGTTAAACAAAAACAAATTTTACAGATTATATAATAATGTATTTATTGGTTTCTCCAAATTAACAGCTTGTTTTTATTAACACTTTAAATTTTTGTTAATATTTTTTAAAGTGTAATAAATTCTTACTCTTAAATATAATTTTATTACAAACTCTAATGGAAATTGCTGGCAAGGGTGTTCGTAAGGTACATTTTTACATAATTTTAAATAATTGACAGTAATTTTAGGAAGAAGAATAAATTCCTCAAAATTTTCTTGGAAAATCACTTCGATATGTGAAATATAGTTGACAAAAGTCTCATGCGGATTTCGTAATTTACCGAAAACATCTTTAGATCCATTTTCATATGCTCTAAAAAAAATGTAGAGAGACGAATCGTCCAACACTTGATGGGCCTTTGAATACTCCTCACATGTATAACAATTATGCACCTTTTCACATTTTTTTAATAAATAACCACATACATATCGCATGAAATTTTTCTGCAAATCATTATTTGTTTGGTAATCTAGACTTATAACAGGCGTAATATTTTGACAAACAGGCTGTGTTACAGGTTCCCTAGTTATGTCCGATAATTTTAATAAAAGCGGATTGAAATCAGCCTCACAGTTTTCAGTGCCAGAGTGTAACAAGTCTGAAGATTGTATTTTCTTAAAAGACCTTTGGAATTGAATAGGTGTTGGGTTTATAGAGTTCCCATTCAATTGTCGAATAACTCCAAATTGATTTTCTAAATCATCTTGATTCAGACGTCTTGTAAAAAGATATTCAAAATTTGCCGTAGTATGTAAATCATTCCAGAGAATTAATAAACTGTTTATTGTTATTTTTATTGATTTTATGCACTTGATCTTATGTGTTATATTAACATTCTTTTTATTTAGCACTTGAACTTTATTAAAGAAATTCAAGCAATCTTCTAAAAATTTTACTTGATATTCTAAGCCCTTAAATGCTCTGTTGTACTCCTTAGCAGCAGAAGTTCTGGAAGAATTAAGCAAATCAAATAACTTGTCCAGCCTATCAATAAATTCAGAGGTATAAATAGCCTCAGAAGGAAGATAACCAAATCTAATGTACAAGTTCATGCTTGCGGCCACTGTAGCACTGAAAACTTGAGTCGCGAATTTAACTTTCATTTTTTCAAAAGTTACTGGGATTTATATGTGAGTCAGATAACTTTGGAGCACCTCGAACAGGATATTTTTTATCATGTTCATAGAACATGGTTATATATTGCCACGAAATCTTATTGTTATCAATATAAAAGTCATATTTTAAAAGTATGTTTCTTAGAGCTTTGAAAATATGGGGAACATCAAACATATAAACGATTTTCTGATCTGAAACACAAAAAAATGAGTTTTCTGGTGAAATGCTTAGCAAGTTTGATAATTGTATATTGTTTTAACCCATGTCTGTGGTCAAAGCACAAATTTTTAATTCTGTATCTGCAACTTTATTTACACACTCAAATACTATTTCCTTTAGTGTTTGTGCTGGACAAGAAGTGTGGTGAAAATAATACCCTATAGGTTGTTTCCACCTGGAATACAGTCCTCTTAACAGCAAAACACAGGCACTTAAGGCGGGCTTAAATATTAATTTATTTTGCTCATTCTGAGCAAGTCCAATAATGCAGTCTGAAGATCTGTCATAAAAAATATTTGCTTTTATCGCCATTTCGTCCACACACAGCACACAATATTTGTTCAGACTTTTGAACGAGCCAGCTTTCATTTTTAATGTTTCAAAAAGTTGGGTATTATTTAAACCAGGCCCTACTTTTATCTGTCTAATTTGTTTTAAAAGAGTTTCAGGACCAGGAAGAGAAAAGTTTTTCATTAAATATTGTTTGTAAAGTTTGGGTCCAGTAAAATACATTTTGAGACACTCATTTTTAAATTCATCAGAATATCGTCTACCTTTTGGCTTTTTTTTTGACTGACTGATTTCATTGCATATAAAATTTGCTGATTCCCTGGATGAAGAATGCTTATATGTAAAATTCTGATAATCTTGCATAGTAATAATTTTTTCGTTTTTTCTCAGTTCTTCAACTTCTTGCTTCAATCTTTTATTTTCGCTTTGAAGCTGTCGAATAGTGTCTCTATATTTGGTTTTTCTTGGGGTATTGTACGACAGAGAAGCTGATGTCTGGGTGGAAATGGGAGACAATAATGACAAGTTTGGGTTTGAACTTGATTCATCAAGCTCACAATTCAGACCTGAAATAAAAAAGGTTATTACCCAGAACTTTCCAGTAATTTTCGTAAATACTTACTTAAATCAACACTATTACTGGTGGTGGATCTTGATGGTAATAGGTCACCAGTATCGGCAAAATCAATTTCCACCTTTTTAGCTGAAATACTAAAATAAATTGAAAAACTTGTTACGCTTATTTCAGTGAAATTACTATTTTATAACCAACAAAAAAAAACACCTACCAGGCACAATGGTGATGTCTTGAAGAATATTTATTTTCTTGGCGGAAATTTCCTCTGGATCCAAAGAGAAATGGTAACTATGGTCGTGATTAATTGAAGAACCACCAGAGCAACCCTCTAAAGATCTAAATATTGTTGGTACTGCATTAAATTTTAAACGTTTACATGAAGAATTTGTAAACATTTTTTGCTCAAAATGCAGACTGCATAGTCTATAACTTTGATTCAGAGTACTGGCATCTAGGGCATATAAATCCTCTCTCTGACTTGCTGTAAGCCACGTTCTAGATCTAGAAAAATAGAAAATAACATATGCTTAGATACATACTTGTGTTTAAAATACGATATGGGTAACAAATAGAATTTGAACGACTGTTAAAACATGATTAAAACACTTCTTACCTTACAATATCTTTAGGAAATCGAAAGAAACTTCTATTTGTAGCATAGTAACTTTTAGAATTACAGTTTTTTGCAGCACAAACATGTCCACCTTTGAGTTTTTCCATATTTTCACCTTTAACAACACAGCCAGTGAATACTCACAATACAGCACGCCATTGGTAACAACAAGACACAAAAATAGCGACAAACACGTTCAACCACTATGTACGTTACACCACTGTGAAATTCTTGTCTCCGTTTAACCCAAAATGGCGATGCGCAAGACAATCGGCGCAATACGCTCCCAACTTGAGAGAAAGACAGCTGATTGTTTGGTTAGCTGTGTTTATAGTACGTATCCTTCGGAAGCTGTTATTAGTTTAACGCTTATGTTATTTTATCCACGTTATATTGAATTTAACGATAAATCTAAACACCGTCGATTTTGATGCCGTTAGTAATAACATACTAGTGTTAACTTACTTTAGTTTATCTAAAGTATTTGTTTGCTCTAGCTAAGCCTTTAGTATTTTCTTGCATTTGTATTAAGAACTCTGTATGCGGAAGGCGCGATGGATGGATTGTTAGGTTTGTTTCTGTTGGATGAGCTTGCTGATGCTGATGAAAGGTATAAACTAGAAATAATAAAGTCAGATTATTATGAAATAAACAAATTAATGTATATGTTTTTATAGACTACGTCAGAATATACAGAGAAGAAATCTGAGAGATATGAGCAATCCTTTCCATTTACCAGATACAAAATTTATAAAACTTTTTCGCTTATCGAAGGGTCTTGTAACACAGTTTATTGAAAGTCTAAGACCATTTATGCAACACCCTCAAAGGAGAACATCGATTCCCGTGGAACTGCAGATTTTTGCAACTCTGCTGTTTGTGGCTCATGGAAGTTACCAAACATGTACTAGAGATAATTTTAATTTGGGATTATGTCAGAAATCGGTTAGTAATAGCATTTCCAAGGTGACAGACGCAGTTACACAGCATTTACTGGAAACATATGTTGTGTTCCCTCAAACAGAAGCCTCTAAAAACATAATCAAACAAGGATTTATGAGAAAGTTCAATTTTCCGGGAATTATTGGTTGCATTGATTGCACACACGTTGCAATTAAAAGTCCACCTGTAGATGATCCTGAATACCCAGGCATGGTACACTATAATAGAAAGGGCTTCTATAGTATAGTATTTAATGTACAGCTTATATGTGACGCTGATTTAAATATTATGAATTGTAATGCGAGATTCCCTGGTTCATCTCACGACTCAGCAATATGGTCACTTAGTGCAGTTCGAGATCATGTAGAACGTTTGTATTTTGCTGGACAGTTGCAAAGATCGTGGCTTATCGGAGATTCTGGTTATCCACTTCAACCCTGGCTCTTAACTCCTATAATTGATGCTGAAGACAACACACCTGAAGGCAGATATACCAGAAGTTATATTTTAGCAAGAAATACCATTGAAAGATGCATTGGCTTACTTAAGCAGAGATTTCGCTGTTTGCTTCAACACAGAGTTTTGCATTACGATCCAGTACGAGCTGGAAAAATAATATATACCTGTGTAGTGCTTCATAATTTAGCTAATTTTCAAGGACAACAAATAGTATGGAACAAAGAAGAGTTACCACATGCAATAGAAATGCATCAAGGAAATGTTGGCGAAGATCGTCAGGACCTTCTTTTGCAAGAAAGAGCTGTTCGGAATCAATTAATCTCATATCATTTCACCTAAGTATTTTATTCATTTAAACTGAACTGTAAACTGTACCAATCTTAAAATAAAGTTTATCAAACACATTTGATTTTTTTAATCAAAAAAATACATTTTCTTTTGTTACGTTATAAGCTAGGAGCAAAAAAGTTTAATCATATATGTCATTAAATATCTTCTTTATATTTTATTAATTGTAATTTTGCTGTAGTCTGCTGGGCTTCAGCTTGTAACAGTTGAGCTTGTGCAACTAAAAGTTGCGCCTCTGCTTTGCTTCTTTCTACTTCTATTAAATCTTTACACACACTCGAAAATTCAGTAATTGCGGTACTCAACAACTTTAATGACGACGCCATTTCAAATGATGTTTTCGTCCTTTCTTCCTGGGCATCCTTGTACGCTTCTGTAGCAGAAGCTAGCATATGTGAACTATAGCGTTTGTCGTGCGCTTAGGAAAAATGTTAAATTTAGTTTGTGTTTGTATAATAATAAATAAGCATATAGCATTACCGTAAGATGTTTTGGTAGGCTTTTTATTAACTTGCTTCTCCTTCTGTTCACCAGCGTCCCGTGCAGTTGAACCAGAATACTCCCCTAAATTATATTCATTTATTAAAGAAACTTCCTCAGCCACGTTATCAATTGAATTTAAATTATCAAGGATGTCGCAATCGTCCAGATCCACGACATCAATGTTTCTGTCATTTTCCTCATTTTCTTCGGAATTAAGACTTTCAGTCGTATTCTCATTATTCTCTTCCTGAAATTTATAGTAATATTGGTTTTGTATTAAGTATTTAGACATACCTGTAAACCTACCTGTTTTCCCAAATTATCTGGTAGGGATTCTGTCCCTAAATGAATTCTTGAAGTTAAATTCAGAAGTCTTTCTTCCAGCTCGCTCAGCTGTTTTTTGTTTTTAGGGCCGCCTCCAGTGCCGGTAATTTCTATCTTACATTCCCTGCTTTTTCTTTTTATGTTGGTTTTCCATTCTAGGAATACCTAAAAAGCATCTACTTGAGTAAAAAATTTTTATTTGAAGAGTTACGATTTGACATTAGTTTAATCAGAAAAATTTAACTTAGATACTCTAGTAAATAGTTTAGTATGTTGTTCATTTACTTATTAAATTAATTTTCAGTTACAGGTAAAAGGTAGGTATTTAGGTATAATTAATCTGTTCCATTTTACTTACCTTTTTCCACTGCTCCGCTGTTTTGGAAGGTCCCATGTTAAGCGCATTCACTTCTAGCGCGAATTGTTGCCATAAGTTATTAATTTGGTTTATCTGGCATGGTTTAGTTTTGCCAGTTAATAATACTTTATTTTTTTCAATAAAGTTTATTAAATATTCGTATTGATTTTTTGTTGTTTTCGCCATCGTTTTGTCATTTTTTTGTACTAATAATACGTGGGGCAAAACACACGGGGCACACAAGCAAAACAGGTACCTACTAATACGTTTATACGTACTAATTCAAAACTACGTACTAAAAGGTAAAAGTTAAAAATTCTTTATAACATGTTGGATAGATAAAAATAACATATAAAACATCTGTTCTTTTTTGATTTCTAAAAATTCAATAAATACGTCTTTGTCATATCGGCGACAAAATTTATTTCCATATAACAGATGTGATTTTAACAGTGATTGTAACGTAGCGATTTAATTGTGGATACATTCTAAAGAATTGTTTAATTCTCGTTAAGTAGCCTGTTATTTGTACCTGTTATTCCTAACATAACACACGTACGTTAAATGAATCCGAATGGATACATACTCGGTATAATTGCCTTCTGGAAATGCCAACGTAGCGTTTGTTGGTTTCACAATAGATTGAAGTTAAAATACACCGCACAGATTATTATGCTATAAATTTAGGGAACCGTTTTACAACAATATGCAAGATTACAAATTAATATGATGTGTACATAATAGCAAAAAATAGTTATTATCGCTCATTTGAAATAGTATATTAGATTACTAGTGTGGAAAGTGAAACGTTTCGCACGCACGAGTGTGAATTGACGCACTAGGCGTAAGCCGAGTGCGGAAATCACACGAGTGCAGAAAAGTCACTTTCCAAAGTGTAATGTACAATATTTTTCCTACAACCCCCTCCAAATTTCAAATGTTTAAAAAATTTAGATTTTTTAAATTTTCAAGAATATAATTTTTGAAGATTTTAAAGCAAAATTTCTATGGTTAGGTTTAACAAAAAAATCACACTTAAGGCTAATTTTCTTAAGCCATTTACTTTTAGGATATAACGTTTAATTTTTTAAACAATTTAGTTTCACAATATGAATAATTATAACGAAATTTCTATCAAAACATTCCCAGAAAAATAAAATTAAGTTATCTTGATAACTTAATTTAATTTTTCTGGAGCTGAATAGAAGTTAAATGTAAAAGTATTGTTGACAATTGTTAAAGTGAATGAGTCATATTTTCATAACATTTAAACATAGTATAAAATTAAACCTTGGGTTTAGTAGCAAAGTTAATTAAATGAATTACTATTACAATTTATAATATAATTTGAGAGGCACATAATTTATTTTTTATTTATATTTAATAATATCTTCATAATTAACAAATATAACTTCAGCGAATACATAATGCCATGTGTGAAAGAGGTTGCTTAACTAAATTATTACTTTTACTTTTCTCCCATTTGGCATCGCTGATTTTAATCTTGGCAAACTTGCTTCAATAATTTTCGTGTATTATAGTGAGGTTATGTTAGGTGTAATCTATTAGATATTTCTTTTTGATAGCTAAAATAACTAATTAAACAATAATTAAAGTTATATTTATAAGAAAAGAATAGATACATAATGGTTAAAATGCTTTTCAAAATTGGATTAAACATTAATGTCATTTTAATGTAAACAAAATTCATGGATTTCTAGGTATTGCTTCGCGTGACGTATTTTCCTAACACACACGTATGTTATGTTCCTAACATACGCGTGTTATATGACTCACTTTCTTAATGTCGGTAGCGTTTGCTATTGTTCACTTTCGTATGGGGTCGTAGGAAAAGTTATTGTTATTAATTTATCATAGGTAACGATTATTAAGGGCAGTTATTTCTTATATCGTAGGACCTTTATTAGTTTAAATCTCGGCAACTTGAAACGAACATCGTTTTATCGTTTTATACAGTCACCAGTAATTAGTTAATTTTGTGAAATATACTTAAAAATTTACAAAACAATAACTAACCTACGCGAACACGCTGACTGCGAGATAGTACTAACATATAAAGGCAGCTTTCATAATTATAAATGTGCAACGCGTAAAAATAAGTAACATTGATTATATACTTAAGACCTTAAGAGAAAAAACGTTGTTAGAAATCATTATATTCTTTTTTTTATTATTAAACTGGCTGAAATCAGGCAATCATAGATTTGAGGTTACATAACTTTTTTTGTAAATTTGTTTGTTTGTAGATCAGGCTTTTGATCTACTAATATTACTATTGATACACAGTAGCGTCGCCAACCTAATAATTTCCAATGAGGCTTTGAATTTAAGATTCAGAATTTTAATTATGGTTCATTGAATAACAATAATCTTTATTTCAAAAGGGTAATTTCTCTAAAACTGCAAACAAACAATTAAAAATGAAACAACAGAAAACATTTTATTAACAAAACAGGAAAAGCATTTTATTAACAAAACAGGAAAAACATTTACAACGTTTTAATATTACTATTTAATAGAAGCTCCATTTTTCTCCGCAACTTCGTTTAATCGTTTCGTTACCGAATTTACTCTGTACTGTTACCGAGTATAATCTGGGGTCAAGTCGTTCCAAACTTCTTGTATTTAAGCCCATAACTGATTTTGATTTTGTGGCCGAAATAAGGTTATATTTAAATAATACTGTGAAACTTTTAACTAATCTTTATTTATTTCATGATTATGGAGTTCCACAAAGTAAGGCTGGAAACAATAAACAAAAAAACTTTCATTGACATTTAAATCGGCACTGCGCGCCGGCCAAGGCAGAACATGAATGTTTTGTTGTTGTAGCCAATCCGAATCTCTTCTAGCCGCGTGAACAGCAGAATTATCATGTTAATGATGATAACATAGTATTTCCTAGTATCCTTCTATCTAGGCTTCTGTATTTAACCTGCTTCGGATGTTCGTGCAAATTTTTGGTCCTCCAGCACTTATCTAACCCCATACATGAACTGAGAAATGGCCGCTTCTTTCAACGTTTTGCGTGTAACGTTCATTGAAACGAGAATTTGGTGGTCTATAAACGCAAATTTGGTCATTATAACAGGATTGAAAAAATTTTTCATCCGTGAAAACCACTTTTTGCCAAAAACCTATACCTTCCCTCAAATATTCTAGTGCAAACCCCACCCTTTGTTGGCTTTTTAGCTGTAGGATGGTGGCGCAGATCTTATTCTTTTCTTATGCGGCGCCTTGCTGGCGCCATCAGACTGGGAAGGATTTCCCTGTAGATAACCAATTAAATTATTAACTTGCTGCTGGGTCGAGATTTTCGGTCTTCTACTTCTTGCTCTGCTTTGTATGACATGCCTTTCTTGCCGATTCTTTTTTATGTTATGGACAGTACTCTTCGGAACTTGAAATCTTTCTGCTACCCTTCTTTCTGACTATCCCTCTTCTAATAAAGTTATTCTAGCTTTTTCTGTAAGACGCTAAATGAGACATTTAAACTCTGACGTTTGCACACAATTTCAATTGTTAATTGCTAAGTTGACTATTCTGAAAAGTAACATTTTAAAGTAAATTACAAATTAGAAAAACCTATTGCGATTTTTTGGCTATAACTGTACATTATGATAGAGTTATTGGTTTTGAGAATAATGGCCTAGACGACGAAAGGAAAAATATAGCTGATCATGTTACAGTCTTTATGTTAAGAGGTGTTTTTAGTAAATGGAAACAACCTATTGCATTTACGTTTAATAAATTTGGCATGCCCGGTCCACATATTGTTTTTATTAAAGAAAGTGTGAAGAAGTTGACTTAAAAGTTATTGCTACAATGTGTGACCAGCGTGCTAACAATATTAAAGTGTTTAGTCATGTTTGATGCCTGAACAGCATACATAATGTTTAACGTAATTATAAGTATGTTTGATGGTTTATTTTAGTCCTATCCTATTCATTCATTCATCTGCTTATTGTTTCATTCATTCTTAATTTTACTGTTTTCTAAGTTTTGTTTCTTAATATAATAAATTTATTGTTTAAAAATCTTTCTGTTTTAATTTATTACTACTTTGAGTGCAAGAACCTAAGATCTTCGAAGGAGTGTGTGTTGCATAAACTACACTTTAAGGCTGTAAGTAAAGGTTCAATAAGGTAATATAGTTTGCAACAACAAGCAAAAACCACACGAGAGCGGAAACAATTTTTATTTATTATTGCTATCGAAAATTACACAGAATTACGCAAGTACTTATTTCAATTTAATTTAAGACTTCAGCTAAGATTTAAATTTAGTTGAAACAAGCATTTGCTCAAATTATTATTTTTGTTTTAATTTCAAAGCTTCTAACAGCACCAGTTACAATATTTTTAAATTTGCCGATTGGGTGTTAGTTGACACCCCCTGACAATAGATGGCGTAACAAAACTCGGCT
Organism: Agrypnus murinus; assembly: GCA_929113105.1. NCBI lineage: Eukaryota > Metazoa > Arthropoda > Insecta > Coleoptera > Elateridae > Agrypnus > Agrypnus murinus. Next base: position 143,609,800 of record OV816025.1, read on the forward strand.
TCATTTTTTACGTGAAGCCTTTCGTTCTACTCGTAGGTGTGTCTGTGGTTCGATTGCGTCAAGCACTCTGTGTAAAAGCACATTGGGAGTGCTCTTTATTGATCTGCCAAGTGAGGCAGATAAAACAAAAAACCTAACCTTCAATTAATTCGTATCTGCGCTACTTCAGCTGGAAAACCGCATTCATAAAGTATTATTATGGATGATGAAAGGTATTGTTTAGCTTTATTAAAAATTTTATCATCAAATTTGTCTGATGAAGAAATTGAAGATATTGTAGAATATTTAAATGAGAAACACCCATTATATAAAGTTCGTAATTTCTTACAGACGATAAGTTCATTTACTGATGAATAATAATGAATTGCTATAATAATACGCAATTAAAAACACCATACATACGAGGGTGGTCTGAAAAGTTTCGGACCTAACAAAGATACAAGACATTTTTTCTTTAAATTTATTTTTATTTTTCTACATAGTCTCCTTCTAAGTCTACACACTTCTCCCAGCGATGCTCCCATCTCTTTAACCCGTCCAAATAGTACTCGTCGTTTTTCTCTGCAAAATAATTGTTCACGAAGGTGATTGCCCCCTCATTTGACGAAAATCTCTGTCCTCCGAGCGCAATTTTTAAATGAGGGAACAAAAAGAAGTCGCTTGGCGCTAGATCTGGTGAGTAAGGAGGATTGTCAAGCAGTTCAAACCGTAATTCGTGGATTTTCGTCATGGCAACCGCGGGGGTGTGAGACGGCGCATTGTCTCGGTGAAACAGGATTTTCTTTTTCTGCAAATGTGGCCGTTTTTAAAATAAAATAAATAAATAACTCCATGACTATCCCAAAAAACAGTCGCCATCACTTTCCCAGCCGACATAACAGTTTTTGCTTTTTTTTGGAGCCGATTCCCCCTTCGCAGTCCACTGTTTTGACTGTATTTTTGCTTCGGGCGTATAATTGTGTATCCAAGTTTCATCTACCGTATTTAATCGGCGCCAAAACTGCGCCAACAGAGCGTTGGAAATGTTCATTCGAACACGTTTTTGGTCTAACGTGAGCAAACGCGGCACCCAACCCGCGGACATCTTTCTCATGCCTAAATCTTGATTCAATATGTGACAAACACGTTCTTTGGACATATTCGTAGCCTCTGCTATCTCTCTCACTTTAATTCGACGGTCGTTTAGCACCATTTGGTGAACTTTAGCGATGTTATCACTGTGGTAAATGATGGCGCAGAGTCCCCATACACATAGTCCAACTCATCTTTGATTTACGTAGGCGTATTGTCTTTCAAAAACAAATATTTAATGACAGCTCGATACTCGATTTTTTCCATTTTCACAAAAACACATCGACTCACTCAAACTATTGTCAAATAACAACTGCGCGTCCAAAATGGTTGAAATTTTGGTGAGTACCTGTCAAAAGATGCACAACTACATTCCCTAGCTTTTATTGACGAGTGCTGCGATCTTCGAGTTAAGGTCGGAAACTTTTCAGACCATCCTCGTATGTTTTAAAAATTGCTACTTATTATTGTTCACTTTGTTTTATTGTTATTATTAATATGTTTTATTGTTATTATCTATATATTTAAAACACAAGGCTTATTTTTGTTCCAGTTCGATTGAGATCCACCAGGCCGATTTACGGGTTTCTTTTTTTAAATTAAAGCTTTCGCTGTGTAGATTAGTCAACACTACTTAATTTTTATATTTTTTTAATGTTTATATTTTTAATTTGAAAAACTCTAAAATGTTAAATCTGAGACGGGCGAATCGGACATTCACTAGCGGCGCCCTCTCACCTTCCACGGTGGTGGGTTTCGTAAGTACTCTTCGTTTATAAACATAAAGGGTGATGCAGCTGTCCACTTCCATCATTAATAAGCGTAGACTAAATCCGCATAGTTGAAAATTACGAACAGACGAATTATACAAATAATAGCTGATTGTTTATTCAGAGTAGTTTCATATTGTTTGTCTAAAAAGCAGGAAATTTTCCAACACTATGTTTATGTCATGTTTTTGAAATATGTACTAATAGACGTTTTCAAGAATGTTTTAAACAAGATCGATTTTTGATTTTATTCTTATCATTTCGTAAGGTAGAATTTCCGTATGTGTGTATTTATGTAGAAAAAACCGTTGGGGAGGGGTAAGCCAGAGAGGAATATATGTCGGAAGAGAGGAGGGTAAGCTGGGAGAGAGGAGCGCTAGGCTTAGAATTTTCAACTGGTTATGTTTGGTTGCGTTTATTTAAATAATCACTCATGAAAATCCAAAGGATTGTAATCACACATCGAATGTTGTATATAGGGAAATCCTTCAATGCTTTTGACCGTCATGTCTTGACGAGGTTTCCCTAGTTAATATTATTATTTATTACTTGCATGTTACTGATGTTTGAAAAGGTATTGACGGAAATCTCACGAGCAAACGATAGACACTTTCCAGTTTTGTAAACTATTTTTTCCCACGACCATAATAATGTTAAAGGCTTTTCATATAAACTTTTTTATTAATATTGTCTATAAAGTTTCATTTACAACATTTATATCAATATCTTGTTTATTGTTTCCAGCCTTATTTTGTGGAACTCCATAATCATGAAATAAATAAAGATTATTAAAAGTTTCACAGTTTTATTAAAATACAACCTGACAATATTGTTCGTATTATTCACTCATAAGATTAGATAGTGTGTGATTTATTTGAACATTACTTTCGTGTTTATGATAGGATACTTCTGCCAACAGTGTTGGTGAATTCTGGAGTGTATCAGTAGTAGACTTCGACTCGTAACAAACGGGTGAATGATATTGTCAACTTTCATGATACTTGATTGTATCTTTGGCTTTCGCATATGGACGTGGGAAAAACTCATTTAAATCGTATTTTCACAATCCCGGTAACGTGACAGCAGGCGCAAATGTTTTTTAGTTGCTATAGTAGAATAAAATGTTAGTTGCGTTCGTTATCATTGTCAGAATACCTTTTTTTGTCGTTTAGCGTTTTTTATTGTCGTCCGAGAATAAACAAAGCCGATCGTTTGGATGTTCTCGGCGGTTCTTCAGAGAGAACCGAGAACATATCTGATGGACTTGCACAGTGATGTTAACGCTAGTAACCTTGCTTTGTTTATAATAGCTTCAAACTTTTAAGCTATAATTTTGTTCACTCGTTGATTATTATTAGTAATAAGAAATGGAGTGTTATAAATGTGGCAAGTGGAATAATTTCCAATCTGAGAATTTAGAGGTTACAATTACTCATATGCAGGAGGTCCATCCTCCTAATAATAAAAGTGGTTCATTAACACGTTAACTGCCGGGCCATATTCGGTAATCGGGTCTGTGGCGCCAAATGACTGTGTATTTTTTTCATCACCGAATGTTACAAAATAAACTTTGATGATGACGCAGATCCCGAAAAGTTTTTTCTTATTGTATTTGGACGTGTGCATAATATATATGCACGTGGCGTACAGCTATATCTTGATGGTCTTACGCCGTGTGCATACATTTATGCACAGGTAATCGTGTACAGGCGCATGTATATCAATATGCGTCAAATGCGTCGGTAGCTACTTTTTTCTTCTTCTTTTAAAATGCTCAAAATCTTTACAGAAAAGAGACGTTCAAAATTAAACGGAAAAGGTTACACGCATGTAACTTCTCTAGTAATTAAGGAAGTCTGATGTGTCTTAATTAACCGGCATCTACGATCTTTTAAATATTTTGTTACTCTTATAATCTCTATATTTACTGGCAATTGACCACATGTGGCTTTAAAAATGACAAATTTACTAAAATTCAGTTTAACGTATCATTCATCTTTATCGATAGGTTGATCGATACCTTAATTTTGAGCGTAATACAATTTCGTCAAGATTAACAATAGCTCTTTCGAATTGCAAAGGTTTCGTTGAAGGTAGACTGGGCCGATTACACGCTTCATAGTGTAGGAAACAAATGTCTCAAATTTGTTCCAAAAACTAAAGGTTTTCATCAAATCTCGTCTCGTCTCGAATCTCGCGCGAGAAATCACGCGGGTCTCGCACTTCTTCTTCTTTGGAAGATATATCAGAATTTAAACAAATAGTTTTAAATTTAAGGGTGATTTTAAATTAAGTGTAGGCGATTGTTACTGGTTATTGTTACGCTACACTCCACATTATTTCTCAATTTATTAGCCTCATTATGCCTCTAGTGACGGGTTGTCTCTTTGACAGGCTAAACACCGCCGATTTAACGAAGCCGAACCCTTTTCATTATGCTTTCTCTCGGGGGCAATAAATTCAGGTATTATTTTGATGTTAAGAACAGCTGCATTTTTGGGTCTCCGCGCATACAAGTTTGGGATTCCTACAAGTTTATTCCTGCAGATCGACCTGACTATAAAAACCGAACCTCACCCCCTTTAGTTTTATTCTTGCTTGCGATACGCATTGGTGGTGGTGATAATTATTTCTAACGCTCCGGTGATATTATTATTATTATTATTAACTAGTTTTTACTCAGCAGTGCTTGCTTCAACATTAAAAACAGGTATGTTATTTTTATTATTAACGTGCGTGTACGTGTTTACGTATAAAATTTTAAATAAAATGCTGCTATTTAAATTCTAACATGTGTGTGTGTGTGTGTATCTTTGTTTTTACGTAGAAAAATGGATTTGTTACAACAATTGAATAAGCCTTCAGGCTGCAGAGGTGGCGGCCTGAAACCTATCAAGAAATTATGCGACTACGGGGTCAAAGAGGTCGTCGAAATACTACAATTCAAAAGAGTCGTATGCCGTGATAAACGTCAAAGCGTGATTGTTGATGGTGAAAACTACGTTACATTTCTACCTAAGCGAATCAGTGATAATTTGATGGACGATGACGAGATGATTAACGATCTTAATCAAAAGATTGCAGCTAAAACTCCTTCTCTGGGCCTGGTGTACTTGGGGAAATCAAGTGGACGTTCGCCATATGACGTGTGTGTGTTTGTGGAAACAAATAAGGTACATTTACACGAATCATTGTTGAGTTCTCTCTCTCTTTTAATGCTCTATTTTTGTTTCTTTCTAGCCCCTGGAACCGCAAATATAAAAAATCCGAGGCCCGCAGTAAAGATGAACTGTGTTCCCTCTGCAATATTCATCATTTAATGAAACGTGAAATTAATTGTAATAATAATAATTCCTAGCTAAATAAATATTTTATTTAAACATTGATGTTTCATTTACTTGCATTAGGATGATGGGAGAGAAGGAGAAAGCGAAAGAGTGAGAGAGGAGACTCTTTACTCTGCAATATTAATCATTTGATGAAATGTGAAATTAATTGTAATAATAATAATTCCAGCTAAATAAATATTCTATTTAAACAGTGTGTTGTTGTTGTTGTTTCATTTACTAGCATTAGGATGAAGGAGAGAGGGCGAAACAGAGAGAGTGAGAGAGGAGATATCGAAAGAGGAGATTCTTTATTACGACCTATAGTAACATCAGTGCATAGGATAATACAGGTTTCTCTAGTGCGACCTCTACTGGTAGTACATAAGTCGTCTATAATTAAGATTTCTTCATGACGCTCTCTATTAGCAATATACACTAATTGTAGCATGACGCCCTCTATTGGCAGCACACAGATTGCCGGTAATACCGATCCCCGTAAGGGCGGACGGGCGTGGTCAAAATGGCGACGAGTTCCAAAATGGCCAACGTCAGCCAATCACAGAACAGCAGGCGTGGCTACCGGAGTGGGGGTAACCAATCAGAACGAAGGGGGAGGAGTGGGGGCAACCAATCACAGGCGAGGGGTGGAGCTACAGGAGTGGGGGTAGCCAATCAGATGCAAGGGGAGGGGCCATGCCAGATGGCATGTCAATCTCCGTCTGGCTCAGGTGTCCTAATACCTACTGCCCGATTTCATGATATCATATGTTCTGTCTTTAGCATTAAATAAAAATGAAAAAGTGTTAGTGGTGGTTTTAAATGAAACTTTTACTAATCTTTATTTATTTCATGATTATGGAGTTCCACAAAGTAAGGCTGGAAACAAAATAAACAAAATTATTTCGTCTTCGTTAGAAGGACAAGCCAAGTTATACAAGAAACTTATGATCAAACACGGAATCGCAAGTCAGAATGTTTGGTTTAACCAAGAATGTCTGAAACGTCAGGTTATTCCTAACTACGTAAACATCACTACCAGAACCAAGAATTCGATTACCGAAAAAATGATTAGGAATGCCAAAAGAAGATGGCTCAAAGAAGAATCGAAGAAATGGTTTAGTATAAGAGACAATATGCACGTTTATATAAAGGTACTCCATACAGAACTTACTCATAAATTACACAATATCCAATTTGACATCTTAGATTTTGACATTAGAGAAACCGTCAGTCACATTAAATTCAAAAAATACACCACACAGAAAAATAAACTTCATCGACTTGTACAACAAAAACGTATACTACAAAATAACATTGATTGTCAGAACACTGCAAGCTTTTATCCTCGTTTCATAAACTTGTCGAATATAACATTCAGTGACAGAGAAACACAATTTCTTAACAAAGGTTTCAAATTTTGTCTTTTTCCAAAATATACCAACAAAATTAAAGAAATTTTGACCGTTGAATACGAAACTATACTTAAGAAAGATCATAATAACTATGCAAAATTCCAAATTTCGAATTTGTTAAAAGAGATGTCTTTGAAACAGGAAAAATGTACAACACATCTAACATATCACTTCTTCAATCTATAAAACAGAAAATCACAGAGAACAATCTAATTTCTGTTAAAGCAGATAAGGGTAACACTTTGGTAATTCTTTCAAAAGATATTTACATACAAAAAGTTAATGAATTTATTAATAAAGAAAATTTAGAAACTTTAAACAAAAACCCAACCACAAAATTCCAAAAAGAAATAAAACAAGGTTTAGAAAACTGCAATATCTGCTTTTCAGAATTAGGAAAGCAACAAATCATTATTAAAAACCCACAACCACCTAAACTATATGGAGTAGTCAAAACACATAAACAGAATATGACAATAAGACCAGTTGTATCATACATCAATGCACCTAATCACATTTTATCCAAGAAACTGAACCAGATTATTAACACGATAGGTTACAAATCGAAATATTCTGTTAGATATTCATTAGAATTAGTAGATAAGCTGCAAAACATACATCTTCCACCACATTCAAAACTTGTTAGTTTTGATATTTGTAACATGTTCTCCAGAATACCCCCACAAGAATGTATTCCTTTATTAGATAGTTTCTTGGTCAATAGTAATATAGAATTAGTTAAAAGGATAGAGCTAATTCAATTATTTGACCTTTGTATAAGTCAAAATTATTTCACTTTTAATAACATAATTTATTTACAAAAAGATGGTTTACCTATGAGTAATTCTCTAAGTCCTCTATTAGCTAACGTATCTATGGACAAGTTCGAAGATCAAATATTTGAATTAAACCTCTCTAAACACGTTATCTTCTGGTTTCGTTATGTTGATGAGATTTTAGCTTGTTTTGACAGTTCTTTTGAGGTTATCAATGAATTCTTAATTCTTATTAATAGTATCCACCCTAACATAAATTTTACACTAGAAACAGAACAAAACAGGGCTATAAACTTTCTAGACTTAAATATCAAGATTAACGCACACAATCTATTTGAATTTTCCATATACAGAAAACCAACACAAACACACATATTAATACCAAATGAATCTTGTCACCATAAAACGCATTAGATAGCAGCCTACAGATCATTAGTACACAGAGCTTTAACTATTCCACTAACAAAACCAGATTTTAGCAAAGAGATATCAACCATTAAACAACTAGCACATACAAATCATTACAATCCGAACATGATTGACACTTTAATTAAACAAAAAAATTATAGGTTAGCTATCAAAAGAATATATCCCATTGACAATCAAACAGAAGACACAAATTACATATCTATACCATATTTTGGCAAAATATCAGAAAAAAATTGCACATATACTAAGAAAAACCAACAATTATAAAATAACATTTAAAACCAACACTAACACTTTTTCATTTTTATTTAATGCTAAAGACAGAACACATGATATCATGAAATCGGGCATTTACCGTTTAAATTGTTCTTTTTGTAGTTCGGTATATATTGGGGCAAACACTTCGAAATTTTGACATAAGATATAAAGAACACGTACGTCATTACAAAAATAAACATCCTGAAAAATCGAATTACGCCAAACACCTTTTAGAACAAAATCACACAATGACTCCTCAAAATAATATTAAATTCCTACATTTTTGTAATAACAAACGCAAATTAGACATTTTAGAAGCCTTTGAGATATACAAACACAAACTCAGGGTACCTTTAATGCATGAACAACTTGAGCTCAGTAATTCTCCGTTACTGGAAGTATTAGATATTTAATTCTGATTATTATTATTATTTTATCTAGTTACCTATTTTGTATCTACCTTAGCGACGTGTTTGTTTATAATTATATTACCTTTGATAATGACATCATAGCTGTCGAAACAATATTGTCAGGTTGTATTTTAATAAAACTGTGAAACTTTTACTAATCTTTATTTATTTCATGATTATGGAGTTCCACAAAGTAATGCTGGAAACAATATACAAAATTCTTATTTTATTAAGAAATTTTTATGACATTTTATGATATATTGATTTATTTTAAATCATTATAACTCCTTTCTATAGACTAAAGAAATAAACGGTTAATAGAAATTGTTATTTTACAAATTAATACTAGTTCTTTCATATCCTGTTATTTATCTAATTCTTTGATTTAAAAAAGTGATAAAAGTTAACAATTCTATATTTAATTTTACTCTACCAGTACTCCACAAGTACTCCCCACAAATACTCTATAACTTAATAAAAGCGCGCCAGTTTCTATTCAATGTATTTTTTATTTTTAAATATATGATCTTCTTTAATAAATGGTTATAACAATTATTTTAATCGGTAATTATAAAAAGTAAAAATTTTTAAAAATTATAAAATAAAGTAATTATTAGATAATGTAGCTTTTATAATTTAACAACAACAACAAAATCTTTATAAAAAATATAATAATGATAGGGCGGCGGTGGTCCAGTGGTGTCAGTGCATCACTCGTGTTCCAAGGGTCGTGGGTTCGAATCCCACTTGGGCCGACGGGAGTTTTCTAATTAGAAAATTCCGCCACCTCAACCATGGATGTGTGTATTCGTGTTGCATGTTAGATGGGGAACATATGACCTTAGCTGTTGGTTCCCCCGTAGTGTAGGCGTGAAATTAAAAAAATAATAATAATGATAAGAATAATAATCTTTATTGACAAACATCTATTTACATTTACAATTATCTGAATTATCATATAAGATGATATCATGATATCATATAAGATGAACATGAAAGATAAATATTAGGTCTACATACAATTGCTTATATACAATTTAAATTAAATTAAATCATTATAATTATCACAGTATTAATTTAATAGTACAGGGCAAGTTATTATATAATATAAGATCTTCACAAAAAATTGTTTTAGCTCGACATGTGGAAGCAGTTCTTTCTACATAAAAATCTAGATTTTTCTTGTATTATGTTGGTGATTGTTATACATATAATTTATTTTATCGCATAAATATGTTGGTGTCATTTTGAAAGTTCTAAGTTGTTTTACATTCATGCAACAAAGAGCTTCGAGCATAGTTTGTATTGGCGTGTACCGATTATATTTTAATTGATCTCAGACTCTTATAGTTCTATTTTGCATTTGTGATAACATACCTAACTGGTTTGCATTACAGTGAAATAATATTTCACTGTAATGTACACAATATTGAAAATGTAAATTTATGATTGTGTTATAAATTAATAACTTGTTTATTTTTGGGCGAGGAATCAGGATGGCGGAGCATCCTTCGTACCTCAAGGCACCGATTGTTATGATCATTTGGCCGACCCTGCTAGAATTTAGCCGAATCTGGGGGAATTCCACCCCCAGTAGGGATCTTTATCGTGCCAAACATCGCATTGACACGGGCCCTACACTTTTACTTCCTATCCGAAAAGAAGGCATGTTTTAAATTTTTCTCCGCTATGAAAAATTACCAGCTCGGCCGGGGATCGAACCTGCGATCTTTGGATTATGAAGCAAACATACAAACCACTAATCCACCGAGACTGGCAATTAATAACTTATTATTCATATTTATAATGTTTCTATGAATTCTCCTAAAAAGATAATTTTTTTTAGAAAGTTTACTTAAAGTGTAATTTAGTGTTTCTTAAAATTTAAATTGTTGTCAATTTGTAGGCATTCATTTTTGTTACATTTTCAAACACATTGTTATTTATAATTGCCTTGACCGCTTGCTTACAAACCGCAATACATTTTGATTTTTGGAGGTTTAAACATAATTTGTTATCACCGAGCCATTTACGGATTTTAACCAATGCATCTGCAAACATAGTAATTTCACAGTTTTTCACATGTTTGACAATATCATTAATATATAAATTGAAAGAAATTGGGCCGAGGATTGTTCCCTGTTGAACACCAAGGTTATTGTTTTTATCTGTTGATGTACTGTTATTACCTATACTTGAATTTTTGCTGACTATCATTTAAATAACTTTTAATCCATTGTAGAACAACTTCCCCAAAGCCAATTATTTTCAATTTTAAATTAATATATTTCTATCAATAGTTTCAAATGCTCGCTTAAAGCCTAAAACAATACTAGTTATTACATTAAAAATTATAATATGGATAAGATTAATTAATCTGATTATAATTCGACTATAAACCACCAAAACTAAATCATCTGCTACCGCGCAATCTGGATGCTACGATGCTAATTGAGTGTGAAATTTCCCTTCAGTATATATTTATTCTTTTTAAGTAAATAATACTAATAATAGCAATATCCTTTTAATATAATTGATTATTACAATTATTTTAATCTGCTGTAACAAAAAGTAAAAATTATAAAATAAAGTAATTATCAGGTAATTTAATTAAGCAAACTCTTTCACACCTGGTATCACTCGGAGCTCTTGAAACAGTCATGTATGTGTTTGCGTTATACGAGTTTTAAAAATATGACCTGTATTGCGCGCTTCTGGTAAGGCCACTCCCTACATAACTGTTTCTGTTGGATGAACCAATGAACATAATAGTTTTTGACACAATATTTCTTCAATCTTTCTTCAATATTTTTGAAGTTTAAACTCGACAGTTTTGAATTCAAGGTTAATCTGAAAATTAACATAAAAATAATCGAAACTGTACGGTTTGATTGTCAAGCATTATAAAATATGAAAATATAGGTAATATCTTTCGCTTAGAATGTTGGTTTTTCTCGTTTTTGGGTAGTCTGATGGTAGTAGTGGCGTGGGCGACAGCATGCAAACATGTGGCTGGATGCGGCTAAGAAGAAAACGACAGCAGACAAAGGCCGACGCCCCCAAAAGGAGGCGGTGGTCAAGAAAAAACCAAGAACGACTATTTTTAGAACACTCGGGGTGGTCTCCTAGAATAACCGAAACAAAAAATAAAACAAAAACAGCAATAAATATTGAGAAACATTAAATAGATGTTGTTAGTTATGACGCTGTAAGATTTGATTTAGAATTTTGTGACTTGAGCCAGTTAATGATAACAAACTTTTGAATAGTGAGATATTAAGAAAATTAAAAATAAATTAAGAAGAGATAAGTGAGTAAATAAAAAAAGTAAAAGAAAAATAATCTCAGTCTCTAGCCGGCTAAACTAACTAACTCGAATCCCTCGGCCTGGTCGCCCAGTCCTACGGGCATCTGATCACCCATGAATTCCGCCCAGAGGGGGTTTCTGGTTCTTTGTCACTTATCACCAGTTCTGCGTTTTTCTGTTGCAAGTTGTCTGATATGCAATAGTGTGTTTCGAGTTTCTGAGGGATATTGCCTGCAGCACGACTCTCGTAGGGAGTTTACGCGAGAGGAGGAAGTGAAATTTTTGTATGGCCGTAGCACTCCCATTCGCGGATCCCCCGAATGTTTTCTAGACCAGCTGCATAGGGGATCAAGGCCTGACTTCGAGCTCATAGTGTGCGTTGTTCTAGGGAGTGGTATGTGTGTGTATGTTTTGGGGTATGAAACTAGGTCCTAAAACATATTTGGTCTTTGGAAATAATTCTTACAACACGGCGCTCGTAAAAGAAAACTACTGGCTAAAAAACGGACAACTAGGGCAAGGTCGCACAGATCATGAAATGTAGCAAATTGATACACATACAATAGACTATCCCGAAAACTCCGCTCAACTCTCTGCTAATACAAGTATTTTTTTGATGGAGAGTCTTGGTGGAGTTTACTACTTGTTAAAAGAGAAAATAATAATTATTGAATAAAACACCTTAGTTTTCCCCACTTCTTTAATAATAGTAATAAATAATAATAGCTACAACCCATAGCCTGGAAATCAGGCCCCAGAAGCTATAAGCTTGTGCGGGAGGGAGGGGGCGATTATTATTATTACGTAGGCCCTAGGTGCGGCTGCAGCCGACTTACAGTTAATGTTTATGTTAAGAAGTTTGAATTCGTCTACTCATTTTTTATTTTCTTTTTATATTACCCATCTTGAAAAATAGCGATGTGTTAGCTGAAATTGCTGAAACTGAGTTTTACAAATAAAGTGGAGAAAACCAAGGGTGTTTTATTCAATATTTATTTTCCATTAAACCAGTATATGTTTGAAGACTGTGTCATTAACCTAAATAAGTGAGATATACAGGGTGTCATGAGATAGAACGCATTAATTATAAGGGGTGATAGAAGACATCAAATGGAACAAAAAAGTCTGCATAATTTTTTTTCTATGTTAATAAGCTTTCGAGTAATTTAGAAAAAACCGTTGCCGTATCTGGCAACCTTGCTTAAGTATAATCGTAGGTGGATCTTGACCTTGTTTTAGAAAATCAAACAAACAAACTGATGATGAAAGCCGTTGTTTAAAAATAATAAATATCCCAAGCAGATTAGTAGAGTGATAATCTACGAAAATTGTAATCGGCACCGTAAACAAAATTCGTACGTTGTACTTTAAAATCACGCTGATTCATAGCAAACCAACTGTAAAAATAAGACAATCATTGATCTACATTTTGTATTTATTAATTTCCGAAATATTTTCAAAATCTCTTGACGTATTTGTTTTTTTAATAAAAAATACTATCTTATGTAAAGAAATTTGATTAAGGCACCTAATTACCATAAAATTAAAGATTTTTTAATGTAGCCAGAACAAGGTGTCAGCAAAATCCCTTAACCTAATTATCTAATTTAAATTAGATAATTCTTCTCTTTAACAGATATTCTCTTATAAAATCATTAAAAACTGTTATAATTAGAAGAACAAAGCGTTTTATCGACAAATTATTATTTCAAAGTTCAACAAACTACGAACACTATGACAGTATGATCTCACCTAATAATAATAAAAGAGTATTATTTACACTGTTGCGGTCAGGCATTGACCCAAATATTCTTCAAAACGTGCTTTTTATTTCAATGTCAAGAAACCTGCAGATCAGCATTTTGTACGAATATGGAGCAAATATTACAAACTTTACAGGGTTGTCACGTTTCTTAATCGAGTAAAATGAATTTGTAATTGTAAAAAGAATTCAATTTTACGCGGAAACGACATACCATAGGATAAAACGCTATTAAGGTTTGTTGTTGTGATAGATGAGATGCATCTGCCGACAAAGCCCCATACTTAAAGTACTACTATTAACGCGGCAAAATGATGTTAAAGTTTCCAACTTTCTTATTTTTTTCTGAAAAAGTGGTACGTTCTAGAACAAAGTTGTATAAGACCTTTTTGTTCCTTTTGGTGTCTTCCATCACCCCTTAACATGAAAACCACCTTGTGTATCAGTTTTCAGCAAATCCATTATCCAAAAGGTGTAATCAAAAATGATCCCTGACTTGATAACGTAAACGCTCGCATTGTATTTTGTATATTATGTCAAGTGACTTGCTTACATTTCCACTCTAACTGTTATATAAACATTTTAGCTATAGATTATTTTATTTAGACTTTTATCAAACTAGAAGAGATAAAAGTTTTGATTACTCAAAAAAATCATTTTTTTAAGAAATGAATGCTACTTCGGTAGAAGTACATTTTGAACAGCCTTAAATTCATACAATAGATTAATACTCGTATCTATAAGATTGTTCAGTATTGCATAAGAGATTTTTCTAAAAATATGTGTTGTAAGCAGTTACTGATCATGACTGAGCAAACTCGTCCATCATGTTATCTATTAATTTTCGATTTCACACCAACTTCAAATGTTTATAAATACAAGATTCCGCTCTCAAAAGAAACAAAAACAGAAAAGTCATGTAATCTAAAAGTGCAAGTCATTAAAAGTAGCACTATGAATTGTTTCTAAATCTTGCAAATTCATATTAATTTATCATGGAAAACGCATTTACATGATTATATTAACAAATATATAATCATGTAAATACAATGTATTTGAATTACTATTATCTTATCTCAAAAACACTTTTAAGTATAGATATTTAAAAAACTTACTATATATATAAACAAAGTTTGTCTCAAGAATTCAACAGTATTCCAGTTTTTATTTAAAACCAGTTAACATCGCACTAATATTTGACGAAAATATTAAAAATGGATCTTGATTCCATTACCTTAGACGTTCCAGATACATTCAAGCGCAATGAAAGAACATTCGAATTACCTAATAAGTTACTTCTTACTGGTGGACCAACGAACTTTTCACCGAGGGTTATAACTGCTCTGACCAAAAGCACTTAATTCCAGTTTGCAAGGAAACCTATCAGGTAAGAAGTGAATACAGAATGTAAATTTGTCATTTTCTTCGCATCTAACTTACATTTTATTTATATTTATATGATGTTAGATGATGGATGATATTAAAGAAATGAATGTCAAAGTAATGAATCAAGAAATGGCGTCGTGCACGTTGTGTTGAACTGCAGCGGTCCTCGTTATATCGTAGTATGGCGTGGCGGGAACAAGAAAAAAGCAAAAGAGATTGCAGGCGCTTCTAGACGAAGCTTTAGCTAATTGGGATGGAAGCGACGGAAGAGAGTGAAAAATACGACTCTGAAACTTCATCTGTTGACGATGTAGCGACTGCAAATGATGACTGGGGTCCCACAACAGGAAATCACAACAATTTCAATTTTTCAGAACGTGCTGGTGTTTGCCCTCAAGTCGCTACGGATTATTTGGGTAAAACTGAAACAGAATTTTATAAATTACTTGTTACAAATGAAATCTTCGACACCATGGTAGAGCAAACCAACATCTATGCTGAACAAACTATTATAGATGCCATTGCTCATGAAAAAGTAGGCAAATGTTCACGCCTAAATGACTGGGTACCTACTAACAGAGAGGAAATGCAGGTATTTCTAGGCCTGCTTATGTGGACTGGCCTAGATCATAAATCATCTGTAAAAGTTTATTGGAGTCGAAATATTTTATATAAGAATGGTGTTTCGAAAGTGATCTCAAGAAATCGGCGAGTTGCTTATTTTTATTGTTATTAGTTCTCGTATCTATGATTTTTTAGGTTTGAGCTGCTTCTCCGAATGTGGCACTTCTCCAACAACGAATTATGTGCACCAGGAGACCTATTGTATAAAATATAACCTCTGATAGAATTTGTCAATTCATCATATCGGTCTGTAGTGACAGCTTCGGGAGAACTCTGTATTGATGAAAGTATGATCCCATTTCGTGGGAGGCTAAGCTTTCGTCAATATATAAAAGGAAAAAGGCATAAATTTGGAATCAAGGTTGAACGTATCCCTTTGGGGGATCTTAGTGAAAATGAGACCCTCTTTAATTATCTAAGGGGGTTAAGGTTGGCAATCAAAAATAAAATAATTCGTTGATCACTAGGAACTATTGGTATATTTAATATTTTACATAAACACGCATTTACATTTACTGGTGATTAGAAATACCTTATGTTTACAGGTACCCCCCAAACACATACGACAAAATCATTGCCTGTATTCATGCATTCGCCGAATACACCAACCACCACTAACCCCTATCCTAAGGAAATCTCTTGTGTTGAACCACCACCAACAAAATGATGCGTGCACCACCAGAGCTGCTTTGCATCTGTCAACCACCATCTCTGCATCCAAAGCAACTGTCGAAGGGCGCAGGAAGCACCCTCACTTCGCGCCCTTCTATATGCTATTAAAAAGTTCTCCGTCATTCTATTTGCTACATAAGTTCTGATTTCTTCGGGAATTATTAAATCTTCTGTTCGTAACGGAGCTGGGGGTGCAGCACTTGTTTCATTTCGTTTCTAATCATTTTTTTCAAAGCCGGATTTTTGGGTAAAGCTGCTTGGGCAGCCTCTGATAGATTTGAGCCATTAAGGCATGCATTAATAATTTGTGACGTTTGCTCCATAGTTTCACCAGCACGGATTTTCATTTCTTACAAACTATGTCAGCTTCCACTTTTGTCGCATTACTGTCGTAGGCATGATTATGAATTTCCTTGACGATGATACCACCCGATGTATGAATACGACTTTTGCAGCCATTGTTCTTTTGCTCTCATCGCCAAAATTCTTTTGTTTTGTAGGCACTAATTCTATCGAAAACATAACAATAATCGTTACTGTGAAATTTATTTTTCCCTTTTCTGGAAAATACTTTCATTTTTCAAAATCACTCAAAGCAATAACAATAATTATAAGAATCAACAACAATTAATAAAATCTCAAATGTCCAAAAGAAAGATGTTAGATTAAGTGCACACTTCAAACACATAAAGAACAAATGAAGTCTAAAGTTGTAAAAACCTTTATATATGTATACTTAAGCTGGAGAAATCTTATATAACCCTAAAGTGGGGTGGAAAAAAATCAAAGCTGTTAAAATTTTTCTTTTTTATTTAGAACCATAAAGGATTGAGCGCTTTAACATACGATTCTAGTTAAGATATGACCTCGTCTATAGAAGTTAAGAACTCATTTTTGCACATTGCACCACGGTGAGAACATTTTAAGCTATAAACGAGAGTAGGTTCAAGTAGGCACTTATTTTCATTCGAATTCATTCTTATCTATGTTGTGTTTTGAATATTTAATAATTTTTTAAAATTTATACTTTTTTTATAAGATGTAGCTGTAAATTGTAAAAATTCTTGTTTGTTGTAACATAAATTATCCCAATTTAAATGTTATTATTTGTAATTGCTCTCACGTTGAATTACTTATTGAATTTAGAGTATTCATTGTGATTAAACCTAAGTGGAATTATATTCAGATAGAGAAAAGGGATAGACCCTCGATATTAACAAAAGTCGCGAACCTCAATTTATAAAGTTTTGAAGATAATAATTCATGTACCTATATTTGCTAGACTTTTACGGCATCTCTGACCCTTCCTTTTTACTATTGTTTTTTTTACATACCATGACGAAATCCGACTGCTCAGTTTAAAGAAATTGCTGGTTCCGTATGCTTTGAAGATTTCTTGGTTTCTTTAGGCTGTATTTTAATAAATTATCTCACTTCTGTCACTTATCAATGTGCTGGATTAAACTAAAACTGCATAGAAGACTTTTATGGCACATCTGTTTGTATTTTCCCTTTTTTGTAACTTGTTTTCAACAAAATATATTACTAGTAGAAGATTTGAAATACGTATACAGTAGTTATTAAATATATACATAAATATACCCACTACGTGAACTGTTTCGTTTTTTTACAAATTGTACGTCAGTTAATATAAATATTATTAACATTATTATCTACTAATTCCTCATTTCCTCGCATGTTATACAATTATGTACAGTATGTTGTTTAATTTGTACAATACATAATAATTCTTGAGTGTCATTTTGGTGGTATGGAAGGTTCAATCATAAACAACTTAATTATATAATGGTTGTTTCTCAAAACAATTACTAATATAATTTAAGATTCAAATAGATCATACCTTATATATGTAATCTCTTTTATCAAAAAATAAATATTTATTATCCTATATAAAAGAAACTCACTGAATGAATCCATTTGGCAATATTAAAATATAAAGCATTACTCTGCAACCAGTGCCATTCTATTCACCAATACAGTATGTACTACCTACCTGTAAACATATATCTCCCACAGCTTACCATTTCGCGCCGTAGTGTCCGCGCTCCCTAATGTCCTTGCGCCCTAGTGGCCGCGCCCTAATGTCCGGCTCCGTGTGTACTATGACACACTTTACAAACTGCAGAGTAGCTTCAAGTCACATTTGTAATCCATTTGTTTATCTTTATTACTGGGTCAAATAATTTAGAAATGAGTTTTGTAATTATTTTTGTAATATCTTTTTGGGGTAATAAATTGCTAGAATAATGAATTGATTTAAATTTGTTATGAGTTTTTTCTATTTTATCCTTCGTTACAGTATTGAATATTAACCAAAGACAAGATACAAGAAGACTTATGTTGATATCAACCAGTCTTTTTCCTTTTAATTTATCAGCTTCTCTTTTTCCCACGATTATTAGTGGTCGTGAAACTTTGGTTAGTTCGATTGCAAATGATGGAGCCTATAAAATTCTCTATGCACTGGAATGTCGCGCTAGCCAGTCGATTTCACTTTTCGTCAAAAACTTGACATATTGTGGCAATGTATTTTCGCAATTTAGCAGTGATTAGCTGGGCATTAAATAATAGAGCTTCATCACGAACTTTCGCAGCCAATCGTGCCCTCTAATATGTTCCATGGAAGGTGTGCCTCATGAAAACAAGTAGGGGTTTTCTTGCGATACCGATTTTCCCTGGTATTTTAATAAAACATGAATAGCTTTCTTAACTTTTTCTGTTAGTATAGGACATTAATGGTTCTCTCTCGTTTTTTAGCTATTTGCTCCATAGTTGTTGACCTAGTTCACAACCTAGTTTACCCACTAAACCTAGCTTAGCTAAAGTTTTTTCTAAATCTGTGAGTGTATTGGAAAACTTCTTTACCCTTTGCTCACTCCATGCGGGTCTTGAGGAATACTGTAGAACGGTCATCCTGGATGCTTCGCCTGATCGCCTTTTATTAAATAGTACTATCTTACATAATACCGACGAGGCTAAATTACTCCAGTTATAGTAATCAGGCGACTCTATAAGCATATCTTGAAGTTTCTGTAATTGATTATCAAGGTATTTATTGAACTTGATCAAATCTTTAAGTCATGGGTAACAATTCTGTCGTGTTCAGCTTTCTAGTGTTTAATGTAGCGAGAGCATTCGACGATATTTTATTTGCCCAGTCTAGATGCATTCTCAATCTCAGATCCAGTCTCAATGAATGCAGTTAAATATCTTACATCTTTCAAGCGCTTCTTTTTAAGCAGTTCTGATTTATGTATGGAAACGCATTTTCTAATACTACATATATCCTAACTTTAATGCTAAAGACTGGACTTCATATGGCGGCCTCGTTTTTCTGTTATAATGGGCGCGAATAAGTTTTTCACAGCTGAAACGAAATCAAAGTAGTTGCTACACCCAAACGCCAGCTTCGTCTTGTTTAGCATATAGTGATGGGAGAGGGGCGCGCAAAGCTACCCCAACTTTTGTTCAGTTTCTTTGTATCAGTTGTTAACTAGAATTACACTCGATTAGTAGCACCTCAAGGTTGAGGTTAGAAGTTGTTAGAAAAAAAGAAAAGAACAATAAATTCTTTTAAGTTTATTACAGTCTACATGAATTTTATTTAAAAGACCCTCATTAGCCCAAACATGGTCCAATCGAGCGAATTTTAAAAGTAGTATTAATATAATTCGAGTTAAGAAGCCGACCGTTGTGCAAGAAGACGCCAGGAGCAGAAAAATTCGTCTCAGTATCGGATTTCTGCAGTTCCGATCTTCCAGCAGCAGTCCAGTGCGAAAACAGCCTACGAATTTATTGCTGTAAGTCAACTCTTTTTTTCATAATTCATTTGATTTATCTATCAATTTGAGTCAATGCAATGGCAGAAAATGTTGTGCAATTGCGAGTTAGACGAGGCATAATAAAAGGCCTAATTACACGATTAAGAAATTATTTTGATATGATTGATGCAAATCATTAAATGACAGATTTATAGAAGAATTAAGTAGTAGATTGGAAAAAATTGATCCCTTATGGGACGAATTTAATGATGTACAGGGTCAGTTAGAGATTTTAAATCCTTCTAACACCATCGAGTCCGAGCGGGAAGATTTCGAAAATGAGTATTTTTCAATTACTAGTAAGATAAAGCATTATGTTATGAATTTAGAAATAATAAAAAGCAGAGTTCAGTGTCGGGTTCTTGAAGTCATAATGGCATTAGCGAAGCAGTAATTCATAATGATTTTATTAAGTTACTAACATTTAAATTGATCTCATTTGATGGTAAATTTCCAAATTGGATTTAATATAATAATACAAAAATTTTGTTATTTGTGCTCTTCGCTGAAAAGTAAAGCTTACGAGGTAATAAAATCAAATAAATAGCCGCCCCCTATTACAAAAATGCGTGGCAATTACTTGTGGATCGGTATGAAAATAAAAGCCTTATCTTAAAGGTATTTTTGATTATGCCGCGCTCAATAAATAATCGCACACCGAACTTAGGAAATTGTTCGATAATATTACTAAGCACTTGCGTTCGTTCGTTAAAAACTTTAGGCGAAAATACTGATTCGTGGGACCGCATAATAATTTACATAATAACGAATAAATTCGATCCCATTACTCGTCGTGATTGGGAGTCTTTCACATATGCAGGTGATTTACCAACAATGGCCAATTTGAATAAATATCTGAAATCTAAATGCGAAATTTTAGAGCGACTTCAAATCACAAAATCTGATAAACAAAAGCCACCAAGTTTACAATTTCAAAAAAGATTTTTGTCTAATACTTTGGTATCCAACTCAGGTAAAATTCAGTGTTATTATTGCAGCCAAGGACATGCTATTTACAGATGCAACTCGTTTTTAAAACTTTCCATAAATCAACGAATTTCGGCAGTAAAACGTTTGAAGCTTTGTTTGAACTGTTTGCGACCCTCTCATTCTTCGTGGAATTGCAATGTTCAAAAATGCTGTGCTAAACCACATAATTCTTTGATGCATTCAAATCCCATTAACGATATTACCATTAATCCCGAAAACGACAAAATAGATGTAAACAGCTTGGTACTTCACAGGAACCCGGATTAAGTACTGCGGAAATTGAGAAAAATTCCATTAGCAACCACGTTTTAGAAAACAATGCATTATCGATACCTTCTTCACAAGTTTTGTTATCAACTGCAATCAATAAGGTGAAAAATAGTAAGAACGAATTTATTAAATGTAGGGCACTCCTTGATAGTGGTTCCCAGAGCTGTTTTGTCACAGAAAAACTAAAGAAGTTAAATATACAATCATTTAAAATTAATCATGTAGTAAAGGGTTTAGGTCAATCATTGTCACACATTAACAATCAAGTCAATCTATTGATTAAGGTCCTAGTGTACCCAAAAAAAATTAAACGGTACATTAAAAAAGTTATATTGAAATTAATTATGCCAAATTAAAAAAAAAATCATTACAAAGGAACCATTTAGACACCCCAATACGGTGCATAAATCTTAACTGTATGATTAATAATCGTTATTTTTTCCATAAATAATATAATAACGTGATAATTTTGGATTTAAATTAATACTCTAGGAATGTTAAAACTTGCTTACCTAGCTTGTTTTGAAAAACGATGTTTATTAATTAAATTATTTCACATTTTTTACGTGAAAAATTAATTTTAGAGAAACTGTACATTCAAAGTTAACCAGAAAAATACCACTTAAGTCTCATAGTATTTGAACAATTTTCCCAAAATTTTAAAAAAATTGTATGTATAGTGACAAAATTATTGCCAAAAAAACTGTTTTTTTTTGCAGAAAACAGGTAATAATTTAGTCCCTAGACATACAATATTCTTAGAATTTTGGGAAAATAGTCCAAATACTATGAAACTTAAGTGGTATTTTTTTGGTTAACTTTGAATGTACAGTTTCTCTAAAATTAGTTTTCCACGTAAAACATGTGAAATAATTTAATTAAAAAAATTTTTTTTTCAAAACAAGTTAGGTAAGCAAGTTTTGAACATTCCTACAGTATTAACTTAAAACCAAAGTTACCACATTATTAAATTATTTATGAAACAAGAAACACACGTTTTTCTGGGTACACTTGGACCTTAAATCATGTTATAATGAATTTGAAATGAACATTAATTGTTTAGAAATTCCGAAAATAACGGATCAGCTACCATCCATATCATTTAATAGAGATTTCCTTAATATTTCGAATTCAATAAATTTATCTGACCCAACTTTTAATACAATTTTAATTATGGTGGAATGGTCCCGAGTGGCTTTGTAAAGACAGATCGGAATGGATTATATTTATTTCAACAATCTCAATTAGATATTCCCGAAGAACAACGGTCTATTTCTTGCTTTGTGACGGTATCGGTTGATCAGTTAGGCTTGATTAATAAATATTCATCGTTAATTAAGCTACAGAGGGTAGCAGCGTATATCTTTTATGATTTATAGAAATTGCTAAGGTCAGTCACAAACAACGTAAATTCGGCGAATTATCGCCTACGGAGCTTGATAACGCTTTGAGAATCTTAATAAGACTTACGCAAATTGAAAATTTCCCAGATGATCGTGACCGGTTGCTAAATAATCGTGAACTTAGGGCAAAAAGCAAAATTTTATCATTGAACCCTTTCATGAAAGATTAAAGAATTCAAGGCATATGATAAAAAATATCCCATTCTTCTTCCAAAAGGAAATTTTAAAACATACCCATGAAAGACTTGCATTGCGGTACCCAAGGTTTGTTATGTTCAGTAAGGAAGAAATACTGGCTGATTCATAGTGATTCATGTAAAAACATTAACAGAAAATGTGTGACGTGTTTCAAGGTACAACCAAGGCAGATTTAACTATTTAATGGGGAATTTACTAGGAATTCGAGTCAAGAACTACGCGCCGTTTGAGAATGGGGCGGCCACAGATTGGACGCCAAGTACCTGGTTCCCTTTAATCCTACCCATGAACTGGACTATGACGAAGGGATTAACATCTATTTATTGCCGGTTACTGATATTGTAAGAAGTTGTTTTTAGATTTGGGGAGGCCAAGTTTAAAATTATTTGCAAATGTTCTTATTTTCCTATTATAATTATTATTATCACCAGTTGCAGTTATTATTATTATTATTATCACCTTGGTACCAGTTAATTAAAAAGTAATTCGGTTAAACGGTCCTTGTATAAAAATTATATTGTCTGCTTTATAAAGAATCTGTAAGTTATAACAGTATTTCTAGTCGATAAATAGTATAGGGTCAATGTGGGTAATTGGAAACGGGGGTGAAAGAAAACACACCTAGTAACTGTTTAAATTTACATGTGGCGCCACCGTCATGTAGCATAAGGTACACCCTAATCTATTAAGAATTGGCGCCAATTTGTCATTTAAGGTTATACCTCTGAGAAGAGTAATTGTTAACGCGTTTTCAAATAACCCTACATTTTTTGGGAAATCCGTATGTGAAACACTGACTATTTAATTTATTAAGTGTAGTGTATAAAAGGTGAGTAATATTTGTATATAATTTTTGGTTATATAAGAGTTTTGGTATGGGTTTCTGATGCAGTTTTAGGTTAGATACACTTTGTTTGGGAACACGTCGTGGGGGTAGATGAAAACGATATGGGTAATTGAAAACATTAGAAGTAGCTAGTCACTTGACGAAATTAACAAACTTATTACCTTAAAAGACACTACTCGATGACTAAAGCATTTCACTTACTTACAGCAAGTGCTCAGAGATGCCACGTAAATACACAAAAAAGAGAAATGAACCAACATATAACTTACAGGACATGGCAAATGCAGTCTCAGATGTCAAAGAAAAAAGAAAAACTTACCGCGAAGCAGGTGCGTTTTATAAAATTCCACATACCCTCATATATAACAGAATTAAGGGTAGAAAAATACCACTCGACAAAATGGGCGCCGGAGTTCCACGTGCATTGCCACCTAATGTAGAATTACATATTGTAGAATGTCTGAAAACACGCAGTCGTATTGGCTATCCATGCGATAAAGAAAAATTATTGCGATTAGTTGGCGAATATGTTAATTCAAATAATTTGAGAACGCGGTTTAAAAATGGAAGACCCGGGGAGGATTGGTACCGCTCCTTTATGGTTAGACATAATTCGTTATCACTCAAAAAACCTGAGCATTTACAAAAATCGAGGAAGGATGCTCGTAAGCCTGAAATTATTTACGATTTCTATGAGAAACTCAGAAAAACTGTTACTGAAAATGACCTTGCTCTTCCAAATATGTCTAAGTTTATTTTTAACGCTGATGAAACAGGGTTCAACAGTGATCCTTCACGTATAAGAACCATAGGAGAAAAGGGTCAAGCTCTCGTTCGTGTATCAGGTGGTTCCGGAAGGGAATCTACCACTGTTTTAGCGTGCGTTTCTGCAGATGGTAGATATTTGCCACCACTGATCGTGTTTAAGGGGGCGGCAGTTCAAGCAAGGTGGGTTTCTGACAAAGCTCTTGCAGGTACTCTTTACGCCGCTACACTATGGTTTCTGAGCCCTGATTTTTTGGCCAAAATTAATAAAATCACGTTATTAATACATTAGTCAGTTTAAATATTCTCTATGGTGATTAATAACAAACTAAAACCAATTCAAGGGTATTTGATATTAAAATTCCAACGATAAATAAAACATTTTAGTGAAATTTTTATTTATACCCATACTACAATTCATTTTCTAATTCTAGTACATCTAATAGATTCACGGGAACTATTTCGGGCAGCATATTTTCTATCACCAGAGAATAAAGCCTGTTCTGGGACAGAACAGACTTGGAGAAGGGGCAGTGTAATAAACGGGAGTAACCCCAATACGCCGCCGTCGAACCTTCAAGAGGTTGCGTAAGTGATGGTATGACATGCTATGTATGATGTGCTGGAGACTTCTAGAGGATTCTACACACTTCCGTGTGGCTATATACCGCGGTCGCGTAGAAAAAGGATCAATCATTGTTCAACCGGTGAATTGAATATGCCAATAGTGTAATTAGTAGACAAATATAAATGTGTAGTAAATAAATAGTCCTTAAATAACCTACTTTAAGTTTGTTAATATCTAGTTTAATTTCGTTAACAGTTTATAATTATAGTGATTGTAATTAGTGTATGTAAATAATATTTCTCTTGTTAAAAGACGATTGAACAGCATTTTTGGTATTACTAAGACCATTTTCAACATTAATAATACACATTTTTAAATTATTTTTTAATAAGAATGAGGTATTATCTCTAAGTTATTGAGATTTTCAAAATTTTTCATACTATTAGAAAAATTGTTTCTAATAAAACTAGCAGATTCCATTTCTCAGATGAAGCAGTGTTTCTGGCTAGATTAAAAAGTTTGCAATTGTTAGTTTGTGTGTGGAACCACAAGCTGCATTTCTCTTATCAATTATTATGTCTCATGAGAAAATCCGTGTCTTATTTATGAAAGATCTGCGACCTACTTTAAATTCCCAAAAAAAAGGTAATTTCAAAGATTACTGAGTACGTACTCTTGATACATAATAATACGGAAAAGAGTTTTTTATAGTACTTGCTATATGTGAAGTACAGTGAGCCCAAATTGAGTGAGGATGGTTTGAATTTGGCGCCTTAGGTTTTAGTGTATTTCACGTTGTTAGTGTAGGACTATTGAAATGTGTTGCGTCAAATCACAGAGACAACTCGTCACTTTCTCGTTTACATCGTTGTGCTTTGCCACGTTGTTTTGGATTTTCATTGAATTTTTGCTTTATTTCGCTTGTTTTCGTATTTTACAAAACACTTCTTTTCAGAACTACGGTTTGTTAGACGATTTTATTATAAAGTAAGCTTATTATTTAAAATTAATGAAGTTTATATGCTATATTATTTTTTAGACGCCACTGTAAAATAAAAGAAGGATAAGAATATCCAAAAAGTATTCATGTTGCCAACGTGACAATAATTTACCATGACGGTAAATTCAAACAGTCCTCAGTCATTTTGGATCACCCTGTATTAGAAATCTATGGAAAAACAAACTTAAAACTAAGTCGGATTTATGTAAATAAAAACGGTGATGTTTATTAACCTCTGTATCACAATAATGAGTAGCAGCTGTCACGTTATTGCTACTTACATATATGATTTGATATGCTTTCTTTAATACTATTGATTGATTATGTAAAAATATTTCAGAAAAACACAATGGTAGATAAAAATATGAATTAAGACTTTTTGTCAAGTTCTCAACTTTTACACGGCGAGAAATGCAATAGTACTAGTAACGATACACATTCGGTCACGATATGTATTGTAGCATTGAGTAACTGTACTATAGAATGGAGTCAACCATCCAGACAACGTTATTTTAAGGTGGCGCACCTAATAATTTAATCACAACGGTCCTCCTTTCGGGGACACGACTTGAGATACGCTCAATTCTAGCACTAATGCTATTGCAGAAGCTGTCAGCACACTGGTGGGAGCGAGGTGTGCCTATCCAGACCTCTACTAGCTCTCCAGGCTAGTACCGGAGTTATAAACGTACTCACTAGTTGAGACCCCTTCTTCCGGCATAGGTGACGGCCTCTATTCTAACTTCGGAGTTTCCCCACTTGTGTGGGACAACTACCTGACCAAAACCAACCTAAATCTGGCAGGCTTGGACGGTTATGCCACCCCGGTCTACTAGTTATAGGCCTGGTGTGGCCTCGTCAGCGCTTCGTTTAGTTCTACCTAAGCAGAACCCCGGTGTGTACCCTTGGATTGAAGTTGTTTTGATGATTGAGAGGCTGTGTATTCGCTACAATACCCCTTGAGCTCAGCGGCTCGAACCGGTTTCTTCTGATCACAAGACTGGAATTGCACAGCCATACCGTGATCCTCAAACTCTCGTTTATGAATCCAGCTGGCTGGTGGCATGCAGTGTACCATCGGCCAGAAATTGTCCACCCCCGTCCTGGATAAACCTAACTCGAATTACCTTCCATCAGGCAGAGATGATACATTGGAATTTTCAAAAATATCTATGGCTTCCTGGTCAACTCAGCTTGTAAAAATGAGTACTTGGAAAATAATTATCAGAGGGAATAATTTAAGGATTACGATTAAGTGCGTTTTGCGTGACGAGTTCAGAAATTGCCAAAACGTTCCAAGTTTACCACCCTGTATCTACGTTATATGTGTGCACCATGTTTTCATATTCTAGAAATGTGTGGACAAGTCTTTCATATTTATGTTCACGGATTGTCAAATCACAGGGTGCTTGCAACCATTTGATTTAAGGCTTACAATTGAAGTGCGTTTTGGGCGACCAGTAAGGAAATTGCCATAACGTAACAACTTTAACAGACTCTATCTACGATATAGGTGTGCACCATGTTTTCTTATTTTGGAAATATGTGGACAAGTCCTTCATATTTATGTTCCCGGATTGTCAAATCGCAGGGTGCTTGCAAACATTTGACTTAGGAATTACGAATAAATTGGGTTTTGTGTGTCTTGTAAAGAAATTGTCCAAACGTACCATCTTTAACACCCTGTATCTACGGTATAGGTGTGCACCATTTTTCATATTTTGGCAGTGTGTAGACATGTCCCTCCTGCTTACGCTCCTGAATCTTTGTACCGGAGTATGCTTGCAAACATCTGAATTAAGAATAGCGAATAAAGTGCGTTTTGTGTGTCTTGTAAAGAAATTGTCCAAACGTACGGTTTTTAACACCCTGTATATACGATATAGGTGTGCGCCATATTTCATATTTTGGCAGTATGTAGACATGTCCTTCCTTCTTACGCTCCTGAATCTTTGTACCGCAGTATGCTTGCAAACATCTGATTTAGGAATTACGAATAAATTGGGTTTTGTGTGTCTTGTAAGGAAATTGCCCGAAAGTACCATATTTAACACCTTGTATCTACGGTATAGGTATGCTCCATTTTTCATATTTTGGCAATGTGTAGACATGTCCTTCCTGCTTACGCTCCTGTATTTTTGTACTGCCGTATGCTTGCAAACATCTGATTTAGGATTTACGAATAAAGTACGTTTTGTGTGTCTTGTAAGGAAATTGTCAAAATGTATCAACTTGAACACCCTGTATCTATGGCTGATGTGTTCTTCATCATTTCATTTTAGGCTATCCTAGAGGCAATAACCTGGTGGTTACTGTAGGTTAATGTAACCTTTTTACAACGCTGTAAACGGCGAGTAGAGAGGTTTAAAATTGGGCCATATATCTTGCCTTACTGGTTTACTTCTTTCTACGTTCGTATTGGCCAATGTCAAGAGGTAAATGGGAAGCATTTTGAACACCTTCGATAATTTTGAAACTCGTTGCCTCGACTGGCCTTGACCTTGTCTTCACTGCCTGGGATCAAAACATTGTTTAGAGTGTCTTAGTCAACAGGTATTACAAATGTAAAATTTTAAAGTTTCGAAACTTTCATGTTTTTAAAAATGTGTTACAGATACAGCTACAATTTGCATAAATTTGGAGACGCATTCAAAATATTCACTAAGCGTTTTTCAGTTTTATGTGATATTCATTTCTTGAAAAATACAATACTTTCAAAACGTTTATGTTTTTCTTTAATTTTTTATCATTTCAGCGACATCTTGCGAAAATTTCAAAAAATATCCCAAGTAAAAATGATTTATAATTTGTCGTACAATCTGATTCCGCAATAAAAAATAGTAGTTGCTATTTAAAATTTCAAAGTTGCCCCCCACCCCACCCACTTGGTGGGGGGGTCGAGTGAAGTATCAATAAATAGCTTTTGAAAAAATATTTGACACGTATTTTTGCTTTTTTTCTGATGTGTTGTTTGCAAGATTTTCAGGGGTTCCCATACATTTCTAACACCCTGTATACATTTCTCGACACTGAAACAATTAACATTGGAAAATATTTAGCTGATAATAGGATAAGTTGGTCTCCTAGTTTTGGAAGTATTTATGAGGGGGGTATAAAAAGTACTAAACACCATATTAAACGAATGGTAGGCAATAGACATTTGACGAATATAATACAGTATGACTCAGATTGAAAGCATCCTAAATGCCCGACCCTCTCTCAGACCCAGAAGATTTATCAGCTTTGACACCGGGGCATTTTTTAATTTTTAAACAAGATTAAATATGTTTTTACTTTAACAGATAAAGAATGGGTTTCTTAACACGTTAACTGCCGGGCCATATTCGGTAATCGGGTCCGTGGCGTCAAATGACTTTGTGTATTTTTTTCATCACCGAATGTTACAAAATAGACTTTGATGATGACGCAGACCCCGAAAAATTTTTTCTTATTGTATTTGGAGGTGTGCATAATATATATGCACGTGGCGTACAGCTATATCTTGATGGTCTTACGCCGTGTGCATGCATTGTATGCACAGGTAATCGTGTACAGGCGCATGTGTATCAATATGCGACAAATGCAAATAGCGTCGTGCACGTTGTGTTGAACTGCAGCGGTCCTCGTTATATCGCAGTATGGCGTGGCGGGAACAAGAAAAAAAAACAAAAGCGATTGCAGGCGCTTCTAGACGAAGCTTTAGCTAACTGGGATGGAAGCGACAAAGACCCTTATGCCACTGGCGATGATGATCCAGACTATGATGGTGAAGCAGGTGATAGTGTAACAAGTGACAATGAAATTAGTGCAGGTCCCTCTAAAAGAAGGGCCCGAAAATATACCCAAACAAGCCGTGACGATCGTGTGGATTTGACTACAAGTGACAAAGAGAGTGAAGAATACGATTCTGAAACTTAATCTGTTGACGATGTAGCGACTGCAAATGATGACTGGGGTCCCATAACAGGAAATCACAACAATTTCAATTTTCCAGAACGTGCTGGTGTTTGCCCTCAAGTCGCTACGGATTATTTGGGTAAAACTGAAACAGAATTTTATAAATTACTTGTTACAAATGAAATCTTCGACACCATGGTAGAGCAAACCAACATCTATGCTGAACAAACTATTATAGATGCCATTGCTCATGAAAGAGTAGGCAAATGTTCACGCCTAAATGACTGGGTACCTACTAACAGAGAGGAAATGCAGGTATTTCTAGGCTTGCTTATGTGGACTGGCCTAGATCATAAACCATCTGTAAAAGATTATTGGAGTCGAAATATTTTATATAAGAATGGTGTGTCGAAAGTGATCTCAAGAAATCTGTGAGTTGCTTATTTTTATTGTTATTAGTTCTCGTATCTATGATTTTTTAGGTTTGAGCTGCTTCTCCGAAACTTCTCCAACAACGAATTATGTGCACCAGGAGCGATTGTATAAAATACAACCTCTGATATATTTTGTCAATTCATCATATCGGTCTGTAGTGACAGCTTCGGGAGAACTCTGTATTGATGAAAGTATGATTCCATTTCGTGGGAGGCTAAGCTTTCGTCAATATGTAAAAGGCATAAATTTGGAATCAAGGTTTTCAAATTATGTTTGTAAGGAGGCTATACTTATAAATTAAAAGTTTATGCTGGCCTGGAAAAGCAGCACAACGGACCTGTCGCTGATAGTGTCGTTATGAGCCTCTCCGATAATGTACTAGATTCCGGGCGTACATTGTATACAGACAACTGGTATACAAGCGTTGGTTTAGCCAAAAACAAACACACCTTGTAGGGACACTAAGAAGTAACAGAAAGGAAAACCCAAAGGAAGTGGTAGAAAAGAAATTAGCAAAGGGAGAAATTTTCGGCCAACAAGAAGATTGTATATCAGTTATGAAATGGAGAGACAAGAGGGATCTACTCTTTCTTTCAACGAAACATGGCGATGAATTAGTTAACGTGACTACTAGAACTGGTGCTAAAATAAAACCAGCTGCCATTGTAGATTATAATGCTGCGAAGTCATGCATAGACGTCTCGGACCAAATGACAGCATATTCTACTTCCCTGCGTCGTACTGTAAAATGGTATCGAAAAATTGCGTTGGAGATTTTAACGGGAACTTCACTAGTCAACTCATGGTTATTGTTCATGAAGGTTAACAATAAAAAGTTGTCAATTACGAATTTGAAAGAGAATCTATGCCTGCAGCTCATGGGACTTGAAAATGAAAATGTTCCTGGACAGACGGGAAATGGAGCTAAACATGAACTTATAGAACAGCAAAAAAGAAAGAGATGCAAGGAATGTTACCAAACACTTTCGGAAAGAAACGGTCGCCAATATGCAATAAAACACAGCAAACAGGTACTACTTGCTTGTCCGGGATGCATTTTTACGTGTCCTATGTGGATAGCGCTACAGGGTGCATTAATCGTATAAGACTTGTTAAATTCAGACTGGCGTTTCATTTGCTATAAGGCTAGAGCACGATGCACATAACGTTATGCGCGGTTGCTACAAACATCAAGCACAACTCCGTGGCTTTTGACATCGGTTTGACTTATGCATAATAAAACACTTCTAAATATAGTGTTAACGGTTTCATATTGTAACTATAAAATATTACATGGCATAAGTAGGTACCTTGTTACGGGTCAAAATCTCACAAAAATCATACTAGCCTGTTTCTACTACTTCTATACTTTTTTCATGCCTAGTGACAGACTACTGTCAATTTTTTGTTGATTTGTAGAATTTTCTTTTTTTTCGTATCTTGAAAAACTTATCTAAGTCAAGTGGATGTTGTCTTCGAGTTAAGATAGATTGATTTGGATTTTGAAACTCACGCTTATGAAAGTGGATAATTTGGCAACCATACCACTCATTCGTTCTGCATAAGTTAAACATTAACTTGCCGTGTGTGTTAATGTAGTAGAACGTAGTCTTGTACGATTATAGACGCTGTTAAGTTTGATGGACCCTCGTTAAAGGGGTAAGATTTTAGAAATGTCATGCAGTTCTATTTGAATACAATTGTTAATCATTTCATATTTTATTCTAGTCCTTTCCTTTCCCATTCTTTCTTTTCATTATCCTTGGCGCTACCTACTTTTCTGCCTATACCTGTGGCCTGGGAAACTTCATTTGGCTGAGAAATCCAGATCCGAAACTTAAAGGAACTGAGCCTGAGTGAAAATAGATAAAAGAAATAGAATTTGGCGAACTATTGAATTTACCTTGAGCTGTCAGATAAGAATACCTATATCCTTTTTTTTTATACTGAAGACTTAAGGTCAGAAAACATAACTTTATTATTTACCAATTAGTCATTGACTTTGTTTTGGACGTTAAAAGTGCTCAATTTATAAGTTTTATATTTTTTTTGTGTAATCATATACACCTTATAATTCACATTTGATGTATTGTAAGGCCACTCTTTGTAACGCAAGTTCATTTTTAATGAAATTTTTGCAAATGAGCAAAGATACTGACTACTAAAAGGAAATGCGCATTTTTTTACCATGGTCTGTTACTCTGTTACCAAAATCCTCTTATATTAGTTTCGCCCATTTAAAATACTAAGAGAGGCTGTTCGAGTATTGTGAATTTCTTTAATTTACCTAATTTTTCTTTGAAATTCTCGACGTTTAATTTATAATTTTAATAGTTGACAGATACAGGTTAATTATTTGATAGTTCTAAAACCAGAGGTTACTTTTGAATTTTGTCAGTTACTACCTTTAATGTTCCCGTTAATGTACCCATAATTTAATTCTATGTGGAAGTGGTATGTAATTATGAACTTTTCATAGAATATGTTATTATAAGCTAATTGAAGTGATTGGGTTTCGATTTCAATTTCAACAATTCTGTATCTAGTCCCATAGATTAAACAAACATTTTGAGTTGGAGTATCTAGTTTTATTTGGTGTTACCTGTAGCCTTAATTCGGTACCTTCTTTGAGGTTTTAAGAAAGTAGATCATTTGGTAGTGATGATTTTGTATGAACATTCACGCCTAGTTACGCTGACGTACCTACTACCTGGCGCCCTCTAATTCTTGTAAACCCAACCCTACTCTCCGTCATCAGAGCTAGCACGGCGTAATTTAGAGCGATCCTCATCTACTGGTAACAACAATAATAATATTAATAAAAATAAATTAATTAAAAAGAAAAAGTCTTCTGTTGTTATATTAGTTGTGTAGTAGTTGTTATGAGAAGAGGGCCAGATTTTTGAAACGTAACGCATTGGGAACGTTACGTTGCAAATATTTTTGGCGCCCAACGTGTGAGGCATTGTGTTTAAAGGGTGGCAAGCTTTACTTCACCCAAGAGTTTCGTTTAGATCACGTGTTTTTATTTGTTTTTCTTGTTACTTCACGAAGAGACTTGTTAGTCTTCAATTCTGTGTTAATTTGAATAATTGGATTGTTTACTTGATTATTAGTTTGAATTGACTTGCCTAATACGAAATTACTTGATTTTTTTTACCTGTGATACGACAACAATGGATATTAATCGATTATTGGTAGATGAACTGAATTATGAGCTAATGGTAAGAGGTGTAACTCCTGTTGGGAACGTACAAGAGAAGCGCAAGGTACTGCGAGTACAAATTAATATAGAAAAAATGACTCCTTCTAGAGTAGAGAATCCGAGGTTGAATGCTGTGGACGAACTTCGAATATGCCGAGAAAAACTTAGTTTGTTAGAAGCCGAGTTTCCCACGTTAGAAGTTCCAGTAACTAGTAATGATTATAAGCGTTTGCGAACAAGATTGTTGCATTTACATGGTCGACTAGAAAGGATCGAACCAGAGGAAGAACCCCTTCGAACAGAAAAGGAATTGCTGGTGAAAGCGTATTTACTCATGGTAAATGAACTGGAGGCTAAAATAACAACTGAAGACGCGGGAAAGTTAGACAACAACTTAATTGATTTAGATCCGGAAGTCAACCTTACCTCCGTGCAAGATCCAATACGATCATCTGACATATCCGAAATCCAACCCAAATCCGATATGAATGAGCTGCGAAGGTTTTCTTCGATGGTTTCCCTTACACGTAATCCTATTCCCTACTCCCCGATTACTAATAAAGGAGGCACGTTTCTTTCTCCAGACAATAGTACAAACAATTATAATCGATTGACCATAAATAAATGGAATATTCAGTTTGATGGAGAAACAGGTCTCTCAGAGTTTTTGGAACGAGTTGAAGAACTCCGGAGGGCACGTGGAGTTAGCAAGCAACAGTTGTTCTATGCTGCTGTTGAGTTGTTTACGGGGCATGCTTTAGTTTGGTATCGATCAGTAGCTAATAGCGTAAGAAGTTGGGAGGAATTGGTCTTGCGTTTGCGTGAAGCCTTCTTACCAGTCGATTATGAGGAAAGTTTGTGGGACGAAATACGTAATCGAACTCAAGGTTCAGAAGAACCTGTTACTGTATATATAGCAATTATGGAAAATCTCTTCAGACGTCTATCTTGTATGCCACTAGAAAACGTGCGAGTAAATATTATTCGACGAAGCGTTCAGCCATACGTTCAAAGGCAGTTAGCACTGCATTCGACACCTACGATCTCCGACTTGGTACGAGTTTGCAAGCTTATAGAGGATGCTCACTTAAGAATCGAAAAATTCCATGACCCGCCTACTTGTACAAAGTACACTTTAGAACCCGATTTAGCCTATAAGAGAGCGAAGAAGTTTTCCCGAATCGCTACTGTCAACACAACAGCAATAAACGAGAAACCTACAACGGTCGTAACGAAAGCTTGCGTGGACCAGAGACCCTAATGGGCATCTGACGTGTTGGAATTGTAGAGAAATTGGACATCGGCATCGCCAATGCAGAGAAACTAGACAAATATTTTGTTACCGGTGTGGAAAAGCCGAAGTTACCTTTAAAAACTGTCCTACCTGCTCAAATAAGGGAAACGGACGTCGGGGAAATTGAACGGTCGAGCAATATCCCCTCTGTTAACGAAAACATCGACCAAACCTATATCGAAAATAACTTACCTAGATACCAATATTGACTTTTATCCGAAGAAGATCCTACTCGATTATATCTTAATGCATGCTGAGGGTGATCAAAGACCTTACCTGAAGGTAAGTATTTTAGGTCGAAACCTCCATGGCTTACTAGATTCTGGAGCTACCAGAACTATTGTCGGTACTGAGGGATGGAAGTTTCTTCAAAATGTTGGGTTAAGACTTCAGTCCGATACTAAGTCCAACTGTACAGTAGCCAATGGAAAAACATGTCGAGCGATCGGAACCATAGATGTCCCTATAACCTTGGAAGGTAGAACTGTTTTAATAAATGTCATTGTAGTACCATCAATATCTAGCCCCTTGATTCTTGGACTTGATTTTTGGAAGTCCATGGGTTTAATTCCGAATTTAAAACAAGACGTTTGGCACTTTTCTTCTGAGCCTTATTCCGCCATAAATATCAATGCTATTGAGAGTCGCACCGACCTAACTCTCGAGCAATCCCAACAACTGCAGGCACTTTTGGAAGATAAATTCCAACGCATGGGTGATAAATTAGGTTTCACCACGGTAGTAGAGCACGATATTGTTACCGAAACACCACCTATCAAGCAACGATACTATCCAGTGTCGCCGGTGAAGCAGAAACTCATTGATGCAGAGCTACAGAAAATGATTGACTTGGACGTCGTAGAACCATCCACTTCGGCATGGTCGAGTCCTATCCTTCTTGTTCCAAAACGGGACGGAAGTTACAGATTCTGTGTAGATTATCGCGTTTTGAATAAAGCGACCAAAAAAGATGCATACCCTATACCCTACATTTCATCCATTCTAGATCGTCTACGTGATGCTAAGTACCTAAGTTCCCTTGATATTCGTTCAGCGTATTGGCAAGTGGGAGTTAAGCCATCTGCTCGCGAACTTACCGCCTTTACTATACCAGGTAGAGGACTCTTTCAATTTAAACGACTTCCGTTTGGGTTAACTAACGCGCCAGCCACCTTCCAACGATTAGTTGATAGAGTATTAGGAGCGGAACTGGAACCTTTTGTTCATGTGTATCTTGATGACATTATCATATGTTCTCCCGATTTTGAGACGCATCTTCGGATTTTAGCCCTAGTTTTCGATCGTTTAATAGCAGCGGGACTTACTCTCAGTCGAGAAAAATGTCATATCTGTCGCCCAGAACTAAAGTATCTTGGTTACGTTGTTGATAGGAATGGTCTTCGTGTCGATCCAGATAAGGTGCAAGCCATTCTGAATATTTGTCCCCCGAAGAACATTGCCGAAGTTCGTCGATTTGTAGGCATGGCCAGTTGGTATCGTAGGTTTTGTGAGAACTTTTCTTCGGTCATAAATCCCCTAACGGATTTGACAAAGAAGAATAGGAAGTGGAAGTGGACTGATGAATGTCAAGAATCGTTTGAAAGCATCAAACAAATGTTGGTCACTGCACCTATTTTGACACGACCCGATTTTAGTCGACCATTTGTCTTACAAACCGATGCCTCGTCCTATGGAGTAGGTGCCGTCTTGTTACAGCACCTTGACGATGGAGAAAAGGTTATTTGTTTTTTATCCCGTTCCCTTAGTAAGCAAGAACGCAAATTTAGTACGACGGAGCGAGAGTGTCTTTCTGTCATATGGGCTGTTGAGAAACTTCGACACTATCTAGAAGGCGTCCACTTTACGATTGTTACTGACCATTATTCACTGTTATGGCTAAATAATTTAAAGGATCCCACTGGTCGATTAGGTAGATGGGCGTTAAGACTACAACCGTTTGATTACGAAATCGTACATCGAAAAGGAAAAGAACATGTTGTACCTGACTTCTTATCAAGATCTGTTCCCGAGGCGGAAGTTTCACAGGTGTCTGCCGTAGACAATACTATTTCAGATCGTTGGTATGATAAAATGTGTCGCTTGGTTAGAATGAATCCTTTGCAATATCTTCAATGGCGATTAGAGGGCACCAACTTGTTCAAGTACATTCGCTGTGATTATCCAGAACTTCGCGAACCAAATGATGTTTGGAAAATAGTAGTGCCAAAACATGATCGAAGGAAGCTAATTCAAGAACATCACGACTCAACGACCGCATGTCACAACGGTGTATACAAGACATACGAAAGACTTAAGAATCGTTACTATTGGCCAAAGATGCGGGCCGATGTTGCTAAGTATGTTCGATCCTGTATTATTTGTCTTCAGACAAAACCCGAGAACCAAGGACCTCAAGGTCTGATGGGTAATCGACCCAACATTACTAAACCGTGGCAGATGATTTCCATTGATTTATGTGGACCGTTACCACGTTCATCTCAAGGGTACTCCTATGTTTTAGTTATGTCTGACTACTTTACCAAATATGTACTTTTCCATCCTCTCCGTTCAGCAACCGCAATATCGATAACACGATTTGTCGAAGATCAAGTGTTCCTGGTTTATGGTTGTCCTGAATTTGTCATTTGCGACAATGGATCACAATTCCGATCCCGTGAATTTTTCAAGTTATGTGAGAGTTATAGAACGAAGATCCTTTACAACGCAGTTTATCATGCTCAAAATAATCCCGTAGAGAGAGTGAATCGTATACTCAAAACAATGCTTTCAGTTTATGTTACCGAAAATCATCGAAAATGGGACCAGTTGCTGCCCAAAGTTGCTTGCGCAATTAGAACTTCTATTCACGAAACTATAGGGGTGACACCGTTTTTTGCAAATTTTGGCAGAGAACATATTATTTCAGGTGATCTTTATAAAACCCGCCTACCAGAGCAATCCCATCCAGCAGTGCAACCGGTAACTGAACAACAGCGCCCGATGCATAAGAATTTTGCAAAACTCTTTGAAGATATTCGCAATAGATTGACCGAAGCACATCAACGAGCTAAGAGACGCTACGATTTGCGACGGCGCTCAGTGGAATATACCGTGGGTCAGAGAGTTTACCATAGGAATTACGCATTGTCAGATGCCACAAGACACTTCACAGCCAAGCTGGCTCTCAAGTATAAAGGCCCCTTTATTATTAAAAATAAAGTATCTCGATTAGTGTATGAACTAGTAGACGCTGAAGGAAATTCACATGGAATGTGGCACGTAAAGGACATTAAAGCTGAACCACCCGACGCGATGGACAGAGGAGCTCTCGATTAGAATCGACATAATTAGATTTCCTTTCAATACATAAGGTTGTAGTAGTATTCTCGTAGTTACGTTTTTCTTATATGTTATAATATTTATTTTTCTTTATTATGGGACATTGATCATTGTTAATTCATGGAATTAACTCTTTTCCAGCTTGAGGGGGAGTTGTTACGGGTCAAAATCTCACAAAAATCATACTAGCCTGTTTCTACTACTTCTATACTTTTTTCATGCCTAGTGACAGACTAGATCAATTTTTTGTTGATTTGTAGAATTTTTTTTTTTTCGTATCTTGAAAAACTTATCTAAGTCAAGTGGATGTTGTCTTCGAGTTAAGATAGATTGATTTGGATTTTGAAACTCACGCTTATGAAAGTGGATAATTTGGCAACCATACCACTCATTCGTTCTGCATAAGTTAAACATTAACTTGCCGTGTGTGTTAATGTAGTAGAACGTAGTCTTGTACGATTATAGACGCTGTTAAGTTTGATGGACCCTCGTTAAAGGGGTAAGATTTTAGAAATGTCATGCAGTTCTATTTGAATACAATTGTTAATCATTTCATATTTTATTCTAGTCCTTTCCTTTCCCATTCTTTCTTTTCATTATCCTTGGCGCTACCTACTTTTCTGCCTATACCTGTGGCCTGGGAAACTTCATTTGGCTGAGAAATCCAGATCCGAAACTTAAAGGAACTGAGCCTGAGTGAAAATAGATAAAAGAAATAGAATTTGGCGAACTATTGAATTTACCTTGAGCTGTCAGATAAGAATACCTATATCCTTTTTTTTTATACTGAAGACTTAAGGTCAGAAAACATAACTTTATTATTTACCAATTAGTCATTGACTTTGTTTTGGACGTTAAAAGTGCTCAATTTATAAGTTTTATATTTTTTTTGTGTAATCATATACACCTTATAATTCACATTTGATGTATTGTAAGGCCACTCTTTGTAACGCAAGTTCATTTTTAATGAAATTTTTGCAAATGAGCAAAGATACTGACTACTAAAAGGAAATGCGCATTTTTTTACCATGGTCTGTTACTCTGTTACCAAAATCCTCTTATATTAGTTTCGCCCATTTAAAATACTAAGAGAGGCTATTCGAGTATTGTGAATTTCTTTAATTTACCTAATTTTTCTTTGAAATTCTCGACGTTTAATTTATAATTTTAATAGTTGACAGATACAGGTTAATTATTTGATAGTTCTAAAACCAGAGGTTACTTTTGAATTTTGTCAGTTACTACCTTTAATGTTCCCGTTAATGTACCCATAATTTAATTCTATGTGGAAGTGGTATGTAATTATGAACTTTTCATAGAATATGTTATTATAAGCTAATTGAAGTGATTGGGTTTCGATTTCAATTTCAACAAT
Source organism: Agrypnus murinus (assembly GCA_929113105.1). Lineage (NCBI taxonomy): Eukaryota > Metazoa > Arthropoda > Insecta > Coleoptera > Elateridae > Agrypnus > Agrypnus murinus. Next base: position 143,649,434 of record OV816025.1, read on the forward strand.
TCTGTATCTAGTCCCATAGATTAAACAAACATTTTGAGTTGGAGTATCTAGTTTTATTTGGTGTTACCTGTAGCCTTAATTCGGTACCTTCTTTGAGGTTTTAAGAAAGTAGATCATTTGGTAGTGATGATTTTGTATGAACATTCACGCCTAGTTACGCTGACGTACCTACTACCTGGCGCCCTCTAATTCTTGTAAACCCAACCCTACTCTCCGTCATCAGAGCTAGCACGGCGTAATTTAGAGCGATCCTCATCTACTGGTAACAACAATAATAATATTAATAAAAATAAATTAATTAAAAAGAAAAAGTCTTCTGTTGTTATATTAGTTGTGTAGTAGTTGTTATGAGAAGAGGGCCAGATTTTTGAAACGTAACGCATTGGGAACGTTACGTTGCAACCTATTAATGAATAAGTAAGGCAAAAAACAAACAAACTTAATGAGCACTTCCATGACCTTTCGCATTGGGTTGATTCGCCAAAATATTTGAAATTAAAGTCCTTTTCCTCCTTGTTACTTTTTTTGCGGGTTTTTTCGGCATTAGATGGTCTACCTGCTTGTATTGCTCTGGTACCTGCATGTAGTCCTCTGTCGGCACGACGTGCTATCGAAGTTGGTTGTACTTTAATTCGTCGGCTTTGTTTTATGTTTGCTACAGCCGAACATATATCATAAAATCCTTGTTCATTTTCAATAGTATTAAGTTTAGCATTTAGTTCTCTAATATTTTGTAGCATGTGTTTGGATGGGTGGACTTCGGCAAATTTCTGCAGTTTTTTCAGGTTTTCTTCCAATGCCTTCAGCTCTGCAGTATATTCTGTGGTTATATTATCATCTACATCTATGCAATTTTCATCTAATACTTGTGTACTCTCTTTAGATGAGTCCATATTGTTGTCACCATCAGGATCGTTATTATTTGGATTAGAGGTAGACTGCATAGGTTTATTAAAATCCTTCCGACATTCTGGCACAGAGTTATAATCCATATCCATACTCATAAAGAACGAACTATTAACATTATTTCCCAGTGCTAAGCTGGCAAGTTCTACTCTGTCTTGAAACAGCAAGTGAGGTGTGGTTATCAAATTGACACCTGAATTATAGACTGCACAAAGATGCTTACAAAATGTACCTCCTGTTCCTGCAGGACAATCACAGTGCTCCAGTGTAACGTCGACTGTATACAAAAACTTGCTGTCTTGTGAAGATGAGACCATATACAGTGTATCAGTTTTTTTACCACTACCAGTAGCCGAGATTTATGACAAAACTTTTTAAAATAGTGTTGAAGCTTCATATCTCTACCATTTGCAAATGAAATTAATTTTTGCTTGTAAAACTCTTCTAAAGAAAAGCATACAAAATCTGCCAATGAAGTTGCATTAAAGGCATCTCTGTAGAACTTGATCTTTAAATATGCGTATTGATACCTCAACAATATTGTTGGTGTTGTGACCTCTAGTTCTATATTTGTTTCGAAAACAATGGCACCATTCATGTCTTCTTTGCCACAAATTGCTAAAATAATCAAAAAACAATGTGTATTTCTTAGCTATGGTATTTTCACAAAATGACTCCTTGTGCAATTCACAGTCAATTTCATTTTGTGCATATAACACCTCTCGGAATAGAAGCATCAAAACTCTTCTATGGTCTTTGTCAATATTATGTGAACTATCCCATAGCCATCGCCACACTGCTTGCATGACATGGAATGTGCAAAGTAATAACACAGATTGTGGAAAAACTTTGTTTAAAGCGTTCCTTTCAGCTGCACTAGCATCAGTCATGAATACGGCTGGAAATTCTTGTCCGTAAAATCCATCGGTCCCAATTAACTCACGAAATTGTTTGAAACATAATTCATATGCTTTCTCTGTTTGAAAGTTATGAATAATGCAGCCCAAAGGTACACCACCAATTTTACTGGCACCAAAAATAAATGTGACCGAAGAACCACCTTGGTCACAGGAGCCACTAGAGTCTACAAATACAACTTCATTCGAAAACTGCATGTTATGAGCCCTTTGCATCAGTGGAGTCAAAAGCACACAGCAAAATGGATCTTGGTGAATGCTCATTTTGACCCCATTTGATTCAAAAAAGTCTTTTTTTTGTATAAACTTTTCTACCATGCTTTGTACTTCGCGAGTACCATAATTTTCTTTTCTAAAAACACATTTTTAGGTTGTTTGGTATAATTATTGAAAATACTTACCTCCAAGCTTCGTACAAATGATAAATGGACCGATCAATAGGATTAATGAGACCATTGGCAAGTACTTCACATACTTCATCTAGAGGTGTAGTTGCCAATAGCGAAGATCTGTGAAATGCTTTTGCTTGCTAGCCGACATACCATCTTCAAAATATTTTTGAAACTTTTCTTTCGTTTCCGCACTCATTCGTAAGAAACTGTACGCCTCCGCGACATGAATTCGATGAGTGTGTTAGAAATAAATCTGTTGGTTTAAAATAACAGGTATAAGTTGGTAATAAGGAGAACTTAATTTTCTTTTTCGTCGACCGTGTATTTACATGCGTTATTAATGTATATAAAATCATTCATTAATAACACCTATTAATGGATGATTTTTTATTAATAAACGATTTTATTAAATAACTATTATCTTACAGGTGTAGTTTTTGAGGTACCTTAGACCATTGTTTTCGGTGGCAGAAATCAAATCTTAATCACAAGAGAGAAAACTGTCAGTTTTATACTCACAAGTGAGTAAATCTGACATTTATACTTTTATTTTGTGCAAATTGTGACTTGAATGAAACTTCATTTTTGTTTTTTTTTTTACAATGTACCTTTAAGATAAAACGTCGTATATTATATGTGATCGAAATGCCACAATCAAACTCGTGAAAATTCTGACTCGTGCGCAAGCACACTCGTGGATCAAAATTCCCACTCTCGCATATAATAATCTACTATTATTCACTACTAATTCATAATCATGCTATTACTGACCTAGTTTGAGGTCGTGAAGGAAACCATTATTGACCATGGTCAATAATAACCTACTTGACACTGTTACCATAGTTATAACAACTGTGACAGCTTATTATCAACTAGTAATCAATAATGATTATTGACAACTTCTAAAGAAAAATGCAAGCGCCGGCGAAATGGTATGGTTAATTAGTAGTGAATAAACCATTAAATAAACCACGGTTGTAAAGTGTTGTCTAGAACCTCTCATCTTATATCTCGTAATCTAATACTGCTCGCCTCTAGAACAACTTCCTCACAACCTTGGTTTATAATATACAATTATTAAAATAACACCTACCTCTATAACTGCATTCAAGTTTTCTTTTAAAAAGGGATCTCTGTATTTTGTAAATCTGTTAGTTTTTTTAACTTTGTATATAATCTTTGCAGGGCAATCTTTGTTTCTCTCCCTTGTGCTTTCCATTTGACGCGTTTTATTTTTCCTGTTGTGCTGGCAAACATAATCTTTTCTGTACTGCAGCCTTTGTAAATTTCTATAGTTTTGTAAAACAATCCATTGTGTTTGTAGCAACAGAAAATTTGTTTATCCATTGCATACATTGGTCATCGCAGTCTGTATCGTTTACTTGTGTCCGCAGTACTATTTCATACTCGCCGTCCTTCTTATTGACACAATTTATAATTTTGCTTTTTGTATCAAACTGTTTAATTAACTCTTCCATATTCATGAAAGTCAAAACAACAACTGTACGTGCACTTAACCTCAAAACTCCAATTAATGCACTAAGGCATCTTCGACTCATGCATCTTGGTTACGTGCATGCCATGTGCGCTAGCCTTATAGAAAACGGAACGCCAATTTTAGCCTAACTAGTCCTATGCGATTAACGCACCGTGTAGCGCTATTCACATAGGACACGGAAAAATGCGTCCGGGATGTGAAGGTCTTCCGCAATGTGTACCATGTTTTTTCAAAGTTCACACAGCCAAACTAAACTAAGACCTAACATAAAAAAATAACGACCGAAAACAGTTTTAGGAACTTAAAGATTTTGCTACGTAATGTTATATTAGAAACTTTGTCGATACGTTGTTTTAGAAACGTTGGTATGTTACGTTATTTTAGAAATAAGGTCACTAAAATTATTTTACAAGGATTGTATTGGTTTATTTTTTTATAAATTATTGTTTTATTTTTATGTATAAAATAAAAATGCTGGAAAACGCTTTCGTAATTTTTTTTCCGAAACCAAATGGAACATAAGTAGTTGTACGCCGGCCGAACCCATTCATGCTTTAAAAAACATAGGAAGCGTGAAAACGGGCTATGCACACGGCGTAAACTGCCGTGCATAATATATATGCACACGGCAGTTAAAGTGTTAAATGGTAAGCATTTGTATGTTATTATTACCTGTAGTACAAAAATTACTAGTAATTACATATAGATTATGAAAATATTTCTTTCAGAGTTTTTTAATGAAGCTCAGGCAGTCCATAGCATTTGCACATCCCCACAATGTAACGACAGTAATAATGCAGAAAGTAGTGAGCGCAACCACTGTGACAAAGTATGGACGCCTCAAACCACAGGGGCATTGATCACTGTAGTTCAAGAAAACTATCATCATTTTGAAAATGAATTTAAAAAAATGTATAGATGGATATTGCCCAGAAATTAAATACAAAATATGGAACTATTGTAACATACGTTCAATGTGATTCGAAATGGAAATCCCTAAAAGTACAATATAAAAAGATTTTAATCCATAACGAACGGAAAACAGAACGTGATAGAAAGTACTGGGAATATTTTGAAGCAATGCATTCTTTCTTGTTTGAAAAACCTGATATAAACCCACCTGCAACAATTAGCAATTGTAGTGGCCTTATAATCAGAGATGAAGAGGAATCGGACAAATCTTGACAAGATTTGGCAACTTTATCATCAAGTTCTCCAGTTGTTGCCCTTAAACGTAAGACTATGAATGCACAAACTGCTGCTGCTAAAAGACACAAAGAAAAAATGGCAAGACAAGATCGGTTTTTGAATTTATATGAAAAACTTGTTAATCATATCGTATCATCAGATATGTATATAGTTGTTACTCGTCATGTTAGTATTTTTTCACTTATTTCTTTTTGTTGTAAAATGTATTCAAAGTTCGTAATTATTACGGATAAGTCTCCAGTCTTATATAGTAGTAACTTGCCATGTTTGATCTGCAGTTATTTTTAAAAACGTATTTTGTGTTTCTAATAAAGCATAAATTTGTAATGAAAATTTTTTTATTTTCATTTAAATTGTTTCACTTTTTCGGGCTTAATAAATACCAATATATAACTATTTAACAATAATTTAATAAATTATTAATTGAAAATATGCTAACACAAACAATAGATATCTAGCTACTTAAAAAATACTCAATAAACAAAAAGGAATTATTTGTATTGACCTTCACTCTCAGAAGAAAACAATGAACTTAAAACAGATTGATTTATTTAAGATTTTAAATACAAATTGATTGATGGATTTAGCACAATCGTCACAACTTCATTTAATTTTTGGACAGAACAAAAACATTAGTAATTAAAAATTTTTATTTAATAAACATATTTGCCAGTGTAATTATAATATAGGTAATGTATTAACAATCGCATTTCGTTTTTGAATAGCAGCAACATTGTCACGTTCACTATTTCTATAGTCTTCATTTTCGTGTACATCATTGCAATGTTCTTCTACACATCTATGTCATCGCCATAAAGTATGCAAACATTATTTAATATGCATGCACACATAACTGCAAGAACCAGAAGGTCGGGTTTTCTCGTCTCCAACATTTTTAATCTTCAGAAGCGTCCTAAAACTAAATTATTTTTAATTGCATCATCATTGTTAAAATATACTGAACCTTTAAGTAACGCATAAGTATGTTCTATTTTAATTCTATTTTTACTAAAAATCTTATTATAATTAAGTACTTCTGGTGATAAGTGCCTGTTGTTCTAAAATGTAGTTAGAAGATACGTTAATAGAGCATAAGCTGAATCGTCTATTAGGTGATGACTTTCATCTTTTATTACATTGTTAATTCGTTGTGATAAATCAGGCCGTTGAAACACTAATGAATAATGTACTGAACCTACTTCGCCAATGTAACAATCGGTAAATAGCTTTTTATTGCACAGCCACTTTGTAAAATAATCGAGTGGTATCCTTTACGGTTTATATATGAATTAGGCGAGACTGCAGGTTAGTGTAATATAACTATTATCATTATTTTTCGTAACGAAACTGAAACCCCTTACATTCGAGGAACAATTGTATGCAGATGACAGTAGCAACATTAATTTTAAAAAAAATTTTAAAAAGTTCCCCCACCTTTTTATTTTTTTTGTTCACACATCGCGCAGTTTGACTATCGGTTTCAATTTCACACTGAATTTTTATATGACGTTCTAGACTGCTTTTAAGCACATTCCAGTCAGCTGTTTCCATTTATTTATAAACAAGGTATTTACAGATGGTTGTTAATTTTTTTTTCTTTGTTTTGATCCCAGCTATACCGTGTGAACTCGCTCCAGCGTGGAGCGAGTTCACTATATATAATTATTTTATTATTGTTATATTTTATTTTCTGTTTCAGGTGCAAATATATAATATATATTCTGGAATATTTTAGAACATTGTGGAATATTTTTGAATATTTTGGATAAACTATCTCGTTTTCAGTGCAAGATTGCAAGTCTTACAGAGAGGAAGAAAAGTGCAAGACATTTAATCACTTTTAAACCACAATAAAATGTCTTATAGAAATTCCAGCAACAGTGTAAAGTCAAATAGGTGTATTTGGATGAAGAATCTACCCTCCTCTTCTAAACAGAAAAGGGATCCAAGGATTCCATCTGTTGAAAAGCTAACCAATCTCACACGGATGCCGACAAACCGTCAAATTCTTGGAAACTTCACTTTTCTGTTCAATAGCGAGAAACGGCGACTGGATCGCATCAAAATTATGATTACGGATATAGAATTGCTCTGAAGGGAAATTCTAGACTTTCCACTATTATCCAGCGCACTCATCAGAAAGAAGCTCAATAGTCTGATTGATCTATATGACAAAAACAAAAAGAGACCGTCTGATAAATTCACTGCAACACTTTCTCAGTTATTTGATGACACCAACGTTAATGGAGAATGGAAAAGCACGGAGGATAAAGAGCTCTACCAGAGGCAAGTTAAGAGTGGAGGAAAGATTGGTTATTCAATGGTCAAACAAGCCCCTTTGGAATCAATCCACCCAAGAAAAATAGCATAAGCATCTCAAATAGTAAGGAGTTTACCGATCTCCTCCAATATTGGCGACTTCACTTCGCTCAGTCGCCAAACATTGTCGTCGATCGCTAAACTGTCCTTACTGTTCTTGATACTTAATATACTATTACGTTTTGTATGAAAACTGCGTTTAGTAGCTTTTTTGTTGTGTGTTTTTTCTAGATTATCGCGTTGTAAGATCCAGCAATAGTCTGCCATCATTGATATGCTCCATCTAACTTGCTAACGTCGTTCCATTTCCCGTATATTCTGGTGAAACCTTTCACCCTGTTCTTCACTCACTGCACCGAGATTTTCAGGGAACTGATCCAAATGTGAGAATAGGAAATGTACTTTTAAATTCATATTGCAGCGCAAGTGTTGAAACTTCTTTAACATGTTGTTGACAACATACTCGTAGTCGGGGTCCTTATGATCTCCAAAAAACTTTTCAATAACCTTTTTAAACGCAATGCTCATCTTTAGAAAGCGATCTTATTTGAGGCCCTACAAAAACTTTGCTTCAGATAAAGTCGGAAATTTGGTGCAAATATATTTAAAACAGTCTCCACCTTTGTCAAGAGCTTTAACTAATTGCTTCATTAAGCCTAATTTAATATGTAGAGGGGGTAAAGGACTTTTGTAGGATCCACCAATTTAGTACGTTGTATGTCTTTTGCATCTGGGACGAGATCTTTTCGAAGAGGCCACTATTTTACAGTCCAATGTTTGTCTCTTGCACGGCTATCTCATTCACGGATAAAAAAAGGAGAACTTTGTAAATCCTGATTGTTGACCAAGAAGCATACAAAGCACCTTTAGATCTCCGTAAAGCATCCAATTATGTTCCATGTACTTCATTTTCTTTAAAAGAAGCTCCAAGTTCTCATAGGTCTCTTTAAGGTGTACCGAATGTGCGACAGGAATGGAGCTCAACACATTACCATTATGTAGTAACACACCTTTTATGCTTCTTTTGCTTGAATTAATGAAAAGACGCCATTCTTCTTTGTCATACGAAGCAGCTCCCAACTTTGTAACTAAAGCAGGAATGTTATTACAATATACTAAAGATTCATCTGAACTGAAATAAGGGCTTAAGTCTTTTTCTCAATTACTATAGAAACTGGTTGATGTTCCAGGAACCAACAAATTTTTCTCACGAAGTCTGGATGCCAACAATTCTGACGCGTCTTTTGGAAGATGTAAACCTCTTATTAAATCACTCAGTTCATTTTGAGTAAACAGTTCAAAAAAATCACATTCTTCTGGATTAAAATCTACGTCGTTAGAATCATATGGGTCCTCATGGGAATCAGATGAAACCATAGCTTCAATTTCTTTTGGTGGATGTAATGTATAAAGTATTTAGTTTTGGAATACACTGTATAGTGTATATGTTATTATGTATATATATTCATAGAGGGCGTTTCCGTTAGAGAGTTGGTTAGTCACTAGATACAATAAGTAGCGCAATCAATTAGGCCTATAAGATAGAAAAAGATAGCTATCGAAATCCCAAACATGGCTGCCGTTTGACAATTTTTTTTTGACAGTTGGACATGTGACATAATTTGAACTAAAGTTCCTAGGTAATTATAGAGATTTTAATTTTAACCTGTGATTTTAACCCTTTAAGCCCCAAATTAATGTTTTTTTTGAAAAAAATTAACTTTATTGCTTTCATGTATTGTAAATAACATAAAATTATCCTATATAATTTTAAATGCCATTTGGTCACAAAACTTTTTGAAAAAAAATGGTGGTTACCAGATGTAACCACTAGGAAACAAAAGAGTAAAATTGGTTTTTATTTTACTTTTCGTGATATTTAACAAAACAGTTTTTTTTATCGTTGAGGCAAAGTCCAACTTTACAAACGGTACAACTCCATTTTGAACGATGGGGCTCACTTTTTGTACTGCACCATCCACATCTGCGAGAGTTACCGTAAACCGGCATATGTAACGATTCTTTGCATCTTATTTCACTTGGTACGTGTCGTTTGTACTTTTTGTTAGAGAAGTTGTATTCGTCACTTTTGCGACCACGTTTTTCTCTTTTCGGTACTCCAATTAGCCCCCTTGATACAGCTGCTCTGAATTCTTTCAGTTCCATAGTACGACTATCACTCGTTTTTCGGTACAGTATAAAAGCGTTTACAATAGTAACATCAACAAAATGCCAAAAAATTCTCAGCCACCATCTTTTGCTCTTCCGATCAATTTCGTAAAAAGACTTTAGCATGTCGGCCTTGTCTACGTGGCCCATATTTTGATTGTAGTCGTTCACTAAATCTGGACACACAATTTCTTCTGAAGTTCCATCTTTGTTTTTTCTTTGAACAACATTTAATTGTTTTGGATTATGAAAATTGGACAGAAAATAAATACCTTTTTTGTCCATCCACTTCATTGAAACAATTCCTTTGTCAGTCATTCTCCAATCTGAATCTCCCCTCTTCATAGATTTATCAGAGTTAAAATTATTTGGAAGGCCCTTTCGGTCTTTCCGAACTGTACCGCACGCATAAATTTTAGATTCTTGTAAGTCGTTCATCAACGGTAAAGAAGTAAAGTAATTATCAAAATAAACTTTATGATAATTTCCAGCGAGATTCTTTGTCAGATCTTTTACAACGCGAGTTGCTAGATGTTTTTCTATGGTGTCAACTTTCCCTGTATAAATTTGAAATTCTGAGATGTATGCAGATCTATTAGCTCGGACCCAAACTTTATATCCGCGCTTTACCGGTTTTTGGGGCATATATTGACGAAGAGATGAACGGCCCTTGAATTTGATCATGGATTCATCCACGGATTGATATTCATCGGACTCATAATAAAAGTTGTAGGTCTTCAACAATGTGTTTAGAAAAGGTCTGATTTTGTAAAGTTTGTCAAAATCTGGTTCGTTTTTCTTAGGTTGTTTTTTGTTGTCATTCAAGTGAATCTTCCCTAAAAGCCACATGAATCTATTCCTCGACATAAGGCTTGCTATATAATGGTCACGAATGTCTTCGTTTGAAGACCAATAATCTTTGATAGAAGGTAGTCGCTTTATTCCCATGAGTACATTTATTCCTAGAAATAGTTTCATTTCATCATCGGTAGTTTTTTTGAACTTTACGGGGTCGCCAAATTTTTGTAGGGCATATAAATTCGTTTGCTCAGTAATATGTGCAACTAGCTCTTGGGAAAACAAACAAGAAAAAAAGTCAAAAGGGCTACTAGCTTCTTCTGGAATGTTTTTTGGTCCAGACGTTTTAGTAAATGGCGCCAAAACACTGCTTCTATTTATTGTGTTCCATCTAACATTGTTGCAGTCAAATGGTAATCTTCGGAGAACTTCAGTTAGCGGAAGCTCATCTTCACTACTGAATTCATCAATATCATCCATATATTCGTCAGCAGCATTTACTTCAGTCACAGTATCCTCATTTTTATTTTCTAATTGCTGCGACGTTTCATTTTCGTCTAAAGTATCTTGAAAAACGACTTGTTCCAAATATGATATTTCTTCTAAATCTTCTTCGTCATCTACATTTGATTCTTGATCAGAAGGAATGTCTCCGAATAATGTTTCAAATTCACTAGACGTCATGTTTTCCAAATCCACAAAGCTCCATTTTTTTTTCCTGAAAATATTACTGCCTATAAGTTCCAGTGGTTTTGTCGCGAAACCACGTATTCAAAATTCAGAAAAATTTACGTTATTACAGCAAAATTCACGAAACGTTCTCACACATGATCAAACCATATTAAATAAATTATAAAAGTACTCACCAGCCATTGCAACACACTAATTATTGAAAAAATCTAAGTTTACAACAATTTGTGAGCGTTTCAGCTGTCAGAATAAACAGCCCACAAGTATTTATTAAATTACAGATTGCTGATGAAATTTAGGAGGCAACCAACGCTACCTACTAAGAGAGGGCGCTTTCAGTAACAGTACAGCGTTAGTGGTTTCACGTCATCGCCACTGGAACGTAAAAGATAAATTTTTTGAAAGGTGGTTTTATGGTGAAACCACTAGGGATGAAAGGGATAACCAGGGATTTTAACCTAAAGTTTCTTAGTTGTCGTCACGCGTCAGTTCGTAACCTATGCGTTACCTCAGCTTCCTTATTAAGTTAGCTACGCGTACGTGTAAGGTTGTTTACTCGTTGTGAATAGTTTGTGCTTGTTTGTGGGACATTATTATTTTTCGCCTGTAAAAAATGCCGACGTGTTCTGTGCCATCGTGTTTTAACACGAGCAAGAGCGGTATTAAACTATATCAGATCCCAGTTGGTGATCGAAATGCCAAAAGAAGACAAATATGGATGGATTTAATTTCGCGATCAAACTTACCTAATACTGCAAAACTCTGTGAGGTTTGTATTATTTGATTACTTACTATTTACCGTTATGTTATTCTATGAAATGCTTATAGATTCATTTTTCCGATCAACAGTTTGAAAAGAATAGGCAGGATGGCAAAAAAAGACTTCGGCCTGATGCAATTCCAGATTTAATACAAATTATGAATATGGTTGAACCCAACACATCTAGCAAAGACAAACAAGAAATAGATCCATTGAATTGTGATGAAAATATGGAAGAAGTTGCCAGCAATAGTAAGTTGTTTTAATGTGGATATAATAGATGATATAAATTGAAATTTGTTTATTATTAGGTAATGGAAACAGTGAAAGTGATGACTACTTGAATTTTAGATGTACATCTGAAATTGATGTTGCTGATTGTGAGGAATTATTTAATGAAGTTCCTGATGACATGAAAAATTTTTTAATTGAAAAGTTGAGAAAACGCTTGCGAGACGCTTTAAGAAGATGCTTATATTATAAAAATAAACTGGAACAAAAAAATTCTGCAAAGTTGGAGCAGATTTTTAGTGATGACCAGTTAAAGTATCTGGAAACAGGGACTTGCAGAGGAGCACCATGGTCTGATGAAAGCATACAGAAAGGTTTAAGGTTATACATGGCATGTGGTACAAGTGGTTACGAGGAAATTCGTAAACAAGGTCTTCCGTATCCAAGCAGAACCCTACAGTCCCGTTTGAGTCACTTGAAATTTACGCCAGGTATATTAGATGAAGTTTTTGGGATGCTCAAGCTTAAAGTTAGTATATAAAATGAATTATGATACTTGATAGGAATTTAGCAAGATTTCTAAAATTATGTTTTTTAAATACAGATGGAGACTTTGAAACCAAGTTGAAAACATGCCACTTTAATTTTTGATGAGATGAGCATCACACCTGGTTTGCAGTTGGACAGTAGCCTATCCAGAGTAATCGGTAGACCAACACTTCAATCATCACATGAGAACTCGAATGAGTATGCCACACATGCTTTAGTGTATATGCTGGCTGGCGTTTCTACCAGATGGAAGCAAATAGTTGCTTATGATTTCACGGCCAATTCATATAACCCTTTGGAAGCTTATGAACGTTTGAAGGGAATAATTATGAAAAGTCATGAAATTGGCATAACAGTGCGTGCAATTGTATCCGACATGGGGCCTCAAAATAGGAGCTTGTGGAAGTTACTGAACGTTGTTGCTGGAAAACACAGTGTTATTAGCAATTCCATTCCACATCCATGTCTTAGCAATGAACGACTTTTGGTTGTACCAGATCCTGTGCATATTTATAAAAATATAGCAGCAGCCCTAACAAAAGGTTATACTTTTGTTTTGGGAGATTCTATTGTGGTGAAACATAAGCTGCAGTATAACATCGTTTCTATTGAGCCCATCAAAGAACTTTATGAGCTTGAAAAAGATGATGTGATAAAATTATGTCCCCACTTGAAGGAGAAGGTAATCAGACCATCACACTTTGATAAAATGAATGTTTCTCTAAGTACTGCATTATTAAATCATGATGTTGCGGCTGGTCTCCTGTATTATATTTCATTTAAAAAAATTAATGAAAAACATACAACGACTGCATGGTTTTTACAACTTTTTCATAAATGGTTCCGATTATTGACATGTCGGTATCCAAGTTTGGCCATGTCGATGAAAAATAAGGAAAATCATGACGACAAAATCATTTGTTTGAAATCTGTGCAAGATGTTACCTACAATATGACCGTCAACAACAAGTGGCTACCATTTCAAAGTGGAATATTATTGGCAACAGAGTCAGCGTTGGATTTCCAAAAAATATACTTGGAAGAAGAAAACTTTGATTTTGTTATGTTGGGCAGACTCACACAAGATTGTCTTTAAAATACATTTTCGTCCATTAGGTCGCGACAATCTGTTCCTGACGCCCACATGTTTAAAATCAGCTTACGATTAGTCTGTTTGGGTCAATTTGTAAGTCATTCCAAAAGCAGTAGTTATGAAAATGATGAGGGTAATTTACTGATTAAATACTGTAGTCAGTTAAAAGAAAACAAAGAACTGGTAACAATAGAAACCACTGTAGTGCACGAGCTACAAGAGGAAGATGAATTTTATTCATATCTTAATTTGTCGAGCGCAGTGCAGGCCGGCTTATATTATTTGTTAGGTGTTGTTTTACATAAAATAAAAAAGCATTATGCAATATGCGCTAATTGTTATAAAGCAGTACAGGAGGTTCCAGATGAAGTTACAGTTTTAACTAGATTTATTAAATTGAGAGAATATAAATCTAACATTTTAGTATATCCTAAATTATCATTATATGATTGCATATTTAATATAGAACTTAGTTTTAGAGCTCATGAAGATGACATTTTAGAAAATAGATTAATTTTAGATGATTTTATAAGCAATGCTATAAATACTTTTATGTGTCCTGATAGCATTCCGAATTGTCATGACATTTTTGAAAAAATTGTAAAATTATTTGTAAGTGTCGGGTCTATTTCTTGTTGAATAACAAACATAAAAAACCAAATTGTGATATTTCGACGCAGAGTAGCCGCAGTATGGCAATGCGAGCTTCTGTAAATAAATAATTTTCCATTACATATTCTGTGTTATTGTCCAATTCACATTATGCTCTGGTTCTTTTTCAGTCATTTTTTACTAATTTTCCTCATTTTGATGAAATCAAAGATTTTTATCTTAGGGACAACAGCAATTTCACTTGCAGCAAGCAGAAAGTGAAATAAATGTTTGAGACATCTCATTTTGAATTTTCCGCTTTAAAAATCCCAAACATGGCGGACGATTGCGCTACTTATTGTATCTAGTGACTTTAAGAGTTGGTCTAGATATGTCAAAGTAATGTACGAAATGTAAAATAAGCGTTGTTAGAATTATTGAATATATTATGTGTAAAATGTCTAGAATGTTTTATTTCAATACATTACAGTGGAATAGATACTGGTACGTCAGGTCCGTGCGGCACAGGTCTGATAGCAGAACTGACGTTGGAATATGTTATATTTCTCTTATTCTTAGCATTAAAATCTTTTATATTGCGAGAACAAAAATAATAATCATCACTATGGTCTTTTCCGAAACTTAATAATTTTTTTGTCCAGTCTCGCAAGGCTTCTACACAAACCCTGTACACAATTTGTGGTGCCCACGATTTATCTTGGTCGCCAAGTTTTACGCTAAAATAAGCATAATATGCTGATTTTACAAATGCAGTTATACGTTGTCTTTCTTTAGTTATCACAAAATTTCCACAAATGTAACCAAAACAGTTTGGATCATTTATACAATGCCGTCTTTCCATTATTTAAATTAACAAAACACGAACAAACATCTACGAAAATGCAAAAATCGAAAATCGATAAGCACAGTAGTAAAGCCAAATACAGACTAAAGACAAGTATGTATCGACGTGTTGTAAGATCAGTGGGAATATAATACAATATTGCCAGTTTAACTTTTTATAATAGCATTTTGCAACAAACATCATTGTAAAATTTGGGCATGAATATTTTCCACATTTATTTTAATTTCTTGAATTAACTGAATTTTAACAAGCACACGTTTTGTAAAAAATCTGTACGTGATGGAAAAAAAAGAATGTTACTATCGAGATCAGGAGGTCTAAATCATTCAAGAAAAGGTGTTAATTTCTAAACATCAAAGTTGTAGACCTGTGATAATTAATGAAACTTCCTTTTGTACTATTTTTTAATATTTTATTCAATATAATAAGCAACAAAAACGAACTTATCTAAAATGTTGATGAATAAAATTATTCTTGATATGTCCCTGATGTAATAAATTGTGAGGACCTTCTTCATTAAGAACATCTAATAATTCCAAATGATTACATAAAAAATACTTTATTAAGTATTTAACATAAGTATTAATAAAAAATTCCTTCAAGAAAATTGTCATTTCTTAGATGCATAATATTTATATAATACCCCACAGGCATTAACCCTTTCGTGGGCCGTGGGAATACGTATTCCCACATCACATTCTCTGAACTTGGGCTCAAGTGAAGAGGTAATCACACATCCACGGCCTACTACATTCATATAAGCTTCGCTTATATACGGCCGTCTCATTTCCAGTTTTTTCATTGTTGAAAATTATTACAGATTCGTACACGGCCTACTAGATTCATATAAGCTTCGCTTATATGAATCTAGTAGGCCGTGATTCGTACGTTAAATGGCGCCCACTGGCGGTAATTTTACAATAAAGATATTTGAAGTCAGAGCCCAGTCGTTAATTTTTAGGTTATACTTTATGTCAATTGTGTCAAACTGCCTCCGATTAAAGAATGTTTACTCGAATATTAACAGTAATTACTAATAAGAAATTTATTAACAACGATCAAATATTATTAGATTATGCATTAAAAACAATAGGTACATTATATAACTTTATAAAACGTTACATTAAAA
The DNA here is from genome assembly GCA_929113105.1 of Agrypnus murinus. NCBI lineage: Eukaryota > Metazoa > Arthropoda > Insecta > Coleoptera > Elateridae > Agrypnus > Agrypnus murinus. Next base: position 143,665,550 of record OV816025.1, read on the forward strand.
TTTTATTTATTATTCTTTCAATGTCTAAAAATGTATAAAAAAGGCTGCCAGTCCCCAAATAAAATTGGTAAACTATTAAAAAAAAGTTATATTAAAACTAAAAAACATTCTTTAACAACCACTTAAAAAATCCACCTATTTTTATGGTATTTTTTCCGGTATGCTGTCAGTCTTTTCTCTATAGTCAATTCTCTATAGCTGGAGCAGCCTAAGTCTTCTTTTATTTGAAGTATAAATTGCAGTCTAGGTCTAGCTAGGGTGTTCTTTTCTTCGATCATGCTTTCTATTATTATTTTTAGGTAATACCCGAATGTCTTAAAGTATGTTATATTAATCTATCTCTGCTTCTCATGGTCTTCTTCATTAACTATCGTTCTTCTTGTACTTTTTCTAGTATTTCATTGCTCGATATTCGGTCAATCTATCTCGCCTTAGCATTTCTCTATAGCACCACATCTCAAAAGCCTGTATACGTCTGTTTTTAATGTGTGTAAAAGTATAATAGTATTGACTTGATTCTATACCGTTTAGATCATGCATTCAGTTAGTTCAGAAAAGTTTCAAACTCCATCTTCTTCCTGGAACACTTTCTTACTATAAAATCTGTTAAGACGTGACACGAAAATCGTTATTTAATTATCGTTATCCTAGATTCTTAACCGGCCTTCAAAATTTCTAAATACTTTCTCCGATATCGCTTTTGATTTACATCATATAAACCAAGTTCTATATAAAGGTAATGCCTTATGAGACAAATTTTGTCAGTTTTATATTTATTTTACTGAAACGATTGGTCTTAAAACTCAAGTATATTTCATCAGCTCTTATGCCAAAAAATATTTATTTTTAGTAATGACTGCCACAGTGAGAATTTATCATTTCCTGAATACCTACTTCTAATGCTTCTAATCATAGCTTTAGTTCGTAGACCGTGCATTGACATTATGTGTTTATATCATATGATGTGTGATGCTGTGGTAATTCAAGTGCTACAAAAACCCCAAAGACCATTTGTAATTTGCGAAACATGAAATTGTACTTACTTATACTGTGGCTATCATGTAGTTATTAAGTGTTTCTAGTCTAAGAATTGGGGCATTAGTAAACATTGCGTTAACTTAGTATAATCTTCTGAATTTTATTATACCATGTAGAATACTTTGGTTTCCTCTAGTTCCTACTGTAACATATTTTTGACATATTTATGTATATTATATCCAAATCTGTATGTACAAATACCAATAAATTAATGAAGTATTTATTACACAATAGGAAATGACAATTACTGACATGACGTATAACATAAAAATTAATGACTGCAGTCCGACTACAAATCAACTTTGTTGCAAAATGACCGTCAGTGGGCGCTACTTAACGTACGAATCTGTAATTTTTGGATCCTAATTTCAACAATGAAAAAACTGGAAATGAGACGGCCGTATATAAGCGGAGCTTATATTAATCTAGTAGGCCGTGCACACATCTATCATGTGCAGGCATCTAGCGGAGACATCCGGAAACCCGAAAAAAATATGTCTGTATTACCAACGTTTAGATATTGATATTTATCACAATTTTAACCTAAAAATATTGTATCTACGGATGTCAAGAGCTCAATTTTGCTGTTTTTTGAAAAAATTGAATCTATACCTGCCATGTCAAATGTAAGTACAATTGCTTTTTTGCCTTTTAGTTTAGTTAGTTGGGGAGTGATTTATGGAAAATCGAACCATATTTACAATTTGTTGTTGAATTGCTGTAATTTTTTAAATGTGGGAAGATGGCTTGCCATGGTTCACATAGGGCTAAGAAAATTGTTCAAATATTTTTATTTCAATAAAGATAATTATTTAATTTTATTAATTTATCGTATTATTTATTTATTTGTCCTAGAAATATTTTAAAAATGATGAGGAGATGTTGGCGTATTATTATGGGCTTCCATCCGATGAAATGGATTCAGATGTCGATGTTGACGAAGAGTCAGAAGACGATTGCCCTGATAGTGCCTCTACGTCTAGGACATCGACTCCCTCCTCAGCGGGATATTCATCTAGCCCTCGTCCACCGTCTGTAGAAACAACACCAGTTTCAACAAGGCAGAGAAAAGATCCTCTAATACCGGTGGCAACATCTAGTTTGTTGAAACCCTCCACATTCAGAAATTCAATGCAATCTCGTCCCCCCTCAACAGAAATAACACAGCAAGGAGAACTTTATGTGACGCCTGTGTCCACCCCAACCTCGTCAACTACAAATAGTTTCCCTGAAGCAAATGAAGATGTGCCTATGGAGCAGTTACCAACATTGCAATACAATGAGAAGGAACTCCTTGGAGAATCTTGGAGAGAATCCTTAGGAGTATATTTCGAAACACTCAAAATTCCGGACATTGCTAATCCATAACTGAAACATAACTTTTCAAAAACTGACAATGAACTAGCGTAGGGTAAACGGTACAGTAATTGGCCGCTTAAGAAAATTTGAAATTCAAAAATGTGTAACTTGCCCAATCTACTTACCAGTAAACATATTACATATACCATTTTAAAGGTTATTGTACCTTCTTTTCAAAGAAATATTGAAAATATCACAATATGCATAAATATTCAAAATACCATCTCTTTAAGAGAAGTCTGCAAAAATGTATAGTTATTGGCCACTTTTTACAGTAACGGGACATTATTTTTATAGTTATTGGCCATACAGATTGCGTCAATATAAACAGCAAGGTAATTAATAAAATGACATTATGCTCAATAAAACATTTATTTTAAATTTAAAAATTAACAAAGCTATATATACGTAACTTGAATACCAACTGCTGACTAAAAGAAGCAACCAATTTTTTTAATTTATGTACATTTACTTATTCATCCTTATTATTTAGGTAGTATTGATATAATGTCTCCACATCATCTTCTAAATCTACAGTGAAAGGGTTCAAATCTTCATTCTCCGAATCTGCTTTTTCTCTTGTGTCATATTCCTTCATAACGGTGTCGTCGTAGCTATCTTCTGGGTCACCTTCTTGCATGATAGGTTGACTTTCTTTCTCCTCCGAGTTCTCTTGCTGCACGTTAAATTCATATTCTTCGTTGTCTGACTTATATTCTTTCAAGCCGAGTTCATTTTCCTTGTCCGAATTATTTTCAGAAAAGCTTTCATCACTTTTTTCTTCTTTGTAGCATGTGTGGCATACGAAGAGGTCGCGATCTTCCATATCTGGAATGTGTTGCTGATGGGGTTTTGGAATGCACTTAACGTGATATACTTTTTTACAGCTGTCACAAGTAAGATCGCATTTTTGATAATTGCAAATAAAGCACTTGGCCTGTGGTTTGCTTATTTTATCCATTCGCTTTTGTATTTTAGCCGCTTTGGCTTCTTCGCGATTTTTCTTCTTTTCTTCTCTTTCTTTTTCTGCATTTATCTTCGCTATGTTCTTTGTTTCGAACATTACTTGATATTTTCTTGAAGTTATGGCGAATGGTAATCGTTCTGTTTGTCGTTTTCCTTTACGCTTTGGCGATTCTGGCCACATCAGGTAATTAGTCAAATTTGAATTACGTTCTGTCGTAGTTACAGAAGCAGTATCTGTAGGTACAAGTTTGCTACAAATTGCCTTATCACAATCTGGAAAGGATTCTTCCAGTATTCATTGACCGGTATTTAAGTTGGTATGATCGGGTAGTTTTGGCTCAGATACATCGACAATTGCCTCTGTTCCACTGGTTTGTATTTGAGGGTTAGCGCTTTGCTCCTCATTTATCTGATGAACCACACTTTCTTGTTCAAGATTAATTCTAGGTGCCAAGTTTATTTCATTCATTCTATCGTTATAATACTTCCACAGCCGGTATAAAGAATATTATTCATAACATTATTCATTTTCTTAAATATTTCAACCTTATCTTTTCCAACTATGTTAAGAAAAGTTGAATAATTCATAATAACATTGTTGCTGTCATTTGTTTGTACTTCGACTTTTTTCTGAAAACCACCAAGGCACTTGCTATAATCTATAGCATTCGCATCAAAAGGATATAATCCACAGGCTTTAAAACCATTTTTCAAAGTTTCTGCTTTTACACTTTCAGTTACAACTTTATTTAACAATGGTGTAAATGTCAATTTTGTTATATTTTCACCTGGGTGGTCAGCATGCCATTGTCTCACAGTTTTTTGCCAACACATTTTTATAGGGCGAAAAACTGCAACATCCGCAGGTTGCAGGATTCTTGTTGCGTTAGGATAGAGTGCTATTAGCTCAATGCCTAGTTTACAACACATCACACTTAGCTGATATGTGAGATGCGATTTGTGGCCGTCGATAAATAATATCACAGGTAGTTTTACCCCGTGATCAATCAAATAAGGATGGAACACATTGCCAATATACTCATAAAATGTTTGTGCCGTCATCCATCCATTATCACTACGGCCGATACCCCAGTTTCCTGGCACTGTCGACGAAATTTTTTCCGGTATCATCTGATAGGGGAAGACAACCATTGGACTGCTTGTTCTTCCATCAGCTGAAAATGCAAACATCACGGTGATGTTTTCTTTTGCTGATCCACGATCGATTGTATAAACATTATTGCAACCTTTTGGGGCGAGCACTTTGCCAGTCTGTGGACATATATTAAATCCGGTTTCATCACCATTGAAGATTCGTGATGGATCACTTATAACATCTTTTAAGTTTTTTTCTTCGATATATGTACTTATATCTGCAAACCACTTCCTTATGTCTTTTTCTGTTACACACGCACTAGCACCAGTAACAGCTTCAGTGCTTCTTGAAACAATTTCAGGGTGTCGTTTGAGAAAAGCCTGGAAAACATTAAGAGTTAGGCTAAGTAAGATAACGGGAAACCGATTATCCCCCCTTCTAAAAGCAATAATTTATCTACCTTCATCCAACCTTCTCCTAGTCTGTTGTCATTAAACGGATTTGGTCGTGGGTGATCATTTAAATATTGCTGTACACTACAAATTATATCATCTCTTTTTCTGGGAAAGCCTTTTTGTGCAAGTTCTATGATCCACCTAAATGAAACACGCGTAAATGAAAATAAATATGGTAAAACTTAAGTTTAGCAAAACAGCCCCGATTTCGCTGATTTGTTTCGTATGCATAAAACACACCCTAAGAACACACCCCCACCAAAAAAAACACGCGGAAAAGCGTATTTGCCACAAAAAACACTTTTACATTGCACCCGAAACTGCGTTTAAAGTGAGGTTATTTTCATGCGACTGACAGCAGTGACATGCTGTAGTGGTTTCTACTTTACCGACTGTCGTGGCGGCGTCATTATTGCAATCAAAATGGCTGATCAGCAGGTGAGTGCAAAAATTTGTTTTACCAATATTTTATAATTAATATGTTTAAGATGTTCCTTGATGACATTACACTTTTGAAAATCTTTAAGATTTGTCAAAATACGGACCTGCTGGTCGCACATTTGAGAGAGTGGGGACTTGTTCCGCGTCACTTGAATTGTGAAAAATGTGGCGGGCCATTAAACCTGCAAACGGATAACAGTCGGTAATTGGCTTCACTTCCGTACCTTGAAACACTTTTTGTGTATAATATATAGTATATTCAGATAGTATTCGACGAGTATAGTCGATCGGTACCACTTTTAGGTGAAGGAACCGTTAGGGGCAAAAGTTACGCCACTTTGAAAATCCCATGTTAAGTCTATGGGGCTCGAGGTCCCTATGTTGAAAACAATTATAAACATTGTTTCTAGACTGTACTAGACGAGAGGAATCGAATGGCTTTGTTCTTAGCTCGATCAGAGTAGCGGAAAGTACCTTTTTCGCACTTTGAAAACTACATTCCGGTAGGTGGCGCCTTCAGCGGGAATTTAGGCATAAAAGGGTTAAAATGTGACGCGGCGACAGAATCAACGAATTTTTGCAAAATCGCGTGCAAAAGTTTGTATCCAGCAGATGGCGCTACCGGGGCATGCGTGCAAGGTCCGTCAAAGTGACATTTTGGCTTAAAAGGTTGTCTAGAACGAATTGAACGAAATTTTCCCTATTCAGATTTCGAGTTGGCTTGTGACGTCATCTTGATATACGTTAACCATATCCTGATTTGCAAAAATTCTCAAAACTACGTCACAAAAACAAAACAATTTCGTCAAGTATTGAATGTATAGGGATCGAGACAACCTTTTAACCAAAATGTCACTTTGACAGACCTTGCATGCGTGTTCATGTTGCTTACTACTGTGTGCGCCGCCATTACAGTCTGTACAATACTAGCATTGCTACCGTGTAGTTGCGTCTTTTGTGCTTTTCGTTTTGGTTCTTTTTGGTCTTTCGTCGCTTTCGCAGCGGAGGTTAGGTTATAAGTTAGTAAGTTTGATAGATCTAACAGAGACCGAGGAAAGTACATAGGGCGGGAAAAGAATGAGAAAGACCAACGGCTTAAAGGACACGCTATGCAGCGGAGGTTAGGTTATAAGTTAGTAAGTTTGATAGATCTAACAGAGACCGAGGAAAATATATAGGGCGGGAAAAGAATGAGAAAGACCAACGGCTTAAAGGACACGCTATGCAGCGGAGGTTAGGTTATAAGTTAGTAAGTTTGATAGATCTAACAGAGACCGAGGAAAGTACATAGGGCGGGAAAAGAATGAGAAAGACCAACGGCTTAAAGGACACGCTATGCAGCGGAGGTTAGGTTATAAGTTAGTAAGTTTGATAGATCTAACAGAGACCGAGAAAATATATAGGGCGGGTAAAGAATGAGAAAGACCAACGGCTTAAAGGACACCCTATGCAGCGGAGGTTAGGTTATAAGTTAGTAAGTTTGATAGATCTAACAGAGACCGAGGAAAATATATACGGCGGGAAAAGAATGAGAAAGACCAACGGCTTAAAGGACACGCTATGCAGCGGAGGTTAGGTTATAAGTTAGTAAGTTTGATAGATCTAACAGAGACCGAGGAAAGTACATAGGGCGGGAAAAGAATGAGAAAGACCAACGGCTTAAAGGACACGCTATGCAGCGGAGGTTAGGTTATAAGTTAGTAAGTTTGATAGATCTAACAGAGACCGAGGAAAGTACATAGGGCGGGAAAAGAATGAGAAAGACCAACGGCTTAAAGGACACGCTATGCAGCGGAGGTTAGGTTATAAGTTAGTAAGTTTGATAGATCTAACAGAGACCGAGAAAATATATAGGGCGGGTAAAGAATGAGAAAGACCAACGGCTTAAAGGACACCCTATGCAGCGGAGGTTAGGTTATAAGTTAGTAAGTTTGATAGATCTAACAGAGACCGAGGAAAATATATACGGCGGGAAAAGAATGAGAAAGACCAACGGCTTAAAGGACACGCTATGCAGCGGAGGTTAGGTTATAAGTTAGTAAGTTTGATAGATCTAACAGAGACCGAGGAAAATATATAGGGCGGGAAAAGAATGAGATAGACCAACGGCTTAAAGGACACGCTATGCAGCGGAGGTTAGGTTATAAGTTAGTAAGTTTGATAGATGTAACAGAGACCGAGGAAAATATATAGGGCGGGAAAAGAATGAGAAAGACCAACGGCTTAAAGGACACGCTATGCAGCGGAGGTTAGGTTATAAGTTAGTAAGTTTGATAGATCTAACAGAGACCGAGGAAAGTACATAGGGCGGGAAAAGAATGAGAAAGACCAACGGCTTAAAGGACACGCTATGCAGCGGAGGTTAGGTTATAAGTTAGTAAGTTTGATAGATCTAACAGAGACCGAGGAAAATATATAGGGCGGGAAAAGAATGAGAAAGACCAACGGCTTAAAGGACACGCTATGCAGCGGAGGTTAGGTTATAAGTTAGTAAGTTTGATAGATCTAACAGAGACCGAGGAAAATATATAGGGCGGGAAAAGAATGAGAAAGACCAACGGCTTAAAGGACACGCTATGCAGCGGAGGTTAGGTTATAAGTTAGTAAGTTTGATAGATCTAACAGAGACCGAGGAAAGTACATAGGGCGGGAAAAGAATGAGAAAGACCAACGGCTTAAAGGACACGCTATGCAGCGGAGGTTAGGTTATAAGTTAGTAAGTTTGATAGATCTAACAGAGACCGAGGAAAATATATAGGGCGGGAAAAGAATGAGAAAGACCAACGGCTTAAAGGACACGCTATGCAGGGAGGTTAGGTTATAAGTTAGAGAGTTTGATAGATCTAACAGAGACCGAGGAAAATATATAGGGAGGGAAAAGAATGAGAAAGACCAACGACTTTAAGGACACACTATGCAGCGGAGGTTAGGTTATAAGTTAGTAAGTTTGATAGATCTAACAGAGACCGAGGATAGTACATAGGGCGGGGAAAGAATCACAAAGACCAACGGCTTAAAGGACACGCTATGCAGCGGAGGTTAGGTTATAAGTTAGTAAGTTCGATAGATCTAACCTAGGAAAATACGGAGTGGAGGGTTGGCACAGACGCTTCAGCTCGTTCACGGCAGCAGACCATCCTACAGTTTGGAAGTTTATCGAGAAGTTGCAGGAAGAGCAATCTCATACGAGCATATTATCAATCAGCAAATTGGGGTAGTATATTCTACACCAAAGCGACGAAAATACAAGGATTTGGACCATAGAATTTATACATCTTTAAGAAATATTACTTTGGTTTTCGCGGTTGTGGTTTCTCGGTATTTGTCTTTTTCGGTGTTTGCTTTCTCGGCGATGACCTGAACCCGACTTTTACAGTGGCCAGAGTCTTCGCTTCGTGCTGTGCCCCGGAAATAAGCGTGACATGTCCACCCTGGAGTCCATGATCGTCCAAAACGTGGCTCCAGGGTCGATCATCCATACGAACGGTTGGAAAAGGTAGGTATTTATTTGCTTCTCATACATGTGTTAACACTTTTTTTGTTTTTGATAGATACAACGGCATCGAAGCCCATGGCTACATCCGCGAGTGGGTCAACCACTCGCAGGAATTCGTATCGTCCGAGGGGGTTCACACGCAGCGGATCGAGGCGATGTGGCGCCCGTTGAAGGACTGGCTTCGGGTCAAGGGTCGCATCAACCCGGACCACTTCGCCGAGTACTTGTGCGAGTACCAGTGGCGCCGGGAGATGCGGCTGAAGAAGGCCGACCCGATGACAAACGTCTAGTCGCCACCGGTAACAAACTACCCTGAGAGCCGAGCGATGCCGAACGAAGGAGACGCGCGGCGCGGTGAGTGCGGTGACTCGGTGACAGCGTGAGACGGCACGAACAATGCCCGAATATTAATAACATTATTGGGGAAGTGTTTTTCGTTGTAAAAATTATTATAAACCGCAGACCTAGTTATTAGCATATGAATGTAAGTACAAATCTAATATTGTAAAGCACTCAAATATTTATTATTTTCAAAGTTTTACATTCACCGCGAAAACCTAACCTAAAACACTATAATATTTATATTTTCAGAAATAAAACAATGGAAACAGTACCAAAACCTACTTGTTCAAAATGTGGTTCAAGCTTCAGCAATCCATTTCATTTAAGAAGACATGTAAAGAAGTTTCATCCTGAAAATGCAGATGTTTTAACACCTATGAAATACAAGAAACCTGAAAATTTCTTGTTTTCGTGTGACATTTGTACCAAAAATTTTAGTTACAAAAAAATTTGACTTTTCATATGAAGACTCACCAAGAAGCAAATAGTACTAGGACAAGTACTAATGAGAGTAAAAGTCAAAAGAAAACTGAAAACTTGACAAAAAGAAAATCAACAAACTGTCCACTGTGCAGTTTTTCCAATGCATTGAAGAAAGAGCTTTTACAACATTTTAAAGAGTGTCACCAGATAGATGTTTGTTGTAAACAGATAGAGTTTTCATCACTACAAAAATTCAGTGAATGGAAGAAGAGTGTAGAATGCAACAGCAACTCAAAATTTGTGATTGAAAAAAATGAAAATTATAGAGAAAAGAAAGTCACGTCTTACGTATGCCATAGGTCAGGAAATTACGTCCCAGAGGGGAAACAACTTCGACATCTTAAAACTCAGGGCTCCAGTAAAATAAATGCTTATTGCCCTGCTGGATTAAAGAAAATTGAATAGTTTAGTAACGAAAAATTGGAAAAAATTGAAGTTTTTTATACTGAGACACACGTTGGACATAAAAATGAAATCGAATTCTTACCTCTTACTAAAGAAGAACGTCAATTAATAGCAGCAAAAATTGCTTCAAAGGTGCCATTTAATAGCATACTAGATGAAATTTATGATTCAATTTCAAATGGAGAGCTAAAAAGGATTCATCTTGCTATGAAGAAAGACCTTTTCAATATTGAACAGTGCTTCAATTTATCTAATTCTGCTGTTAGACATTCATGATGCAATAAGTGTCGACGCTTTTGTAAAGCAAATGCGAACTGATGGAGACCTTGTCTTGTTCTATAAACCACAAGGAGTAACTCTTGAAACTAAACCTCAGTTGAAAAAAGACGATTTCTTATTGATGCTTATGAATACTGCTCAAGCTGAACTGTTAACTAAGTATGGATCTGACTGTGTATGTTTGGATGGCACACACGGTCTCAATAATTATGATTTCGAGTTAAATACTTTACTTGTACTTGATGATATGAGAGAGGGTTTTCCAGCAGCATTTATGATTTCTAACAGATCTGACAGTGAAGTTTTCAAACTTTTTTTTTCTGAAATAAAAAAAAAGTTAGGAAATATTACTCCGAAAATTTTTATGTCCGATCTTGCAAACTCATTTTATAATGCATGGATTAGTGTTATGGGCATTCCAGAGAAACGGTTTGATGAAAATTTAATATATAGGCAGTTGATCTAAGTAAATATTTTGTGTTTTAGACTTTTCTGCACGTGGCATGTTGAACACGCATGGAGAAAAAATTTGCCTTTGATTAAAGGAAAAGAAAATCAAGTAAGTCTTAAGGTAGAATTTGGATTGTTTTAACCATATGTAATTAATTACAGGTCATCATCTATAAACAGTTGAGAGCGCTTTTACAAGAACGAGACGCCACTGCGTTTGAAGTTATGCTTAAAAACTTTTGTGAAAGTGCTGATCAACAGTTTAAAGATTTCCTTGAATATTTCACCAAAAACTATTCAAATACCAAGTTGTATTGGGCATATTGCTACCGGATTCATGCTGGTATTAATACTAATATGCATTTGGAGAGATTACATCGTACAATAAAATATGCTTATTTGAAAGGTAGATATAACTTTGCTAACTTATTATATATAGATAAAGGGTAATCAAATAAAAAATACCTCTAGTTACCAGTCGATGCTTGATTGTCTTTTGAATGCACGTCTTAAATAAAGTCAGATATCTACTGGCAACGATAAGTGAGAGAGAGATAGGCGACATGCGTTCAAAAAGCAATTGAGCATCGACTACTAACTAGAGGTATTTTTTATTTGATCGCCCGTTATTATTATCACTACTGTTTTTTAAAGGGAAGAAAGTTAAGAGATTGGACAAAGGAATTGATGCTCTAATGAAGTTGACCAGAAACAAATTGATTAATCGACTAATATCAATGAAAAAGGGGAAAATCTCTGACAAGTTGAAAAATATTCGTACAAGACACAAAAACTTCGAAAAATTAGATTCTACTTTACTTACCAAAGTTGAGTATGGTTGGGAAATCCCATCTGCTTCCACTTTTGAAATTTATGTAATTCAAGAAAATCAGAAGTTGTGCGACTGTAAATTGATATGTTCTGAATGTAGAATTTGCATTCACCGATATCGTTGTTCTTGTCTAGATTCTTCAATAAAATTTAATATGTGCAAACACATCCATTTGGTGGCACAAAATTTTCCAGACGAACAAATAAACAGTGATATGAATGAAGCTGTTGCTGTAGGTATGTAATTTGATTTTTTTAATAATAATTTTAAATGTCGAAGTTTAATTTTACATCATAAAGTAAAAAAAAATACTCATATTAATTTGTATTTACTTTCAACAGGAAAGGTTTTCTTGGAGAAAAAAGAAAGCAGCCTTCTCAACATTTACTATTATAATTAATTTTTTAGAATGATTATACAGGTATTTATTAGGTTTAGGATTGCTGAAGGTGTCGGTGTAAAAATTGCTATTAGGGCTATTGCATATGCATGTTGTGAACTGATTGTGAAAAACACTACTATTAATTTTAGTGCCTTTTTTTCTACGACCGTGCAAGAAATGACCAGTTAGTTTATCGCGATATTATGTATTTCAAAAACATTCAATCTTTCGTTGTTCATTCATACTGTCAACTGATACATATTTTGTATTTTTTTGCACGACCGTAGAAAAAATGTTGTGTGCAACGCAGGCAAAAGTTACTTTTTGCACTTGTTGCACAAATAACTATTAATATTTTTATTCTAAAGTTCAGGGTGTGTTGCAGCTACCAATGCCACTGATGAAGATCAATTGTTTATTGATGATAGTGAAAACAACAATGCTAATGAAGTTGAAGCTATCATCAAGCAAGTCAGCAAGAAGAGACCGTCATCGCATTCCTTTGAAGAGGACAAAGAGAGAACTAAACAAAAATTCCTTAATTATTTTGATAATTTAAAGTCCCCCTCGAAGTTGGAAATTATAAAAAAAGCCATAGCCCCAATTTCACCCATTTTAGCAGCGGCAACAGCTTCAAATTTAAGTTACAAAAGTTTTCCAAAGTCTTCACAAAATAGAGACAGCCCTGCAAATGCTAACATTACAGCACAAAGAAGATTGTTTTCTACAAAAAAGAAAAAAAGTTCATCTCAGAAAAATTCACTAGCACTGAAGGAACCGGCTCCTAAAGAGAAAGAACAAATCGTCTTTGGGCTTCTACAGAGTCGTGGGTCAGCAGTAGACTAGTTACTGCCCCTACAGGAATAATTTTAAATACATAATAATATTTTTTTTTGTTTATTATATGTACATATTAATACTTATGTAATTAAATTAAGAGTTTAATACATATTTTGGATTTTTTAAAGTTGGTAGATAATATTAAGATATATACTCGAAGTCATTACTATCTGGCTACTTTGCAGTGTAACTTGGGTCAAAATCATATTCATCATGAACCGTTTAACACAGCAAAATGGCCTAGTAATGATTTCGGGTATAAGTACGTAAGAAAAGACGTAAGGTGGATGATATGCAGCCTATTTTAAACGTTCAAGTCATTCATTATCTAAAATTTTGATTTAGAATGAGTGAGAAAATACGATAAAAGAATCTATCAGACAAAGACAAAAAATTTAAGGAATGTCTAAATAGGAGTATTAAGGGAAATCATACTGCCCATTAAAAGTAAAATTTATATAACCGTTTTCGTATTTCGCCTCCTCTTCGTATTTCGCCTCCTCCAACAATGTGAATTATCATAGTACCTAACAATTATTATTGTTGGACGTTTCGTGATTTTTCGCGGAAAACGTCTCGTTGTTCGGGAAGTAAAATAATCGATTATTTTTTATGCTCTTGTGATATTATATCCGATTATTTTGAATTATTCGTTAAATTTAACTGATGTTGGTGAAATCGGCCCCTCATTCGGTTTCGTTCGGCTCTCAGGGTAATTTGTTGCCGGTAGCGACTAGACGTTTGTGACCCGATGTCGTTCTTGTTGGCCGCGATCCGCGACGTGTAGGGCTCTCGGCCCAGTCACGCCGCTAGAGTGTTTTTGCTTTTTCGTTAGGTTAGGTTAGGTTAAGTCTAGATTGTTTTTTCTTTAAGTTAGGTTAGGTTAGGTTACTTCACACAAAATTAAAAAAATAAACGTTTTTCATTCTATTCAGTCTGTTTACGTGTCATTTTATTGAGAAAAAAAATTCCCATAGACTTAACATGGGATTTTCGAAGTGGCGTAACTTTTGCCCCTGACGGTTCCTTCACCTAAAAATGGTACCGATCGACTACACTCGTCGAGTACTATCCGAAAATAGTAGTGTCGTTATAAAAAAAAGCACGTAACACTCTAGCGATGCATAAAGTATGCATGGCACAAAAAATATATTCAGATAAGAAATATTACAAAATACAGTTATTGGCCTGGGCGGACAATAACTGTTTTTTTATTTATATTCCAACCAGTAATTGGCCACCGGCTTAATCATTCTACGAAGTTTTTAAAGTGTGTAAATAATTAAGAAAGCATGCAACTTACCTTTATTTTACATGGAAATCACAAACCAAACTAATAATTTCGTTTATACTAATTGATTTAAACTAATTAATACAACGGAGTGGTCTTAAGTATTTGCTAAGCTTGTGAGCATCAAGTAGGCATCTGTCAAACTGGTTAGAAATCTTCGTAAAATTTCACAGTCTTTCCGCCACCTGCATGATAAATTAGCAACTATACTAAAAATAGATATCTGTAGGTGTGCTTTACCTCCAAGCAGAACCCTATATGTGTTCTCTTAAGCTCAATTTATAAACTAATCCGCAACAGTACCAGTAACAGTAGCAGTTCCAGTACCTGCGACCGTAGCGGTAGCAAAAATGGGTTTAATTTATAAACTTTTCATCACTTTACCGCTGAACTGTTACTTTCGTGTTGACAGATTAGACAGTTTGTTAATATTAATTTGATTCCTGCATATTATTACACAATTATACAAAATGAATAGAAATAATATATTATTGGGAGTTTTCGGCGTGGTACTATGCTCCTATGCAATCAGAAAAATAAGTAAACGAAGGAGAAAATATAAAGTAAGACCTATTAACAGACAAAGAAAAACAGAGGGTGGTTACCACTATTTTCTTAAAATGAAAGCAGAAGATCCTGAGCAATTCTTTAAGTTTACTAGAATGACTGTACCAATCTTTGAACATTTATTAAGCTTAGTAGCCAGCAAAATTTCCCGGGGACCAAGATCTGATGGAGTATGTGCCGAGGAAAGATTAGCTATAACTTTGCAATATTTATCCCAAGGAGGGAGTATGCAAAGTCTAGCATGGGCTTTCCATGTCGGAATAACGACTATCCATCAAATAATTCATGAGACAAATGAAGTTATTTGGGAAGTTCTTTCACCAACCTACTTGTGTCGTGTTAATTTGCTTTTGCTATGACAAAGTAGTCACAATTTTCGATTACAATTGAAGACGCCTTCAACTGAAAATGAATGGAAAACGATTGCTTCTGATTTCTTTACGACATGGAATTTTCCTAACTGTATTGGAGCGCTTGATGGCAAGCATATAAATATACAGGCTCCCCCTAACTCTGGTTCTCAGTTTTTTAATTACAAAAAAAACTTTAGTATTGTCCTTATGGCTGCCTGTAACGCTAGCTATATGTTTACCATGGTTGGCATTGGAGCTTATGGGTCCCAAACCGATGGAGGAGTTTTTAAAAACAGTATCTTTGGTACGAGATTAGAAAACAACACGTTAAATGTCCCAGAGCCATCATACATTCCAAACACTCGCGTTATTGTTCCTTACATGTTGGTAGCCGATGAGGCATTTCCATTGAAACATTATATTATGAGACCTTATCCTGGTAAGAATCTTTCCGTCGAACAACGAACGTTTAATTACCGTCTTTCACGAGCTCGCCGTACCATTGAAAATAGTTTTGGAATACTAGTTGCCCGATGGCGAATATTAAAGCAAACAATATGTGCCAAAGTAGAAAATATAGATGGTGTGGTGAAGGCTGCAGTGGTTTTGCACAATTTTTGTTTAAAAATGTTTGGTGATGGTCAGGCAACTAATAATTATTGCCCCCCTGGATACGTTGACGTTAGTGATGAAGACAATGGATTATGGAGATCGGAAATAGAACCCTTACCATCTGTTGGTAGACTATCATGTAACAATGCCACTAGAATTAATTATAAAACTCGAGACAATCTTGCAAACTACTTTATATCTCCAGCAGGTGAAATACCATGGCAAAGAGAAAAGGTTTTGAGAGGAACCATTGCTTGAAAACATGACAGAAAGAAAAATAGAATTAAGTAATTATTATAAGTATTTTAGGGTGAAAACTTATAAACATGTATTGGTTAAATAAAAAAAAATGTGAACATTATAATTTATGATTATAATTATTCATGTAAAATGGCAGAAATTCTTGTTCTATAATTTTTAGCCTCCTCAGGTGTCATTTCATTCAGGCAGTTAGCCACATAGGTACCAAATGATTCATTTATATTACTGGACGGCTTTGCAATTGTGCTCTCTATTTGTTTAGCTATTTTTACTATCTCATTTATTTCTTTCATTTCACTTTTTTTGTTTTTTTTGATGCACCGGGTGGCTCAAATATTTGCCTCTTCTGAGTCTTCTGTACCTCGTCATTTCCATCAGCGTTTCGTGGAGTCGTAGGCGTGTTCCACACTTCCTCTAATTCTTGAGTAGAGCTAGGGTCTGGGCTATCTCTTCTAACTTGCTCTGCCTCAATTATTTCTAATTCTGCAGGTAAAATAGTTTCAAGTGAATTCCAAGGATTTTTAGTATTATCTGATATTGTCTCCTTTTCACTTGTATTACACTTTGCAGGTAATGTAGAGGAAATCGTTTTTCTTGGTGTGCAGTGCTTATCATAAAATAACATTTTTTTAAAATAGGGCCATTCAGATTCGTCGTGTGGGTCTCCAGATTTCAATCGTCGTTTTTTTTTTGTAAATCTGTCTCTCAAGTTTTTCCATAAACGCTTGCAATCGTCAGCAAAGGCATCCAAAACAATTCCAATTTCTTGCCACGTATTCTCTTTCATGGTGTTGTCTTTATAATTTTTATTTTTCAAGTCGTACAAATGCGGATGAGAACAAATTAATTCCAATAGCAGCTCCAAATCAACAGCTTTGAAGAATATTATATAATATTACTTTGACCTCACAAAGTATATCTTAACTTACCACAGTTATTGGGCATTTTTACATACAATAACGAAAAACTTACTAAAATATATAACAATTTGGCAATTCAATAATTACTTACGTCAGTTTTGGAAGTTTGAATTCAAAAAATTATTTACCGCGCAAAAGTTATCTAGATATCCACATTCAGCTGACTAAATACTAGCATATGATTGGTCCACCGCTACTGAAATCCGTAGCGGTAGCTGCTAAAGATGAACTTCGTCATCTTTAACCGCTGCTGTTGCGGCTTACAACTGCAACCGCTGCTGCTGCGGAATTTTATAAACAACAACATTGATTTTGAAGGTTTTATCTTACAACAGTTGCGTCGACGGCAACTGTTACCGTTGCGGATTAGTTTATAAATTGAGCTTTAATCTTATAGTTGTGATTTAAATCCAAACTGGCCAATTACTGTCTGATGGCCAATAACTATACCGTTTACCCTATTTCTCTAAAATTATGACTGATGATATGATTGAGGATATTGTTACATTTACTAATATCTATGCATCCCAAGAACGAACCGTTTTGGTGGGGAAAAAGCAAGGCAAGAAAATTCTAAATTGGGTTGATACAAAAAAAGAAGAAATAAAAGCTTTTTTTGGGTTACTTATTATAATGGGTATACATTCACTGCCACATCTATCTAATTACTGGAGTAGTGATCCATTATTAGGTGTAGAAGCTGTATCAAAAGTCATGACGCTAAAAAGATATAAGAAACTCGTAGAAACATTGCATTTGAACGACAATTATTTAGCTGTACCTAAAGGAGAAAAAGCCTATGATAAACTTCACAAACTACGACCTCTTATTGATGCGCTAAACGAAAGCTCACTCAATGCATATCAACCCTCAAATAGACTTTCAGTTGACGAGTCCATGATACCCTTCAAGGGAAGGTCCAGCATGAAACAGTACATGCCGCAAAAGCCAGTGAAGAGGGGATACAAGGTTTGGTGTCTTGCCGACTCCACCACTGGATTCATAACTAAATTTCAAATATACACCGGAAAGTTACCAGATGCTAAGGCAGAGTATGGACTTGGAGAGAGAGTAGTAATGGATCTGTGCCAACCACTCATCAATTCGAAATGTCTTGTCGCTTTCGACAATTTTTTTACTTCAGATAAGTTGATGCGTACGCTACTCAGTGATGGAATTTACTCAATTGGCACAGTAAGATCAGACCGAAAAGGACTTCCCAACATGCTGAAATCTAAGGATAAACTAAGCAGGGGTGAATTTATGTTTAGCGTAAAAGGCGCCGTTGCAGCTACCAAATGGCAAGACTCTAAACCAGTTACAATAATCACAACCGCTGCGAGTCCTAAAACCGCAAAATTAATCTCAAGAAAAAACAAGGACGGTTCAAAAAGTGATGTTTATTGCCCAGAAGCTGTCGACATTTATAACAGTATAATGGGAGGGGTTGACCGCTTCGATCAAAAAAAAGAGATACGAAGTAGGAAGAAGGTCGATGAAGTGGTGGCATAGGATCTTCTATTATTTATTAGATTTAGCTATCGTAAACGCATACACAATGATGAATATTGTAAGAAATGGCGGAGACCAGTTGACATTTCGCCTACGCCTTGCTAGAAAACTGATTGCTGGTTTTTCATCAAGAAAACGAAAGGGACGACAACCATTGGTTATCAAGAAAAAGACGGGAAGTATTGGAGTCCCTATAGAAGTGAGAAGTGCAAATGTTGGGGAGCATCTCCCCAAACAAATTCAAACATACAGGCGTTGTCGGTTTTGCAGTACTCGGAAAAACGAAAAACGATCGAGAATCGAATGTGCAGGGTGCAGGGTTGCTTTATGTCTAGAACCTTGCTTTCGATTATTTCATGGAAAATAAAGAAAATCTCTTTTGCTTGGTTCATTTCTTGTATTTTAATAATCTTTAAATAAAAATTTCATGTCCAAATCAAAATCCTTATTATTATTTATAGTTATGATGTTAGAAAATAGACTATTCTTAGAACACT
This sequence comes from Agrypnus murinus, assembly GCA_929113105.1. Classification (NCBI taxonomy): domain Eukaryota; kingdom Metazoa; phylum Arthropoda; class Insecta; order Coleoptera; family Elateridae; genus Agrypnus; species Agrypnus murinus. The sequence goes on from OV816025.1 coordinate 143,684,427, forward strand.
GCAATACATTTTAAATATGACTGCGTGATGTGGGAAACATATTTCCCAAAAAGAATTTCACTTCATGGACAAAGGGAAGATATCTTCCCACATAATTTTTCAAAAAATCCGTCAAACCAAAAAATCTAAATATACCTTTTACATATTTTAGAAGTTACACTTGACTTATATTCACCACCAAACCGCATTTTCTTCCAGCCAAAAAAAGTGCCCATGAAAGGGTTAATAGCTTGTGTGGTAAATTGTCCTGCAGGGTTCTCCGGATTTGCATTGACAACTGGGGCAAACAAAAAAGATGGCAGAGGAGAGATGAGAGAGAGGAGAGATAACAATTGAGAAATGAGAGATGACATATGACAAATGAGAGGAAAGAGGTGAGATGACAAATGAGAGATGAGATATGCAAATGGGAGATGAGATATGCAGATGATATCGTGAATTAATTTAATTCGCGCATGCATATGAGATATAGAAAATGAGCTAGGCAAATGAGAGATGAGATATGCAAATGATACCGTGAATTAATTTAATTCGCGTATGCATGTGAGAGATGATATATGTAAATGAGAGATGAGATATGCAAATGATATCGTGAATTAATTAATTCACGATCACACGTACCACACACACATTTTGTTATTTTTAATTTTGATCTTTGATAATAACGTTAAGCGTTTTTAATTAAAACAAATAAATTTAATTAGGGTAATTAGATTTATGTAATTAATATAAAATGTTATGCATTATATCGTAAATAATCGCATCCCCTCGAAGACAGTAACTATATATTAACCCATATGTTAGCATGTAGGTTCCCTACCCGAGGTGAGGAGGTGAGGCGCCAGAACCCGCCATCTCCCACTACTTCAGTTATCTTTAGCAAAATAATACAGAATTGACTATCACGATGAACTATGAATTGTTTAACTATTATCGTACAATAAACACAGTAGAAAGTTCAGAGATTAGTAAATAAAATTGAAAAACAAGTCGTTAGGAAATTTTAGAATGAATACATAATGCGATTAGTTCATGGAACAATAATATATGAGATAATGACATAATTAATAATATATGGGATAATTATTATATCCAACGCTGTATATGACAAATAACAATAACACCAAATATTTTCCGTATAACACGAAAGCACAGTTAGCAGTAAGATGTTGTACTTCTGAGTTAGCACAGGTACTGAGCGAAACTGTATTTTTTTTAATTTTAGGATAATGTGCAGCCCCTTTTTAAGACTACGTATTTTTGGAATTCTTTTATTATTTGGTAATATTTCGACAGGATGTACAGTAAAAGATTAAAAATTTCTTCAAACATTTAAACTTTTTGTTTGGTTATATTTGCAGTTACATTTATAGGAAAGAATAGATTTGGTTTCCCTGCAATAAATTAACCCACCTATTTTAAGTGGTAAACGTTAAGACCCAGATGTTTGAGAAAACATTACAAAGAAGTTTTACAAAAATCGACACCAACAGTGTATTGTTGTAAAAGGTTTTATTATACTTTATTTCAGCTGTTGTCTTTCAAAACCTATTGATTTCGTATTTCGACGATTCTCCAGCTATATTTTTGTTATTTATTTACATAGGTATTAAAAATCTGGTAATATAAGGAAATTCATTACGTTGATAATAACGCATTTCACTGTAATTACTAATTAGCTCTCAAATGCGCGATCTTGTGCTTGTTTACAAAATTCCTACAAAACAATACAAAAATACCTAATTGTAGTAAAATATTAAAAAATGTCTAATTGTAGATTGTTGTTTATAAACGTTAGCAGAAACCTTTCATTATCAAACTAGGTAAATACTGTATTATACTCCATAATCCGCAAGAACTTCCCGAGCAGAAATTTGTTATGGCAAACCCTAAAACGATCTGGGCCGGGTCAGGTTCTACTACAGCATGCCCTATTAAGGAATTTATATGTGGCCCTAATCAGGTTCCAATATGGACTGACCTATAAGGTTGTTTCCTATCAGGCCGGGATAGGGGCCTGGCGGGATATGGACATATTTGAAAGTCTGATCGGGTTCGGATCTGCCAAGGCGTTACATTTCTGATCTGGCCCTTGTTTAAACTAGGGCGGCCCGGATAGGGGCCTGATTCTAGCCTTATCAAATTTCTGCTCTGGTTGTAGCATCGGCGCCTATGCAAGATGAGGTAATCAAAGGTTTTTCAGGCGAGGTCACCTAGAACGCACGTCTAATCATAACTTTCAGTCATTTGTACTGAATGACCCACTGGAACAGAAGAAACTTTATTACAATTAAATTCTCAATCTGACCCTTGATATTTTTGCAGTAAACTAGTACTGTATTTTTATCTTTTTCAAAAAAAAATCGAAACTCTGCCTCTTGATCACGATACCAGTAGAATGTCTTTCCCAGAGCTAGTAAATTATTCTCACGAAGACGAGATCCTAGCAATTGTGCGGACTCCTTAGACACACATAAGTCTCTAGTCAGATCATTTAATTCGCCTTTCGCAAAGGGTTTAGGTTCATTTATTCCAACGGTATCCTCAAAAGCAATTTCATCATCTGTCTGCTCATCATCAGATTCTGAAGACAAGTCTGTGTATGTATTTTGTGGTTCTGGAATTGGAACTTCTGGACCATGACTAACGGGCTTTAATGTAGATTGCACGTCGGGATACTCGACATGTTGGCGATTGTTTTTATCTATTCCTAAAATGTAAATTTTAAGAATCTTTATTTAGCAAAATAAATGAAATTTTATAAATTCTTACCTCGTAGATTAGTCATACAAAAATAACAATCATTAGTATGATCTTTCCCTTCCCGCCAAATCATCGGTATACCAAAAGGTAGGCTTTTTTGTTTCTTGGTGTGAGGTGCGAATGACTTGTCTTGATCGCCGAGTTAGATTCCAAACTAGGCTAGGTACATTTTTTTCACAAAACTCGTGATGTTTGATTTATGATTAGGTAAAGTGATTCGGCCACATATATATTATATAGGGTAACGTAGGCTTATAACGCCAGCGGCCTTAAACGCCATTTCGTTTTTTAAAGTTGGCTGGAGAAGCCGGAAGTATAGCCTCTTGATATCAGCTTACGCATTGTATACAAGGAGCATTTCTAAGTAATTTTTCAACTCGTAACACTTGAAACATCGTTTTTAACAGCTGTGAGTAGTGAGCCCGAAAAATGTTTTCATAACATCTAGAAAGTGCAATTTTGGGCTAATAATTTCTTGTCGTAGATCAAGTAAGTACATGTTTTATTACATTTGTGTAGAACAATATATATTTTAGTACCCATTTGAGACGTATATGTATACAAAACAATATCTGATATGCAAAAATAAATTATTTTAACATTGTAAATAAATAAAGCCGTTTGATCTCGGAAGTGTAATTGGGGCTTATAACGCCATATGCTGATCGGCCAATAACGCCAAGTGCTGATTTTTGATTTTAAAGTGAATTCTTAGCTTTACTATGTTTAAATAACACTCGTACATGAAAAAATACTTAAATCCACGTTCTCCAATATAAATAGATTTTTGAATTACAAAATAGTAAGATGAAATTATGACATTCTTCAGTGTCATATTGCGATTATGCAACAGTTTATTTTGTACAATCAAATTACAGTATTGTTGTACAGAGACTCCAAAACAAGATGTTAAGAACAGCAGTCAACGCACCCTGGTATATTCGTAATGCCCAAATACACCAAGAGCTTGGCGTACTATACGTGGAAGAATTCATCAACAAATGCACCAATAAGTTTATTACCAACTCCAGTGCGTGTAGTGGTGCGGTACATTACAACCTATTTCAACCTAACATACACATCACACTGAAACGCAAACTACCACAAGATATTGTTCAGCTTAACCCTTAGCAAAACTAAATGCTACTTTCACTATTGTTTACTGTTACTGTTACTATTAGTAATCTAAGAGACAGCTAGTTAGTCTCAGTATATCATAGTTTAGTTATTGTATTATAGTACATTATCACTGCTATGTATAACAAAAGATTATTTGGTGATCTGGCAATAAACTAAATTTAAAAAAAATGTGGACATCTAATTCATAGATGAACAATATGTAATCGATGGTAATGTTCCATACTAAATTTTGTATCCAAAACTCCATCAGTCACATCAGCAGTCACTTATCAATCCAACTACCCTATCTTGAAAGACTGATGAAACCACAACGATTTTAGGTCTACGTTGGCAACCCTCATGTGATTATTTCTCTTATAATGTTGAACCCTTAGTTACCGCGTGTACTAAACGTACTATCTTATCCGAATTAGCCTGTGTCTTTAATTCTTTAGGTTTTTTTTATCTCCGATAACACTTTTTACCAAATGTCTTGGGTTTTATGCCTTGATTGGCATTCTGAACCGCCTGTAGAGGTTTTTCGCCTCTGGGAACGCTATAGAGCTGAATTACCGCTACTTAAAAATTTCAAATTGCCTAGACATATTAATAATTTCTCGGAAAACGCAATTTATGAAATTCATGGTTTTTCCGATGCTAAAGCATACGCTGCCGTTGTTTATCTAAGAGTAACCTTTAACAACGAAAATACTATAATTTTTCTTATGTTCAAAATCTAGAGTTGCGCCACTCCAATTTGTAAGTATAGCTAGGCTTGAATTAGCAGTCGCTTCGCCATTGTCAGATTTAATACACTTTGTGAAAAATAGTTTGTCTAGACATCTGTCACTAAATCAAATTTTTGCGTGGTCCGATTCACACGTTGCTTTATCGGATCAAAGCTCATCCTTCTCGTTGGAAGACATATGTAGCTAATCGAGATAATCATATTCAGATGTTGCGTCAAGAGGACTGTATCCGTCCGAACTTTTCAAACATTCTCTTTTTTATAATGCTCCTGATTTTTTGAAACTTTCAAAAAATTTATGGCCTATAACTTCCAATTTTATGGAGAGTTCTGAAACATCGTTAGAAGCGAAAAAGATTAATCTGACCCTTCTGACGACTAAAACTGAATCTGGTCATTTTTTAACGAGCCTTTTAAGAAAAAGGTCTACATTTTCCAAGTTGATCCGTATTTTCGCATAGGTTTTTTGATTTATCTACAACTGTTGAATTAAATTCACTCAAAATAACAAAAATTGTGATTTCGTATCTTATAAAGAATTGCATAACACTGTGTTGGTTCTTGTTAAACATGAACAATCAATCTATTTTTCTGGGGAAATTCGCTCAATTAAACACAACGAGAAATTATCTAAACCTTTACAAAAACTAAATTTATTTTTAGACCCTCAAGCAATTCTCCGAGCTGGCGGTAGACTGTACTATGAAACTTTATCGTATGACAAAAAGTATCCTATTTGCTTACCCCGTTCAAGCCGTCCTACATTTCTGATAATTGAAGATTTACACATTAAATCTATACCCGCAGGAGTTCAAACTGTACGCTTTCTGTTAAATCAAACTTATTGGGTTATTTCCGCACCCAGGGCGATTCTCTATCTATTATCAAAATGTGTTCCATGTTTCAAAGTTAAACCCAAATCGATCCAACCCATTATGGGTAATCTCCCTTTCCCGCGTGTTTCCCAATTACGAAGTTTTCTACACATCGGCGTAGATTTGGGTGGGTCACTTACCATCACTATGAGTAAGTGTCGTGGCGCTAAAACGACAAAAGCCTACAGTTGTTTCTTCATATGTCTGTCAACAAAAGCTCCATCTTGAATTGGTTACAGATTTAACTGCTGATGCTTGTATCGCCGCATTGCGGACATTCGTCTCTCGCAGGAATTATGTGACAGACTTGCACTCAGATAATGCAACTAGTTTTTTCGCTACTAATAAGCAACTTTTTCAGCTAGATCCTTTACGTCCTATAAAATGGCATTTTATTCCGCCTAGGAACCCAAATTTCGGGGCTTGTGGGAGTTCGGCATTAAATCCGTAAAGTTACATTTAGTTCGCACCATTGGTTAACAAATTTTAACCTACGAAGAGCTTTGTACTCGATTATGTCAAGTGGAAGCAATCTTGAATTCGCGACACATCACCCCATTGCGTTCAGATCCGAATGATCTGTCGGTGTTCACTCCTGGTCACTTTTTGACCATGGAACCCTTGAGTGCCACCCCCGATGCTGATTTAACTGATTTAAAAATTAATACATTGAACCGTTGGCAATTTCTCCAGAGAATTAATCGAGATTTCTGGAAGCATTGGTATCGGGAATATCTCCATATTCTCCAGCAAAGGAGTAAGTGGCTGGAACCCACTTCTACTCCGGAGATTGGAATCCTCGTATTGATTAAGAATGATGTGTTGCCTCCACTCCGTTGGCAACTTAGTAGATAGTTTCCTTATATCCTGGGTATGATGGTATTTCCAGAGTTGCGTTTGTCAAAACAAAGGATATTATTCTTAAGCGACCCATTTTTAAATTATGTCCTTTGCCTATTTATTCTTTAGAAAATGCATAGCACTTTGGGCCGGCAGAAATGGTTGGTTTTCGTTAAAACCGCTAGAAATTTATTTTTTGATTATTGTTTCTCTTTATTTAACTCATTTGTTTGTGTTTCTTCGAGCAGTCGAAAACTTTTATTGTGAATTATTAATGGGTAATATTTAATTACTTTTTACCTTCTTTGTTGATAATGGGATTTATTAGTAGTCTTTTCTTTTTAATACATTATATGTAATGAATAAGCTTTATGTTCACAGTTATTGCCCTTTATGGACAAATCATGAATTTATGTATCCACATAACTATGTATGTAATCCGCAGGTTCTGTGCTAATTTCCTACGGTAGCCATTTTGCGTAGTGTGTTTTAAATGACGGTATAATGGATAATTTCATAATAAACATCCTGTGTCCACAATCCGTGGATCTTTCGGAAAAAGAAACGAAAACAACTATCATTAAACTTTTCAGCCGAAATTGTCTTCCGCACTCTAATGTGAAAATTCTAGATGTTAAACAATTGGCCTCTAGCAGTAAACCCTGTGGATATGAGTTATGCTGCCACCACAAGTTTGATCCTGAAGATAGAATGATTAAAGAAAATGAAGGGAAACTATTCGGAAGAGAAGAGTTGGTTCAAGAGCAAAAAGCTAAATTTAAAATCAAAATAAAAGAATATTTCATCGAATTTTATGACGAGAATACTTTTAAAACCTCGTTTTATCTGCACTTTAATTGTAGTCCACCGAATTTTGGTATAATTGACAAAATTAATAATTTAATGGCTATCGGAGGAATGTAGATATAATTTACAAAAATTGTAACAATTAGTTTTGGGTGTTAATATTTTTTGTTTCTTTTTTGATTGAGTATTTGAATGAGTAGAAGTTTGTACTGAATAATATTAGGATTAGGGAGAATAATAAAGTTGTAATGGGTAAATTTATTTTTTGTCTTATTGGAAAATGGGCCTGGAATGATCAAATTAGAGCTTGGTATGTTTTGGGTTTACGGGCATTAATGTTTAATAGTATTAAGGTGTTTTTTGTTTAGTTAGAAGCTTAATTTTGTATATTTCTTTAATTGGAGTGTTTTCATTTTTATCATTGCAAATAAATTTTCTAATGTATATGTGTTTATTCATAAAATTTACTTAATTCCACACATTTTAGTGATGTTATTTCCTGATCAATAGAGGGTGACATGTGAACATCTAATTCCTAGATAAAACTATATTATAAAACAATCCAAGTGGTAGTAGTAAAATTGAGTAAATAAGAAAAGAAGTCATTAATATAATTATAAACAAACACGTTGCTAAGGTAGATACAAAAATAGGTAACTAGATGAAATAATAATAATAATCAGAATTAAATATCTAATACTTCCAGTAACGGAGAATTACTGAGCTCAAGTTGTTCATTCATTAAAGGTACCCTGAGTTTGTGTTTGTATATCTCAAAGGCATCTAAAATGTCTAATTTGCGTTTGTTATTACAAAAATGTAGGAATTTAATATTATTTTGAGGAGTCATTGTGTGATTTTGTTCTAAAAGGTGTTTGGCGTAATTCGATTTTTCAGGATGTTTATTTTTGTAATGACGTACGTGTTCTTTATATCTTATGTCAAAATTTCGAAGTGTTTGTCCAATATATACCGAACTACAAAAAGAACAATTTAAACGGTAAATGCCCGATTTCATGATATCATGTGTTCTGTCTTTAGCATTAAATAAAAATTAAGAAACTTATGATCAAACACGGAATCGCAAGTCAGAATGTTTGGTTTAACCAAGAATGTCTGAAACGTCAGGTTATTCCTAACTACATAAACATCACTACCAGAACCAAGAATTCGATTACTGAAAAAGTGATTAGGAATGCCAAAAGAAGATGGCTCAAAGAAGAATCGAAGAAATGGTTTAGTATAAGAGACAATACGCACGTTTATATAAAGGTACTCCATACAGAACTTACTCATAAATTACACAATATCCAATTTGACATATTAGATTTTGACATTAGAGAAACCGTCAGTCACATTAAATTCAAAAAATACACCACACAGAAAAATAAACTTCATCGACTTGTACAACAAAAACGTACACTACAAAATAACCTTAATTGTCAGAACACTACAAACTTTTATCCTCGTTTCATAAACTTGTCGAATATAACATTCAATGACAGAGAAACACAATTTCTTAACAAAGGTTTCAAATTTTGTCCTTTTCCAAAATTTACCAACAAAATTAAAGAAATTTTGGCCGTTGAATGCGAAACTATACTTAAGAAAGATCATAATAAATATGCAAAATTCCAAATTTCGAATTTGTTAAAAGAGATGTCTTTGAAACAGGACAAAATGTACAACACATCTAACATATCACTTCTTCAATCTATAAAACAGAAAATCACAGAGAACAATCTAATTTCTGTTAAAGCAGATAAGGGTAACACTTTGGTAATTCTTTCAAAAGATATTTACATACAAAAAGTTAATAAATTTATTAATAAATAAAATTTAGAAACTTTAAACAAAAACCCAACCACAAAATTCCAAAAAGAAATAAAACAAGGTTTAGAAAACTGCAATATCTGCTTTTCAGAATTAGAAAAGCAACAAATCATTAATAATTAGAGAAACCGTCAGTCACATTAAATTCAAAAAATACACCACACAGAAAATAAACTTCATCGACTTGTACAACAAAAACGTACACTACAAAATAACCTTAATTGTCAGAACACTACAAACTTTTATCCTCGTTTCATAAACTTGTCGAATATAACATTCAATGACAGAGAAACACAATTTCTTAACAAAGGTTTCAAATTTTGTCCTTTTCCAAAATTTACCAACAAAATTAAAGAAATTGACGTAATGTACGTAATGACGTACGTGTTCTTTATATCTTATGTCAAAATTTCGAAGTGTTTGTCCAATATATACCGAACTACAAAAAGAACAATTTAAACGGTAAATGCCCGATTTCATGATATCATGTGTTCTGTCTTTAGCATTAAATAAAAATGAAAAAGTGTTAGTGTTGGTTTTAAATGATATTTTATAATTGTTGGTTTTTCTTAGTATATGTGCAATTTTTTCTGATATTTTGCGAAAATATGGTATAGATATGTAATTTGTGTCTTCTGTTTGATTGTCAATGGGATATATTCTTTTGATAGCTAACCTATAATCTTTTTGTTTAATTAAAGTGTCAATCATGTTCGGATTATAATGATTTGCATGTGCTAGTTGTTTAATGGTTGATATCTCTTTGCTAAAATCTGATTTTCTTAGTGGAATAGTTAAAGCTCTGTGTACTAATGATCTGTAGGCTGCTATTTTATGTGTATTATGGTGACAAGATTCATTTGGTATTGTTATGTCTGTTTGTGTTGGTTTTCTGTATATGGAAAATTCAAATAGATTATCTGCGTTAATCTTGATATTTAAGTCTAGAAAGTTTATAGCCCTGTTTTGTTCTGTTTCTAGTGTAAATTTTATATTAGGGTGGATACTGTTTATAAGAATTAAAAATTCATTGATAACCTCAAAAGAACTGTCAAAACAAGCTAAAATGTCATCAACATAACGAAACCAGAAGATAATGTGTTTAGAGAGGTTTAATTCAAATATTCGATCTTCAAACTTGTCCATAAATATGTTAGCTAATAGAGGACTTAGAGAATTACCCATAGGTAAACCATCCTTTTGTAAATAAATTATGTTATTAAAAGTAAAATAATTTTGACTTATACAAAGGTCAAATAATTGAATTAACTCTAACCTTTTAACTAATTCTATATTACTATTGATCAAGAAACTATCTAATAAAGGAATACATTCTTGTGGAGGTATTCTGGAGAACATGTTGCAAATATCAAAACTAACAAGTTTTGAATGTGGTGGAAGATGTATGTTTTGCAGCTTATCTACTAATTCTAATGAATTTCTAACCGTGTATTTCGATTTGTAACCTATCGTGTTAATAATCTGGTTCAGTTTTTTGGATAAAATGTGATTAGGTGCATTGATGTATGATACAACTGGTCTTATTGGAATATTCTGTTTGTGCGTCTTGACTAATCCATACAGTTTAGGTATTTGTGGGTTTTTATTAATGATTTGTTGCTTTTCTAATTCTGAAAAGCAGATATTGCAGTTTTCTAAACCTTGTTTTATTTCTTTTTGGAATTTTGTGGTTGGGTTTTTGTTTAAAGTTTCTAAATTTTCTTTATTAATAAATTCATTAACTTTTTGTATGTAAATATCTTTTGAAAGAATTACCAAAGTGTTACCCTTATCTGCTTTAACAGAAATTAGATTGTTCTCTGTGATTTTCTGTTTTATAGATTGAAGAAGTGATATGTTAGATGTGTTGTACATTTTGTCCTGTTTCAAAGACATCTCTTTTAACAAATTCGAAATTTGGAATTTTGCATATTTATTATGATCTTTCTTAAGTATAGTTTCGCATTCAACGGCCAAAATTTCTTTAATTTTGTTGGTAAATTTTGGAAAAGGACAAAATTTGAAACCTTTGTTAAGAAATTGTGTTTCTCTGTCATTGAATGTTATATTCGACAAGTTTATGAAACGAGGATAAAAGTTTGTAGTGTTCTGACAATTAAGGTTATTTTGTAGTGTACGTTTTTGTTGTACAAGTCGATGAAGTTTATTTTTCTGTGTGGTGTATTTTTTGAATTTAATGTGACTGACGGTTTCTCTAATGTCAAAATCTAATATGTCAAATTGGATATTGTGTAATTTATGAGTAAGTTCTGTATGGAGTACCTTTATATAAACGTGCGTATTGTCTCTTATACTAAACCATTTCTTCGATTCTTCTTTGAGCCATCTTCTTTTGGCATTCCTAATCACTTTTTCAGTAATCGAATTCTTGGTTCTGGTAGTGATGTTTATGTAGTTAGGAATAACCTGACGTTTCAGACATTCTTGGTTAAACCAAACATTCTGACTTGCGATTCCGTGTTTGATCATAAGTTTCTTAATTTTTATTTAATGCTAAAGACAGAACACATGATATCATGAAATCGGGCATTTACCGTTTAAATTGTTCTTTTTGTAGTTCGGTATATATTGGACAAACACTTCGAAATTTTGACATAAGATATAAAACGCAATAACGCGTAATAACAAACGCAAATTAGACATTTTAGAAGCCTTTGAGATATACAAACACAAACTCAGGGTACCTTTAATGAATGAACAACTTGAGCTCAGTAATTCTCCGTTACTGGAAGTATTAGATATTTAATTCTGATTATTATTATTATTTTATCTAGTTACCTATTTTGTATCTACCTTAGCGACGTGTTTGTTTATAATTATATTACCTTTGATAATGACAGCATAGCTGTCGAAACAATATTGTCAGGTTGTATTTTAATAAAACTGTGAAACTTTTAATAATCTTTATTTATTTCATGATTATGGAGTTCCACAAAATAAGGCTGGAAACAATAAACAAAATTTTTATTAAAACCTACTTTAGATTTTTGTATTTGATGTGAAAAAATACATGAAAATACTCAAAAAAAAATCAATAATTTGTATGTTGAAATGTTATTTTAAGAAGTATCCACAGTCAGCAGGTAAATTTTGGGTGAGCGCACGAAACAAGAAGTCATTAGTACCGAACTTGATTGTCCATCTGGTGGACGCACGAAACGAGAAGATTTTACAATTCCGCACGAAACCCTACGCACGAAACACTCATAAACCTTTTACTGTAATCAACATCATCTTAAAACTCTGTCTACCTGAGAAAACCTTTTTAAACAACAAGAATGTACAGTTTACCTAAAGAATCGTTTCTCGAATTTGGAGAGAATGTGTGAAACACATCTCTGTAAATTATAAATTTATATTACATTTTTATTTACAAACTTTGCCTAGGTCGATTCCTGCCCCCAATTTAAAAGCTAAATTATTACTTATTTTAAATTTTAATACTTTACTTTAAAATACAAGCATATATTCTTTATTAGTTACTTATATTTTTATTACTTTGTTAGTTATATATTTATTAATTATCTAACTTTTATGTTATTGCAATAAGCAATATCAATATCCATACATAAGAATCTTTTTTACCTAAGCACACCCTTAAAAGGGAGGAGATATATCTAATTGTTATTTTTATTGAATGAACGACTGTTAATATTATATACACGCTCCATCTTGTTATATGATCAGCGAACTATTTATTGAAGTTTGCTTTTACAATAGAAAAGATATTTATTAGAGCAATTAGATTATTTGAAGATTGTATGTGAATGATGCGTTAAACTGAATTTTAGGAAATTTGTCATTTTTAAGGCCACATGTGGTCAATTCCCAGTAAATCTAGAGATTATAAGAGTAACAAAATATTTAAAAGATCGTAGATTCCGGTTAATTAAGACACATCAGACTTCCTTAATTACGTTAAAAAAGTACATATTCGATTTGTTTAACCATTAACAGCTGTATTCATAGAGAAATTATATGCGTGTAACCTTTTTCCGTTTAATTTTGAACGTCTCTTTTCTGTAAAAATTTTGAGCATTTTAAAAGAAGAAAAAAGTAGGTACCTTACCTAATTATACAATGTAAATATACCTGTGTTAAACGGATCAAGGGGGTAGAGGAATTTTAAACTGAGGATTTTTATGAGAATCGACGACTTTTATACAATAAACGACCCTCTGGTAGACGCATACCACACGCGGGTTGCAGGTTGAATCATATCGGCTGCAAGTTTCATCTCGATTTCGATGATGACCCCCACAGCTGCTGTTCTTAGAAATTAATTGATAGATAATATCAGAGATTTACGAAAAATAATGCGTAGTGTAGCGTAACAATACCTCATAATAATTTAAAAGAGAACCCTTCTTCTTCTTACAAAATGGTTTACCTGTGTTCTTTTTTTTTACCTGCCTGGTATTCTACGATCAGATAACGCTTGAACGCCCGAAATCAGAATAATAAACATGTTTTTATTTTACGTTACTGGTATAACATACCTCCTTCCGTAAGTTACTTGTAAATAATTATTTTTAAAAATTCAATTCAACTTCCAACACAATGACTCGTGTATATAATTTAAAAATTTTATATATTCAACCCTTTCATGTTGAAACACGAATGAATCACTTGATTATGCATAATTAAAACATACCACCGTAAGCCTATGCATTCTTTGTTTAGGGGAATCTTAAAATTATATCTGAAAAAAATATCAGAACAATATGTTTTAATTTAAACACAACGGATCTTTTCCCCGTCTTTTAAATTCATAAAAAACCTTTTTCTTTGAAACGAGTTTATAGCTACTATGTTGTTCAAAAGCATATACAACAAAATAAAAAGAAATTTTCATCTCAAAATGAATCTCAGAATAGTTAATCAATAATAAATACATTACAAAGCGTAACAGAATTTAATGTCACTTATAAAGTTTAACAAAAATTTGCATTTATTTATGTCAATATAGGGTCAGATTTGTTACTGTAGAGTGACCTTCTATAAATCCATGTTCTTGTACTGAGACATCTTTTGAGGATTTGTACTAAATCCTGGTGATGAGTACTAAAAAGATTCTATAAATATATTTTAAGGAAAATATTTGTCTTACTCGCGCACACACACATATTATGGTTGGAATAATGAGATTAATTTTCCGCATATGTACAAACGTAATTTTGTTATACGCTTCAAATACCCATTAAACATCAGAATTAAAAACACACACTTAAGCAGGCTAAAAACAGGTTAGAATTCGAATATATTGCGTGATTCATTTAATTATTATGCAATCGTATTTACGAAAGCCTGTATCGACAGGCTGGAACATGCAAAACGTTCCTGCTTTAACTATTCACGCAGCTATAAAAGTGCTGTAATCGTTTCAGATACAATCAGTCGTACACGAACGATCGTGTGTGTGTGAGTGCAATAAGTATATCAAACACTAGTACTCTTTAATTTGTTTATAATAACATATAGTAAATTTGAATTGTTTTAAAAAAGTGATCAACGCTTCAGCAACAACAAGGTAGGAATATTTTACTTATTTTTAAATTCTGAATCTTAATATCAACTTTCGAGTTTCCACGCATATAACAATATTTATAATTTGTTTATATTAATCATAATCTGAGATTATGGGATATAATTTGTTTATAATAACGTCTTTGTAATTTTGCAAGACGAGGTTCTGTTGGAGAATAAGAACGAACATTTTCTCCGTCGCAAGAATAATTATTTATAATATTTAATATACATTTGAATTGTTTAAAAAAGCGTACAACGTTATACAAACAGTTTTCAGGCAAAATTTATTTTGAGTTTATTATTATTATTATTATCTAGGGCTGTAACATAATTATTCAAATAATAATTTGAGGTTATGGGATCTTTGTAGATTTGCAAGTCGAGTTTTAATTAGCCATACTCGTGCACCGTAATTAGAGCTCTTGCAACCTGAATAATAATAATGTTAAATTTGAATTCCAGCAATGTAGGAATAGTTTTATATATTTTTTAATTTTTTGCCTAGTCTTAATGTCGATTAAAGATCATAGAGTTTCGAAGATTGTTTTATAATATACTCTGATACACCTTACTAACTAAACAGAGCTCTAATGTTTAACATTTTATTGTTACATACGATTATAACTTTTCTATAGTCTAATGTAATAATTTGTTTTGGTTTTAGCTCTGACCAAAGTGAGGTATTAGGCAGCTTTTTAAACAAACAGAAATCGCATTCCAGACAGTAGATGAAATCACAAAAAGTAGCAAAAAATATAATTTCCAACGGCGTAGTGTCTGCTTCAAACTAAACGAAATTCCTCAAGACGTTCTCGATCCAAAAGCGTGGGTGAAGAATGGGCTAAAAGATATCGTAGCGCATATATGCCAAGACGTCGACTCTGAAGATAAGATTGGTTTCACGTTTGGCTCAGAGTGTTTCGCCAAGGGAACGCATACATATCCTTTAAAAAGGCCAGGGACGTATCGTTCGAGGAAATATGGGACTTATTGGGAAAAATATATCAGAGCAATTCTGAAGGCTTTCATTCAGATAGCTTTCGAATGACAATGACCCAAGTGAAATCCTACAGAGGCTCTGGACGAGCTAGGACATACAACAGCTATGAAGAACAATGTGCTAAGCGACGAGGTATAGTAGTCATTAACAATAAAGACAACCTATGCCTTCCCCGAGCTCTCGTTGTGGCCAGAGCTTACGCTACCAATAACCCCGACATCCAAAAAATCAGAAGAAACCATGCCAAAATGCAGGATATCGAGATAAATAAGCTGATGCAAGAAGTTGGTATTCAGATTCCTGAGGAAGGCGCTGGTGTTGAAGAACTGAAGCGGTTCCAGACTCATATGAACGGTTTTAAAATAACCGTTTATGCAAATGGGTCTAAAGGGCGAACCGTTTTATTTGAAGGTCCTGATTCTCCAGCGAAAATCAGCCTGCTTCACCACAACAATCACTACAACGTTATTAACAACTTGAAAGCAGCATTTGCATGTATATATTACTGTGAATCTTGCCACATTCCATACAATAACAAGAACGACTACAGATGTGCTGGATCATGCCCATGTTGCCAGCAGACCCCGCCATGGGAGAAAAGCAGGCGGGAAATAAGGTGTCAAGATTGTCATCGCAAATTTAGAGGTCAAGAGTGTTACAACAAACATAAAATTGTTGGTTTATATGACAAGAAAATAGTATTCCAACATATAAAACAATGCCCCGAGTGCCTGAAGTCAGTAACAGCCCAAAGAACTCATACTTGTGATGAAATATACTGCAAAATGTGCGGAAAACATCAACCTGCAGCGCATTACTGTCATATAAAACCCGATAGCAGAGAACCATCTTCGGGAGGCTACCTGTTTATATTTTATGAACTGGAGTCGAGGCAGGATAAACGAGGTCCTGATGGTGAGAAGATACACGTACCCAACCTGTGTGTCTTCCAACAACACTGTGACAACTGTATTAATGAGGCTAACACAGTTGCCATATGCGCAAAATACTGCCT
This sequence comes from Agrypnus murinus, assembly GCA_929113105.1. Taxonomy (NCBI): domain Eukaryota; kingdom Metazoa; phylum Arthropoda; class Insecta; order Coleoptera; family Elateridae; genus Agrypnus; species Agrypnus murinus. The sequence goes on from OV816025.1 coordinate 143,700,977, forward strand.
GAGACAACAGGTCATAAAATTAAATCCAATACAAACCTTCCTAAACTATATACTAGGGGTTAAGAAGGTCTTTAAGAGGATTGTTGTGTTGGCCCATAATGGAGAGGCGTATGATCATCAATTTCTTCTTAAGCATGTACTTGAAAACACCGATCTCAAGGTTGCATTAATTATGAGAGGCAGCAGCATTATCATGATGGGTATCGATAACGTTAAGTTCATCGATTCTTTAAACTACTTCCCGATGGCTTTGTCGGCACTTCCAAAAGCCTTCGATTTAGGCGCCGAACTGAAGAAGGGTTATTTCCCACACCACTTTAACACTCAGGCTAATGCCAATTATGATGAACCTCTGCCCGACTTGAAATATTACGATCACGACTACATGAACGAAGACGGTATACGATCAAAATACCGACAATCATAATTCCGACAAGTCAAAATCCCGACAAATTAAAATCCCGACAAATTAAAATCCCGACAAATCAAAATCCCGACAAATAAGAATCCCAACAAATTATAATACCAACAAATTAGAATCCCCCCCGACAATTTAAAATTACGACAATGTAAATTTAAATATTAATGGTAGGCTAGGTGAGTATTTTTCTTATGTCATTTTTGAAAGTGTCTGAAAGTGAAGTGTGCGAATTTGTTCCATCTCAAAAACGAAACCAGAAAATATGTGTGCGTGGATTCCTGATGGTAAAGGAAAGAAATAGAGAAACTGTTTATTACTGGTGTTGTGAAAAAAGGAAATCAACTAATTGTTTGGGAAGAGCCACTACAATTTTCATTGATGGTCAACATCGACTCCGGAAATACACTAATCATAATCATGCTCCACAAGCAAGTTCTGCATCAGTCAGTAATAGTATTGAAGCAATAAAAGTACAGGCTGAAAAAACCAGAGAATTGCCCTGTCAAGTGATTCAAAATCAAATGGTTGCTCTTCATCCAAATATATTACCATATATGCCATGCACTACGACAAAAAATAAAACGTATTCGAAGAGCTTTAAGACCGATAGAACCGTAAGATTTAGAACAAATTATCATTCCAGATTATTTAAAATTAACTTTATCTGGCGAACAATTTATGGCTAAAGATATCTCTACTGGTGGCATAAGAATTTTAATTTTTACTACAAAAGAAAACATAAAAATGTTGTCAAAATCATCTTTCTGGCTAATGGATGGTACTTTTAAAACAGTTCCTACAATATTTTATCAGTTATATTCAATCCACGCGAACGTTGGACATGCCAATAGCAGAGTTTTTCCTTTAGTTTATGCATTAACTACTGGGAAAAGCGAGGAAATTTACAAAATGATGCTACAGGAATTGACTGAATATGCGAATGAAAATAATGTGGAGCTAGTACCTTCAACGATAATCACAGATTTAGAATTGGCAGCAATAAATGCCACAAAGACTGAATTTCCAGAAGCTACTCACAAGCTATGCTTTTTCCATTTTGGCCAGTGCGGATGGAGAAAAATTCAGTCATCTGGCTTGGCAGCAAGATATGCCGATGATGAAGACTTTAGTCTGTTGATACGGCATTTATTTGCTTTGGCATTTCTGCCGTCAAATGAGATTCCGGAAGCATTTGGTAATCTCAAACCACTGTTTCCGCCTGTGGCGAATGATGTAATTGGGTGGTTTGAAAACACGTATGTGCATGAAAAAATTCGAGGTCATTTAAGAAATGGCAATGTTTTACGTTCTGAACCATTGTTTTCTCCAAAATTATGGTCAGTATTTGATTCGATGGCAAAGGGAATACCACGAACTCAAAATAATGTTGAAGCTTGGCACAGAAGGTGGGAAAACCTCTTGGGAAGAGCTCATATTGGTCTTATCCACATGATAGAAGAATTACAAAAGGAGCAGAAACAAGTTGAAAATGGAATTGAATGTTTAATCCGTGGTCAACCGAAAATTGAAAAAAAGCGAGCGGATATTGAAAGAGAACAAAGAATTCGAAATGTAATGGAACATCGTGAAAATTTAAATGTGATTGATTATCTTCGAGGCATTGCTTATAATTTAGCAATATAAAGTTAAATTAAATTATTTGTTAAATAATAATAAACCTGATTGTTAATAATAGACCTTTATTATTTTATCTTATTAATATACATATATTATCAATACTATTATTTATCTCAGAATATATGAATAATATAAAAATTAGTTTAATTTGTCAGGGGGGATTCTAATTTGTTGGTATTATAATTTGTTGGGATTCTTATTTGTAGGGATTTTAATTTGTCGGGATTTTAATTTGTCGGGATTGTGACTTGTCGGGATTATGATTGTCGGGATTATGATTGTCGGGATTTTAAATTTCGGGATTTCAAACCAAACCCGAACGAAGACACGCGCCTAAAACTGATGGAATGGCATAAGGAACACCGAAATGACAATTTTAGAATGCAACGTGACCTAGTGGAGTATTGGATCAGTGATGTTGACATTTTGACCAAGGCATGCCTTAAATTTAGAAAGCTCTTCTTAGAAGAGTGCAACGTATGTCCGTTCACCGAAGCAGTAACCATAGCCTCAGCCTGTAACTTGATTTATCGCAGAAATTTCCTGAAATCAGAAACGATTGGAATTATTCCTCGTAATGGTTACAGGAATTTCGACAATCAGTCAAAAATAGCCACTCGCTGGTTAATCTATGAAGAGACTCAAAGAGGTATCAACATTAAACATTCAGTCAAGCAGCGAGAGACTATAGTAGATGGCGTCAAGGTTGATGGTTACTGTGAAGAAACACGACAAGTATTTGAACTTCACGGCTGTTACTATCACGGGCACACCTGTCTATCCGTAAGGCGAGATTAACCTGAGCATGAAGATCCCTCGGATACATTGAACAAACGTTTACAAAGAACCAGCAACAAAATCGAAAGACTGAGACAGCGAGGCTATGACGTCATCGAAATGTTGGAATGTGAATTTAGGGAAATGCTGCAACGAAACAAAGAACTAAAACAAGAACTTGAAAACAGCCCTCTAATGGCATCCACACCTCTGAACCCTCGTGATGCCTTCTTTGGTGGTCGAACTGGTAATTGCAAAACATATTATCAAGTCGGGCCTGGAGAAAAAATAAAGTATGTTGATGTTTGTTCGCTATATCCTTGGGTGTGTAAGTATGGCAAGTTTCCTATTGGACATCCTAAGGTTTACGTGGGCGATGCTTGCAAAAAACTTGATTTCGAACATACCGACGGTCTCATAAAATGTAAGGTGTTGCCGCCGCAACAGCTGTACCACCCGGTACTACCACTCAGAATGAACAACAAGCTAATGTTTGTGTTATGCAAAACCTGCGGTTCAGAGCTTAACCAGAACGACTGTAATCATACGGAAGGTGAACGATCATTAACGGGTACTTGGGTAATAGACGAAGTACAAAAAGCCTTGGAGATGGGGTATGTCATGCCGGAAGTTTACGAAGTTTGGCAATACAACATATAACAGTATACCACTATGAAGAAGACTGGCGGGTTATTTACGGAAATGATGAACAGGTTTATCAAAATGAAGCAGCAGGCATCAGGCTGGCCCGGGGATTGCTTGTCCAATGCAGAGAAGAAGAATGCATATATCGAAGAATTTTTCGAGAAAGAAGGTATACGCATGGAATTCTCGGAAATACTAAAGAACCCCGAATTAAGAGCTTTGGCTAAACTAATGTTAAATTCGTTTTGGGGTAAGTTTATCACAACTAATTCATTAATTAATATTAATTATTGAATGCATGTTTTCAGGCAAATTTGGCCAGCGTGAGAATCAGCCTAAAACAACTATAATTCGTCAAACTTATGAATTAGAGGAGCTTCTATCAAACCCGGCTATAGAAGTCAACCATATCGAAGCTGTTAATGAAGACACTCTGATAGTTGGTTGGCAATACAAAGAAGACTCTGCAGACCTTTCGTCGATAGTCAATGTAGCAATTGCGGCATATACAACAACTCAGGCCTGTCTTAAATTATACAGCTATCTGGAATGTCTTGGAGATAGGGTGTTATATTACGATACGGATTCTATCATTTACATTAGCAGAAAAGGGGAATGGGATGTACCAACGGGTTCCAGCTTGGGAGAAATGACTGATGAGCTAGAAGACTACGGGCCTGGCAGCTATATAGTAGCATTTACCTCTGGAGGTCCTAAGAACTACAGTTACATTATATTCAGTTCCAAATATAACACTTACTTCACTGTGTGTAAAGTAAAAGGTATTAGACTGAACTATGATGTACTGAAACTCATCAACTTCCACAGTATGAGGCAGATGGTTACATCCAAAGAGCCTGTTGAACCTCTATACATTGTCTCTTTGAATATACGGCGTACAAAACACCACCAGGTTATTACCAAGAATGGAACAAAGATCTACAGACCTAGGTACAAAAAACGTAAGTTTGACGACAGTTTCGACTCGGTTCCCTATGGACATAAGAAGCCCTGTGTTAGTCAATCACATTCTAAGAGGTTTGTAGTATAATTGAATTTTTTAAGTTTTGTAAAAATTTGTATATCTTTACTTAAGTAAAAAATATTTGTATAGTAACATATTTTTAACTCTTAAGTATTAGTAAAATAATTTTATAGTAATGTAGTAGCTTCAATAAGTACATTATCTGAAGGACGATGTTTTAAAGATTATTATTATTATTATTGTATATAATTGAAAAGTTCAATTACTTATGTATGAGTAGCAACATACTCTGTAAAAGTAACTATTGTTCATTTGCTTATAAATATGTTAGGACAACGAAAGTCCTACTGCATCACTATGGGATGGTCACCCTGTTGGACTCTCATTGGAGCTACTGATGTTGTTGGTGGTGATTTTTGTTGTCGTCGTTATAAAACACATAATACGGGTATGTTAATCGTCCTTTAGCATAGTGTAGTTATAATAATAAGTGAAACTGACGAGAGTTATACTTTATGTACCGGAATTGTAATTATTAAAAAAAAAGATGGTGAAACTTGGGAGTGATTGAATGTAAATCACAGTCATCACGGGGATACTCGGGAACATGCTCATGAAATAGTTCTCTAACCTGATAAACGCAATTTTGTTCTTTTCAATTGTGTCTGTTAAGTAGTAGTAGTAGTAGTAGATCAAGACATTGTTGAAAAGAATATTTAGCATAACAAATCGTACAAGGCATTCAATTGCTCCGGATAAACAACAACAACAATTTGACAATGAAAGAAAGGTAAAGTTTCAAACGTGTTACGAGTATGCCTTCATGGTTATCCGAGAACAGATTTCAACCCTAATAATAAGTGTTTAGTTATTTAATTATTGTTTAGTTGTTCAATAATTTTTTTTTGAGAAAGATTGTCATAGAATAAAAGATTAATGTTCTATCATGGTTATCCGATAACAAATTTTTACCTAATAATTGTTTAGTTATTTAATTATTGTTTTGTTGTTCAATAATTTTGAGAAAGATTGTCATATAATAAAAGATTAATGTTCTATATGTGTATTATTACTATTCTCCCCTGTAACATGGTATGAAAAAGTGATAGCTATAACTAGTATGAGAGAAGCAAGAATGAGGTAATTACCTACACACCTGACGGTGATGACGTGTCATTAAACAAGATAAGACTTGTCTGTCAACGTCGACAACTTGTTTACCGTATGCATGTTACTGAGCATGCGTTGGATCTAGGTAAGTATAAGCGACTATATAAAGTCGACAGTTGTTAGCGTGTCAAAATTAAACGGAAAAAAGGTTACACGCATGTAATTTCTCTATGAGTACGGCTGTTAATGGTTAAACAAATCGAATATGTACTTTTTTAACGTAATTAAGGAAGTCTGATGTGTCTTATGTGTTTTAAATATTTTGTTACTCTTATAATCTCTAGATTTACTGGGAATTGACCACATGTGGCCTTAAAAATGACAAATTTCCTAAAATTCAGTTTAACGCATCATTCACATACGATCTTCAAATAATCTAATTGCTCTAATAAATATCTTTTCTATTGTAAAAGCAAACTTCAATAAATAGTTCGCTGATCATATAACAAGATGGAGCGTGTATATAATATTAACAGTCGTTCATTCAATAAAAATAACAATTAGATATATCTCCTCCATTTTAAGGGTGTGCTTAGCTAAAGAAGATTCTATGTATGGATATTGATATTGCTTATTGCAATAACATAAAAGTTAGATAATTAATAAATATATAACTAACAAAGTAATAAAAATATAAGTAACTAATAAAGAATATATGCTTGTATTTTAAAGTAAAGTATTAAAATTTAAAATAAGTAATAATTTAGCTTTTAAATTGGGGGCAGGAATCGACCTAGGCAAAGTTTGTAAATAAAAATGTAATATAAATTTATAACTTACAGAGATGTGTTTCACACATTCTCTCCAAATTCGAGAAACGATTCTTTAGGTAAACTGTACATTCTTGTTATTTAAAAAGGTTTTCTCAGGTAGACAGAGTTTTAAGATGATGTTGATTGCAGTAAAACCCTTTAAAGAAGTTTGAAAAGATTATGTTGACGACGGTAAAGCTTTGGAACAATTACGTTAAAAGGGAGAATTTTTTACACATTCGTAGAACTTTCCACAATCCACCTGCACTCGCACTCTGTAGCTTCCTATACCTTGGCAAGCATTAATATTTATACTATATATATATATATATATATATATATATATATATATATATATATATATTGCGGTGACTTCGCATAAACAGAATAATTTTGATTTCTTTTGCCCCACCTCGGCTAGCAAAATAAAAATATATATAATGAATTCGGCTAATTAAAAATAAAATATTGTTTTTATATTCACTTATTAAATACTTACAAATAACGAATAATTGCTGTTAGCTTGTAAATAGTTGATTTATAAATAAATTAAATTAAAAAAAAACTGTGTACTTTGGAAATGCTTCTCAACTTCCCTCTTTTATAAATTCTTATATGATTCAAAAAAATACCTTTTAATAGATTTAATAATGCAATGGTTATATAAAATTAATGTTACGTTAGTTCTTGACTAACTCAAGTTTACGTAAGAGAGTTGGGCGCCAGTTAAATAAATTAAATTAACAGAATTAAATTTAATAAAGACTCATCTCAGGGTGAATGTGGATTCTTGTGGTATTAAAAAATATACAAATTGAAATTGAAATCACTTTTTAAGATTGAAATCTTAATTAAGTTTAATGGCTAAATTGTTCAAATCACTTAATTACACCTCACAAACGATAGTCTTTTCTTCATCAGATACCACTACAAAAAGGAAATAACTTCCTACCTTCTTATAAAGCGATGCTTCTTCCTTTTTCTATAGATGTCCTCTTTCCAAAACCAATTGGCAGAGCAAGTCACTTATGTTGTCTCAGTGCCGATTTCCAATTCCGGTTGACTTCCTCCCTTTTGCATGGCTTTCCCACATAACACCATCCACACTCTTGGTTTTGGTAACTCACTTTTGTTTTATTTTAATAACGGGTACTATATCCCTTTTTCGAAGAACTTGTGTTTGCTTCTTGTGTTTAATTAAATAAAACACCGATTGATGGTTTTAATCGAAGATTTATTATCTTGCTTATTTAGCAAGTAAATTAATTTTAAAAGGTAGTTCTTTATACACTTTTACAATTTACAACCTTTTTAATACTTTCGCCGTATTTCATTCATCAACCAACTTAACTATATTATTTACATGACCTTACTCCTTCGCTTTATCTCAGGAACTCTACATTATTATTATCTTTTTAACACGACTTTACTGCGTCGCTTTATATTACTGACTCCCCTAAAATTATAATTTTCTAAGCTTATATACTATTTCTTATTTACATAATTATATTACACAATCTGACGTCACCTTACGAACTAATACAAACTGTACACTCATATAATACATAATAGCAGATTAATATTCTTTATAAAAATGACACATCTATTACAGGTTATTATACAGTACTTTTACGCAATAATAACGAACTATATACAAAAACAAAACCTTAAAGAATCACATAACCCGTCGATATACTCATTTGAAATTATACAATTGAATTACATCACAACAATAACTTGCGCACAACTGGATGTTACGTATACTTAAGTAATCGGTGAGTAAGCTGTTTGATAATAAATAGAAACATGTATTATTTAACCTTATTAAAAAGTATACACATTGATTTCAAAATCAATGACACTCCATTAAATAACTTAAATTTATTTTTACCAGGAAAAGTTAATAAAAATATTTCAAAAGTGTTAGTTTTCAATGAAGATTTTAGAATTTTCCAAAATTTTTCCAAAATTTCCAAAATTTTGACACTAAAATCCACAGCATTTATCCCCTCCTGTTTGAAATAAAATTGTAAATGCAATTTTACTTTTAAACACAACAAATGTTACATACATTTATTTTTAAACACCAATTCATATTTTTGTATTTTTATATTTTATCCCCAATACATTTCCTTAGTCTAATCTATCATAACAAGCTATCTACAAAATTTACAATAATAATTACATCTTATCAACCTCGTCCCAATCCTATTCATCTAATTATTTCAGAATCCTATTTCTTCATATCATCAAGTTTCCATATTCATTTTCATTAATAAATGCACTCTTAACTAATTTACTAATATTTTCCTCATCAATATCAATAGTTCATCATAATTTTCAATATTATTCATTTCTAAAATACTTCTAACCCTCTAACTTCTTCTAACCACAATTCTATTTTATTTTCATTTTTAATAAACATACTAATCATAATCAAATTCACCTTCATTTACTTCCTAATCTTTTATCTTCTCATTATCCAATTATCTTTAATTAATTTAAAAATCATTATTCAATATACTTCAATATTCCTATCATTATTTCCCTCTTCATTCATTATTTCAACATATAATTATTACACTTTAAACCCCATTTTCCCCTATTTTAATAAATATTTCAATTATCTTTCTTTAATCATATTCAAACTATTCCCTTTCTTATTTTTAATAACACATACAAAAACATAAGTCCTAATTGGGTATAAAATTCCATAAGCCTGTTTATCATCAAGTCAAATCGGTTACATAAAAGTCTAAATCAGTTTATTTATCATACTTCGGTTTATTGTCTCTATTGGTTATATAATTCTAATTTAATAATTCTCCTAAAAAGATCTTTTTTTTGTTTCTTTCTTCTGCTTTTATAATTTAATAGATGAAAATTACAAAATGGTAATATTTGCCTGTTACAAAATTTATCTATAATTTTAATCTTTTCCCTACTACCTGTAATAAACTTTCTATTTTTCTCTTTCGCCTTAAAATTACATAACATAATTCTACTTCTGTTTTTCTTCAGTCTGTATTTTAATTTTTCTTTTTTATTCCTAATTTGCTTACCTATAATAACCTCTTTATCATCTCTTCTACTATAATCTACCTTAACAAAACTTCCCTTCTTTAAAATTTCACCTTCATTACTATTACAATTTATATCTACCATTTCTAACTCATCTTCTATAGTTTTATCATCAGTATTCCATCCATCTACTTTTCCTAATTCTGTTGAATGTACTTCTTCGTTATTAATTTGTTTAATTTCCTGATCTTTCTTATATTCTTTGCTAAATTCTAATTTGCTAATTATTGCGTCTTTTAGATTTATTATACTGCTTGTTATTTCATCCATTTTTATATTATATTTTGATATCTCTTCAGATTGTTTGTCAAATTTAGTATTCACATCTTCTTTCATTTCTTTCATGTCTTCAGACTGTTTGTCAAATTTAGTATTCATGTCTTCAGACAGTTTGTCAAATTTTGTATTCAGTTCTTCTTTGTCTTGTTCCCTTTCTTTTCTTCTTTCTTCAGATTGTTTGTTCATCATTTCCTGCATTTGTGCCAACATTTGCGAAAGTTCAGATTGCGCTGGCTTGCCTTCTTCGCCGTTCCCCTCCATTACTGAACTGGTTAAAGCTTTCTGCTTCTCAGACACAACTAATTCTTTATCTGTATACTTCTTTTTCAATACTAAATTACTTTCCGCGGCAGAATAAATATTTTTAACCGACGTCATACATTAATCACTTCACAGAATTTACTCTAATATCTTTTAAATATGTTATTATAAGCCTAAGCTTTTGTTAAAAATTTGCTATAATACGCAGTAATATGCCTACAAAATTCTAATATAAACCTAATAAGCTAATAAAAGCCAAATAACCTATCAAAGCCTATTAATAATCAAATGCCAAATCATTTATTATAACCTACAAAAGCCTATTAATATTCAAAAGCCCCACGTTGACAGCGACAAATTTATACGCGGTGACTTCGCATAAACAGAATAATTTTGATTTCTTTTGCCCCACCTCGGCTAGCAAAATAAAAATATATATAATGAATTCGGCTAATTAAAAATAAAATATTGTTTTTATATTCACTTATTAAATACTTACAAATAACGAATAATTGCTGTTAGCTTGTAAATAGTTGATTTATAAATAAATTAAATTAAAAAAAAACTGTGTACTTTGGAAATGCTTCTCAACTTCCCTCTTTTATAAATTCTTATATGATTCAAAAAAATACCTTTTAATAGATTTAATAATGCAATGGTTATATAAAATTAATGTTACGTTAGTTCTTGACTAACTCAAGTTTACGTAAGAGAGTTGGGCGCCAGTTAAATAAATTAAATTAACAGAATTAAATTTAATAAAGACTCATCTCAGGGTGAATGTGGATTCTTGTGGTATTAAAAAATATACAAATTGAAATTGAAATCACTTTTTAAGATTGAAATCTTAATTAAGTTTAATGGCTAAATTGTTCAAATCACTTAATTACACCTCACAAACGATAGTCTTTTCTTCATCAGATACCACTACAAAAAGGAAATAACTTCCTACCTTCTTATAAAGCGATGCTTCTTCCTTTTTCTATAGATGTCCTCTTTCCAAAACCAATTGGCAGAGCAAGTCACTTATGTTGTCTCAGTGCCGATTTCCAATTCCGGTTGACTTCCTCCCTTTTGCATGGCTTTCCCACATAACACCATCCACACTCTTGGTTTTGGTAACTCACTTTTGTTTTATTTTAATAACGGGTACTATATCCCTTTTTCGAAGAACTTGTGTTTGCTTCTTGTGTTTAATTAAATAAAACACCGATTGATGGTTTTAATCGAAGATTTATTATCTTGCTTATTTAGCAAGTAAATTAATTTTAAAAGGTAGTTCTTTATACACTTTTACAATTTACAACCTTTTTAATACTTTCGCCGTATTTCATTCATCAACCAACTTAACTATATTATTTACATGACCTTACTCCTTCGCTTTATCTCAGGAACTCTACATTATTATTATCTTTTTAACACGACTTTACTGCGTCGCTTTATATTACTGACTCCCCTAAAATTATAATTTTCTAAGCTTATATACTATTTCTTATTTACATAATTATATTACACAATCTGACGTCACCTTACGAACTAATACAAACTGTACACTCATATAATACATAATAGCAGATTAATATTCTTTATAAAAATGACACATCTATTACAGGTTATTATACAGTACTTTTACGCAATAATAACGAACTATATACAAAAACAAAACCTTAAAGAATCACATAACCCGTCGATATACTCATTTGAAATTATACAATTGAATTACATCACAACAATAACTTGCGCACAACTGGATGTTACGTATACTTAAGTAATCGGTGAGTAAGCTGTTTGATAATAAATAGAAACATGTATTATTTAACCTTATTAAAAAGTATACACATTGATTTCAAAATCAATGACACTCCATTAAATAACTTAAATTTATTTTTACCAGGAAAAGTTAATAAAAATATTTCAAAAGTGTTAGTTTTCAATGAAGATTTTAGAATTTTCCAAAATTTTTCCAAAATTTCCAAAATTTTGACACTAAAATCCACAGCAATATATATATATATATATATATATATATATATATATATATATATATATATATATATATATATATATATATATATATATATATATATATTGATGCCTGTTAAGCTGTCACCTCCGTCATACAGAGGAGACGGCCTGACTTCCGGGTATTCCCGTGGATATATTGCTAAAAATTTGTTATATTTGTGATGAGGGGAACCTCTAGAATCCGAATCTCAAGAAAGGGGAAATTATTTCCCTTGTTTTATTTTGTCATATATAGAGTATACAGAAGATACGAACCGACCTCCAAAATTTATATATAAGAAGATACTTATAGTTCGCTGTTACCTCCAGCAGCGCTGCCAAGTGTTCGGAGGTCAGAAGATACCACCGTTATGTGCAGTTATATATACAGAGCGTTGACTCCACATTCCATAGATGCACATTTCATAAAAAGGTTCTCTTGTGGGTCTCCAGATGTTGAAATCGGGTGGTTTAAATTGCACGCCGAGGGCATTTTAGTGGCCAGATAACAAAAGAAAACAAGCGAGCATTCTCGATTTACTTATTTTTTATTTTTTGAGTTATAGGAAATTGTCGTTTTTGTATTTCTTATGAATTGTTATTAAAGATATTAAAAAGCCGTTTCGACACTATTAAACCGTCTTTATGAGTAGCACTGACTAGTTGAATAAGGCTTTTCTAATTATAATCATTGATTTCTGGTTTACTTCATAAAGTTGTATTTTTTAAATGAAAACTTTAGTAATTTGATTAGAAATACTTAGATCGGTGATATATTAGAAAGAGATTTCTTTCTATAATGAATTGAAAATATAACAAAACCAGAAAAAGGGAATTCTTTTGTTATTGTCAATAAAAGTCAATAAGAACGCAACCAGTACCAATATTGCGTATAATTAGTATAGCACATTTTTGAAATTTAGATGTATTAGACATAAATCAGTTATGTAACGTAGTATTTGTATAAATATGATATTCTATAAAGTTTCTTTTAATCTCGGGAATAACGGTTAAATTGAATATGCTTTTATCCAGATTCCATTTCGATTGAAATAAAGGCAGATACTCTTTTAATTTTTACTAAACTCGATAAGAGTTTAATATAAACAAATTAAATATTGTTTTTTACAAAAAATGCTTGTTGTTTCCGAAGTCACGCACGTATCATGTAGGACCATTGAATTTCCCGTGATTTGATTAACAAAAAGAGTTACCAACTTTATTAAGATTAAAACAAATCGAAACACAACAAATTAATCAACATTTTTATAGAATTTTTGCTTAAGACATTTTTTCCAGCATTTGTTGATCTAACGAAATACAGAATACGTATGTTACACTGTTATACATGTACCTATCTCTTGTAAATTTGTTTTAACTTATGTTTTAAATAAAGCACTTACTAACGACAAAACATGTACGTTTTATGGAACGTGTACTTTAAGTCCACATTAAAGACAGGTTTAACTTAATGTAGTCTTTTTTGATAACATTGTATAAACCATAGATAAATAGTAGGTATATTGCGTTATCAGAATTAAAAGTGGCAGTTTATTTGACGCTTAATTATGTTAGCAATCGCGGCTCTCCATTTAAAACAAAATACCACTATAAGCTTTTGTTTGAAACAATGTTTATCAACCTTGGCACAACCTTAATATCCGAAAATGGCCTACTGCTAGACTAAAGTAGGGATGATAATTTGATACCAAGCTTGGTCTCAGACATGGAAAGATCAGAGTTACCCAATATTGGTTGTTATTGGCTAAAACCAATACGTTATGCAATGTTTTGGACAATAAATGACACCGATATCGCAATAAAACTAAAGTTAGTCTTGGACCGATCTTGAATGTTAATGTAGTACCAAGGCTGGTAATTGAGAAACAAAGCAACTATTACACAATCCTTTTCCTTTAATGAATGCTAGTGCAAACAAGCAACGAAGTCTACCATTACTGTTTCGCCGTAACTGAATGCAAAGTCAATTTTTGTGTTGGATATAAAATGTTCATTAACAAAATAAATACGAAGAAATCGAAAATTCGTATAAATGATTAATGTCTTAGACTCTCAACACATATTGAGACCGTACAAACCTAACACTTTCATAGTGTACGTCTTCTTGTGCAAATACATATGTACAGTCGGTAAGACAATATAGTTTACACTTTAGTCTTGCCAGTGTAAGTTTAAGTTCATAAAAATTCAGTAGGTTAGCAACCACTAATCCATCTTTACAATAAACCACATTTACAGAAATTTAGCAAAATATAATATGAATATTGACCCAACCTTAGCCAAAGGGTAAGAAACCAAGATTTTGAATTTTGAAGATTGCTAAAACTGGAGTTAGTTTAGCGAACCTAAGATTCAAAGTTGGCTAAGGTTTTGGGTGATAAGTATGTAACCGGCACTTGATATGTAGAGATTGACTTAGACTAGCTAAAGCAAATTAGCGAAATAGTATCTGATATTTGACTTAAGTATATTCTATGGGTAACTGGCATTGACCTAACGGGTGAAAATTGGCTGAAGCTTGGGCAAGTTGTAAGGAACCCTGATTCGGTTTCTGAACATTGGCTCCGACTTGTACAACGTTTAGTAAACCGAAAATTAGTATCAGGTTGTTGATTAACCCTCGAGTGACAATTAAACAACCGAGACTCAGAATCTGAAAATTGCTTGAAATGTGGGTGAAAATCGGTGCGTCCAACACACCGCTGGAAATATAGCGATGCAGCAGTTTTCACATCCGTCTTAGATTTAACAATCACCCAAGCAATAATATTGTTTGAAGTACATCGTCATTTATACATATAAAACGCTTAAAAATAAATACATATTAAACATGAGTTAGAGAACCAAGATTCGATATCTGAAAATTCGCCTACACTTGGATCAATGTCGAGAAAACGACATTTGACTGTCCAGTATTCAGCCACGCTGGGGTTTATTCAAAGACCTTTGTTTTAATTTTTTTCTTCTAATAAAAAATTGTTGGTATTGCTAGACTAAACTTCTAATCATAGAGAGGAGGCACTTTTACCCTAGTGGAAAAAAATAGTATGTTTTATTTGGATTTAAAGTGACTTTGTTTGTTGCTATTTACGAGCGATAAATAACTCCGCCTAAATAATAAATAAATAATAATCTTATCATGTGAACAACTCCGCTATAGAGTAAATACAAGTATTTTACTTAATTGGGCTCGATTCCTATAAGGAATCTAGAATGACTTTAGGAGAGTTCACGCATCCTAGCTGCGATGTGCAAACGGGTTTTCCAAATCAAGTATGTGGATTGTTTGACAATTACTTTAATTGTAATCATAATGCATCAATCCTAAATCCAAATATAAAATGCAGGGAAACAAGATTGGGCGATGAAAATTTTTCACCTATCTCTGCAAATGAGACTTGTCTCCAACTCTTCTTATTTCATTATGTCGAACTGTTCACAAGTGTCCAGTCCTCATACTAAGGCCTTCCTTGATCAGTGGAGACATAGATCTGGAGTTCATGTCCATTTCCTTCGCCAACAAACGAATAGGATAGGATGTTAGTATAGGATTTTTTTACGAATAGAATGTTATAAAAAGAAACATTTTTGATTTATAGTTATTTATGTTATAAATCCGGCAATGAAACTTTACAGAACGAGTTTGATCTCTGAAGGAAGACAGAAGTCGCGTCTGAAATCTTGAAACGATAACTAAGGAGAATCATTTACAGGACCTATAACGTTTTTTTCATGTGTTGCAATTTTTTCTCTTTGAACGAAAGTTCATTCATCCCCTGCTTTATAATAACCTAGTCATTCTATATAGTAGAGTAAATTTTTGTAAAAAACATGCCTAAGTTCTTATTTTTTACTATCTAAAGATAGAGACTTGAAATCTTCTGTAATGCCTTCAGTACTGGACCAGTATAAAATGTACTATGTTTATAATGAGGGCACGCCCCCCCTAGTGGTTGAGGCCCCCATTTTGTACCCTTAATTTAATAACGCAACCAAATTGAGCGAAATTTATGTTGAGAGGGTTCTTGGAGTCACTGATTATGAATCCAATGAGAAAATTGAAAAATTCAAAATGGCGGTCCTAAAATAACGGCCTTTGAGATTCAGAATGCGATTTACGCCGTTTCTATTGATTTTAGAATTTTCAATTTTGCATAAGTTCCTATTTTTTACTATCTAAAGATAGAGACTTGAGATCTTTTCTAATGCCTTCAGTACTGAACCAATATAAAATGTAATATGTTTAAAATGGCGGTTTTACCCCTCGGGGGGTTGAAATACCCATTTTACACTCCCAATTTAATAACTCGGGAAGTTTTCCATTAACTTGAGTGAAATTCATGTTGGGGGGGGTTTGGTGTTCCTGATTATGAGTCCAATGAGAAAATTAAGAAATACAAAATGGCGAACTCAAAATGGCGGTATTTGAGATTGAAAATGCGATTTACGCCCGTTTCTATTGATTTTAGAGAAAAATCCAAAGAGTCAAAAAGTGTTTAGAATGTAATCTTGCATAGGAATACACTATTTTGGATACCTTATTATGTAACCCCCTTCAATCAACCCTAGTGGGCATCTCGGTAGGGGAGAGTGAAGGGGTTACATAATAGGGTAACCGGAATTATGTATTCCTATGCAGAATCACATTCTAAATACTTTCTGGCTTTTCTCATTTTTCTCTAAAATAAATAGGACCGGCGTAAATCGCATTTTCAATCTAAAATACCGCCATTTTGTGTCCGCCATTTTGAATTTTGTGATTTTCTTATTTGATTCATAATCAACGACCTCACAGCTCCCTCCAACATAGTTTTTGCTCAACTTGGTTGAAAACTTCCCGAGTTGTTAAATTGGGAGTTTAAAATGGGGATTTCAACCCCCCGAGGGGGCGTGTCCCTATCTTAAACATATTACATTTGATATTGGTCTAGTACTGAAGGCATTACAAAAGATTTCAAGTCTCTATCTTTAGATAGTAAAAAATAAGAACTTAATGCAGAAATTGACTCTACTACTAGGGCAGAGCGAAGGGGTTACATAATAAGGTAACCAAAATAGCGTAGTCCTTTGCAAAATCACATTATAAACACTTTTTGATTCTTTGAATTTCTCTCTAGAATCAATAGAAATGGCGTAAATCGCATTCTCAATATCAAAGGCCGTTATTTTAGAGCCGCCATTTTGGGTCTGCTATTTGAATTTTTTAATTTTCTCATTGGATTCATAATCAGCGACCCCAAGAACACTGCCAACACAACTTTGCTCAATTTGGTTGCGTTATTAAATCAGGGGTACAAAATGGGGGTCTCAACCACCAGGGGGGCGTGCCCCCATATTAAACATATTACATTTTATATTGGTCCAGTACTAAAGGCATTAGAAAAGATTTGAAGTCTATCTTTAGATAGTAAAAAATAAGAACTTAATGCAAAAATTGACTATACTAATAATAAAAATACGACACTTTATGTTAAACTGACGTTTGTTTAAGCCTTTCAGTACGTAAAGCTTCATGTCAAGATTATGACGTAAGGTTTTATTTTCCGCTACAATATGGAATTTAATAGAAAATATGTTTTAGTCGTAATTATGTAAAAGTATAAACAGTTTTTTTTTTTATTTCATTTCGTATTTCAAACAATTCTTTATATACCACAATTAGTAATATAAAGTATATCTTGATCTCCGTTGTCAATGATACCGGAGTTCAAGACGTTCTTGATCTCCGTTGTTGTTGGCAACGTAAATAATTTGATGTTGCATTATAGCCACATGCATGCATGCATGCTGCTTTTTATCTCCTTAGTTACGCGTATGATGACACAGACAAGGCAACTTGCTTCTTTATACAATAAATTCGGATGGATTTTAAAAGGGAGAAATTAGGATTGAAATACGAAATAAAATAAAACAACTTATGCAATACGGATATCAAGCTTCTTTAAATCCTCGAAGATGTTATAACGCCTCGGCTGGCGCCTCGGCGTTAAACATCTTCTTGGATTTAAAATATCGCTTGATCTCCTAATTACATAATATATATTACAAAATGAGTATTTCAGACTTATGCTTTCCTTCATCAAATGTAAACATAGTTAGAATGTCAATGAAAACTTTATTAACCGGGTAATTTGGTGAAATTTGCAAACTACATACCAAATGTTACATTATTTTGCTTAGTAAAATTATTTTTCTTTGAAAATTATATTAATTATTATATTAATTGTAATACTAAAAATATTGAAGATTTTAAAGATTTTTAAATCTTTCTTTGTGGATGCGAGAATGAATATATCATATGTCATATGACAATTCCTAAAATAATAATCAAATAATAATAATCCAGTAAATCCGAAATGATCATTTTGTAAAAAGATGAATTTTTTATTTATACATAATTACGACTAAAACGTATTTCCTATTTAATTTTTTTCATATCTCAAAGAAAGTCGTTTTCAATTCAAAACTTTTTAAATGAAATAGAAATTATTATTTTATTGTTCTTAAGTATCATTAACTATTTAAAAATGACGTACAATTCAAGAGATCCCTTAAATTTTCTGAGTAGTTTACAAATATTTATTTAAATGCTGCTACTATACCCAAAAAGTGTCTGTAAAAATTTAGGTAGCGTGAAATGGCCGAAACTACGCCAGGGGTACTGGTTTCGATGGAATTCTATATACCTGAGTGGTTTAGGTCTTGTACACAACGTTGCCAATGTGTGGAGCCTGCAACGTACCGTACGTGATACAAAAAACTACATATACAGGCGGAGGTGACATCGTATTGGCAATTATACAACTAAGAGCGACGGCAACGCCAGCGATCTACAGCTGAACTAAAAATTAAATTTGTGAGTATAAGTATGACGTTATCACCTCCAGACAAAAATTTGAATTTAGGCTTCTAACACCATCTATATGCTTATACAGTCGAAAAAAGGGCAAAACGTTGTCACCTCCGAAAACGGAGGTCACAACGTTATATATGAGGTGACAACGTATGCTGGGTATCTACTTTGGAGGTGACAAGGTACCCTTTATCAATATATATATATATATATATATATATATATATATATATATATATATATATATATATATATATATATATATATATATATATATATATATATATATATATATATATATATATATATATATATATATATATATATATATATATATATATATATATATATATATATATATATATATATATATATATATATATATATATATATATATATATATATATATATATATATATATATATATATATATATATATATATATATATATATATATATATATATATATATATATATATATATATATATATATATATATATATATATATATATATATATATATATTGCAGTAATATTGGCTAATTAAAAATAAAAATTATTTTTAAAAAAAATTATAATATATTTTGAAACTGTGAATAATTGCCGTTCGATCGTAGATAATTACTTTATAATTAAATTGATTTTTTAAAATGACTGTGAACTTTGGAAATGCTTCTCAACTTCCCTCTTTTATAAATTCTAATATGATTTGAAATTACCTTTTAATAGATTTAATAATGCAATGGTTATATAAAATTAATGTTACGTTAGTTCTTGATTAACTCAAGTTTACGTAAGAGAGTTGGGCGCCAGTTAAATAACTTAAATTAACAGAATTATATTTAATAAAGACTCATCTCAGGGTGAATGTGGTTTCTTGTGGTATAAAAAATATACAAATTGAAATTTGAATCACTTTTAAAATTGAAATCTTAATTAATTCTAACTATTACTAAATTGTTCAAATCACTTTACTACACTTTACAAACGATAGTCTTTTCTTCAGCAAATGCCAATACAAAAAGGAAATAACTTCCTTCCTTTTTATAATACTTCTTTTTTCCTTCTTTTAGTATAGATGTCCTCTTTCCCAAACCATAGGCAGAGTAGATCACTTTATGTTGACCCAGGGCTGGTTTCCAATTCAGGGTTGACTTTCTTCCTTTTGCATGGATTTTCCATATAATCTCATCCACACACTTGACTTTGGAACTCACTTTTGTGTATTAACTGCGGGTTCAATTTCCCTTTTTCGTAGAATACTTATAGTTGTTTTTGTGTTTAATTAAATAAAACACCCGTTTATGGTTTTAACGTTGATTTATTATCTTGCCTAACTTTAGCAAGTAATTTATCTTAAAGGTGGTTCTTTATAATCATATACACTTTTACAATTTATACTTATTACACCTTCGCCGTATTCAAATCACCAACTAACTTAACTTGTCTACTTAATTCTAGACTATTTAAATTTTTACAATATTATCAGCCACGAATTTACTTTGTCGCTTGATATACTATAATATCTTTACTCTTTCGTCGTTTAACAGTAAGTGTCTTTTATCTTACACTACTTTACACCGTCGCTTTCTATCAGTAACTGTCTTAAAACTATGATTTTCTAAGCTTATATACTATAGACTATTTACATAATTATATTACACAATTTGACGTCACCTTACAAACTAATACAAACTGTACACTCATATGATACATAATAGCAGATTAATATTCTTATAAAAGTGACACATCTATTACACATTAATTACACAATACTTTTACGCAATAATAACGATCTATTTACATTAACAAAAACCTTAAAGAATCACATAACCCGTCGATATACACATTTGAAATTATACATAATTGAATTACATCACAACAAAAACTTTCGAACAACTGGATGTTACGTACACTTAAGTAATCGATGAGTAAGCTATTTGATAATAAATAAAGAAACATGTATTATTTAACCTTATTAAAAAGTATACACATTGATTTCAAAATCAATGACACACCATTAAATAACTTAAAATTATTTTTAACTGGAAAAGTTGATAAAAATATTTCAAAAGTGTTAGTATTTAACAAAGATTTTATATTTTCACAAAATTTTCAAAATTTTCCAAAATTTTGAAACTACCATCCACAGCATTTATCCCCTCCTGTTTCAAATAAAATTGTAAAATGCAATTTTACTTTTAAACACAAATAAGTTAAAACAGCAATAATAACAATATAAGTTATACAAATAGATAATTTTATATTTTTAAACACCAAAAATCTTTTTGTATTTTAATCTTTTATCCCAATAAACTTGCCCTATTCTAAATCTGCTAACTAAACTATTTACAATATATACAACAATAATTATATCTTATCAATCCTCATCTCCATCATATATTCATCTAATTATTTCATAATTCTTTTGCTTTGTGTCGTCCTACTCATTCTATTTCCTACGTCATTATTAATAAATGCACTCTTAACAAATTTACTAATCTTTTCCTCATCAATATCAAATTTCAATCATAATTTCCATTTTTATCTAACCACAATTCTACTTTTGTTTTCATTTTCAAAATACTTATATTTATCATAATCAAATTCATCACTATTCACCTTATAAACTTCTATCTTCTCATTATTCATTAATGTTTCATTTTCCTATCATCATTTTTATCTTTCATTCATAATTTTATTTTAATATCATTTTCTAATCCCCATTTTCCCCTATTTTCATAAACATTCCATTTTTCATCTAAACTTTATTTTTCAATTTATTCATACACTTTCCCTCTTTCATTTTTAATAACATAATACATAAGTCCTAATTGAGTATAAAATTCCATAAGCCTGTTAGTCATTATCGGTTACATAAAGTCAAAATCGGTTATATAAAGTCTGAATTAGTTTACTTTATCATGCTTGGATATATTATCACAATCGGTTACGTAAATTCTAATTAAAATAATTATCCTAAAACTCTTTATTTCTTTCTTCTGCTTTTATAGTTCGTTAGATGAATATTATCAACTGGTAATATTTGTCTTTTCCAGGGTTTATTTACAATCCTCATATCTTTCCCCTTTCCTCTATTAAACTTTTTATTTTTCTTTTCTATTTTTAAATTACTAATCATGATTTTATTACGTTTGTTTTTCTTTTCTTTGTATTTCAACTTTACTTTCTTATTCCTACAGTTTTTACCTATAACAACCTTTTTGTTACATTTTCTATTATAATCTACCTTTCCTAATTCCCTTAAATTTTTCACTTTCTTTTTGTTTGTTAATTTCACTTCTATATTATTAATATGTTTAACTACAACAGCCTCCTTCTTAGATTTTTTTCTACATTCTAATTTGTCAATCACTATTTCCTCCTTTAAAATTTCCTTATTGGTATTATTTACTACATCTATCTTTCCTAATTTTATTGAATTTATAACTAGTTTTTTCTCTTTTGATTCTGTACCACCACCCTTAGAAAAATGAAAATATTCTTGTGGTTCTACCTGATTGTGTTGAGTAGTGGTACAAGCAATTAAAAATTTTCTTCATCGTGTTGCGATTCCTTTTCCTTAAAACTTACAATTTTTTCCTTTGTAGGACTATATAAATGACTAGGCATGTTACGTGATACCTCACGCTCCGTATTATATTTACTACAATTACCCTCCTTACTATTCATACCGTATCTATCATCCCTTCCGTGCTCCTGCTCTATTTTATCATGTTTCTCAAATTTTCTATACTCATCCCGTTCATCAAATCTATTATCACTAACTGGATTTCTAACATTTCCCCGATAATTATCCCTATTTCTATATGAAAAACTAGAGTTAGACTGTGTAAAATTCACATTTCTCAGACCAGGTCTTGTTGAATCTCTTTTAAGATTATCTAATACGTCAAAGTTTTTTAGTATTAGTAAAAATCGCTCAAACTCTTTTATATCGTCCGTATAGACCTTCTCGAGTATAGGTCTCTCAAAATGTTTAGCTAATTGTTTGATTACAACAGCCTCTTCTATCTGATTGTCTAATTGATTAATCATAAAAATTTTATTCAAGGCATAGTTTTCCCTTGTAGTACCTTGAAAAGGGTTAAACCTTCCAAATGTTAAGTTTTCTACCACTTTTTCTTGTTCCGATAGACCCCAATACTGTGTCAAAAATAATCTTTCGAAATCTTCAAAATTAAGTATTTTGTTTTCATTTATTGAAAACCATTTTTCTGCTTCTCCTTTCATCAGTCCACGAATAATTGATAATTCGTAATCAAAATTATATGATTGTTTAAGACTTATCTTCACATTACCCAAATAAGATTTAGTATTCTTTATAAAGGTCTTGGGATGCATTCTCTTATCCCCATAAAATTTGGTAATATTTTGTTCACTCAAAGATGGTAACAAAATAGGTGCGAATGAAGGTTGTCCTAAACTTGATTCAGTA
Organism: Agrypnus murinus; assembly: GCA_929113105.1. Taxonomy (NCBI): domain Eukaryota; kingdom Metazoa; phylum Arthropoda; class Insecta; order Coleoptera; family Elateridae; genus Agrypnus; species Agrypnus murinus. The sequence goes on from OV816025.1 coordinate 143,724,323, forward strand.
TGGATACTTTTTAATTCATTAACCTGAACAGTAATTTGTTTTAAATCCTCTTCTATACATTCGGATCTTTGAATGCAATTTCCTTGAACTTCGCCTATCTTATTTTTAAAATATACTAGATGCGTATCTTGAATTCCTTTAACTTTAGTTATCTCTTGTAAAACGGATTCATGTTTTTGTTCTAATTCTATAAACTTTTTTTCATTGTCTACTTTTAGCGCTTCTATCTCTTTCTTAATCGTCTCAGTATTATCTTTTAGTTCTTGTTTTATTGTCTCCGATACAATTTTTATTTCTTCTTTCATTTCTTTATCACGTTTCTCTTGATCTTTGGATTGTTTGTCGAATTTGGTTTTCATGTCTTCAGACTGTTTGTCAAATTTTGTATTCAGTTCTTCTTTGTCTTGTTCCCTTTCTTTTGATTGTTTATCGAATCTAGCATCGAATTTAGCATTCATATCCTGCATAAGTGCTATAAGTTGTGATAGTTCAGATTGCGCTGGCTTGCCTTCTTCGCCGTTCCCCTCCATTACTGAACTGGTTAAAGCTTTCTGCTTCTCAGACACAACTAATTCTTTATCTGTATACTTCTTTTTTAATACTAAATTACTTTCCGCGGCAGAATATATATTTTTAACTGACGTCATACATTAACCACTAAAAATCTTTTCTATTTCTTTTAATTATGCTATTATAATCTAAACAAGCTAATATAATCCTAACAAGCTAACTATTACTATAAGCAAAATAACCTACAAAAACTAAATAATATCAAAAGTCAAATAATCTATTAAAAGCTACTATAAGCCTACTATTTTTCAAAAGATTATATAAACCACAAAAGGTTATATGTACCACAAATGGTATATGTACCACAAAAGCCCCACGTTGCCGGTCGCCATATATAAATGCAGTAATATTGGCTAATTAAAAATAAAAATTATTTTTAAAAAAAATTATAATATATTTTGAAACTGTGAATAATTGCCGTTCGATCGTAGATAATTACTTTATAATTAAATTGATTTTTTAAAATGACTGTGAACTTTGGAAATGCTTCTCAACTTCCCTCTTTTATAAATTCTAATATGATTTGAAATTACCTTTTAATAGATTTAATAATGCAATGGTTATATAAAATTAATGTTACGTTAGTTCTTGATTAACTCAAGTTTACGTAAGAGAGTTGGGCGCCAGTTAAATAACTTAAATTAACAGAATTATATTTAATAAAGACTCATCTCAGGGTGAATGTGGTTTCTTGTGGTATAAAAAATATACAAATTGAAATTTGAATCACTTTTAAAATTGAAATCTTAATTAATTCTAACTATTACTAAATTGTTCAAATCACTTTACTACACTTTACAAACGATAGTCTTTTCTTCAGCAAATGCCAATACAAAAAGGAAATAACTTCCTACCTTTTTATAATACTTCTTTTTTCCTTCTTTTAGTATAGATGTCCTCTTTCCCAAACCATAGGCAGAGTAGATCACTTTATGTTGACCCAGGGCTGGTTTCCAATTCAGGGTTGACTTTCTTCCTTTTGCATGGATTTTCCATATAATCTCATCCACACACTTGACTTTGGAACTCACTTTTGTGTATTAACTGCGGGTTCAATTTCCCTTTTTCGTAGAATACTTATAGTTGTTTTTGTGTTTAATTAAATAAAACACCCGTTTATGGTTTTAACGTTGATTTATTATCTTGCCTAACTTTAGCAAGTAATTTATCTTAAAGGTGGTTCTTTATAATCATATACACTTTTACAATTTATACTTATTACACCTTCGCCGTATTCAAATCACCAACTAACTTAACTTGTCTACTTAATTCTAGACTATTTAAATTTTTACAATATTATCAGCCACGAATTTACTTTGTCGCTTGATATACTATAATATCTTTACTCTTTCGTCGTTTAACAGTAAGTGTCTTTCATCTTACACTACTTTACACCGTCGCTTTCTATCAGTAACTGTCTTAAAACTATGATTTTCTAAGCTTATATACTATAGACTATTTACATAATTATATTACACAATTTGACGTCACCTTACAAACTAATACAAACTGTACACTCATATGATACATAATAGCAGATTAATATTCTTATAAAAGTGACACATCTATTACACATTAATTACACAATACTTTTACGCAATAATAACGATCTATTTACATTAACAAAAACCTTAAAGAATCACATAACCCGTCGATATACACATTTGAAATTATACATAATTGAATTACATCACAACAAAAACTTTCGAACAACTGGATGTTACGTACACTTAAGTAATCGATGAGTAAGCTATTTGATAATAAATAAAGAAACATGTATTATTTAACCTTATTAAAAAGTATACACATTGATTTCAAAATCAATGACACACCATTAAATAACTTAAAATTATTTTTAACTGGAAAAGTTGATAAAAATATTTCAAAAGTGTTAGTATTTAACAAAGATTTTATATTTTCACAAAATTTTCAAAATTTTCCAAAATTTTGAAACTACCATCCACAGCAATATATATATATATATATATATATATATATATATATATATATATATATATATATATATATTGCTGTGGATGGTAGTTTCAAAATTTTGGAAAATTTTGAAAATTTTGTGAAAATCTAAAATTTTTGTTAAATACTAACATTTTTGAAATATTTTCATCAACTTAAAAATAAATTTGAGCTATTTTATGGTGTGTCATTGATTATACAATCAATGTGTATACTTTTTAATAAGGTTAAATAATACATGTTTCTTTATTTATTATCAAATAGCTTACTCACCGATTACTTAAGTATACGTAACATCCAGTTGTTCGCAAGTTTGTTATGATGTAATTCAATTATGTATAATCCCAAATGTGTATATCGACGGGTTATGTGATTTTTTAAAGGTTTTTATTAATGTAAATAGATCGTTATTATTGCGTAAAAGTATTGGATAATTAATCTGTAATAGATGTGTCACTTTTATAAGAATATTAATCTGCTATTATGTATTATATGAGTGTACAGTTTGTATTAGTTTGTAAGGTGACGTCAAATTGTGTAATATAATTATGTAAATAGTCTATAGTATATAAGCTTAGAAAATCATAGTTTTAAGAGACTTCCTGATATAAAGCGACAGAGTAAAGTCGTGTTAAAGACAATAATAAAAATGTAAAATCACTTACTGATAGAAAGCGACGGTGTAAAGTCGTGTAAGTTAAGGACACTTACTGTTAAACGACGAAAGAGTAAAGATATTATAGTATATCAAGCGACAAAGTAAAGTCGTGGCTGATAATATTGTAAAAATTTAAATAGTCTAGAATTAAATAGACAAGTTAGTTGGTGATTTGAATACGGCGAAGGTGTAAAAAGTATAAATTGTAAAAGTGTATATGATTATAAAGAACCACCTTTAAGATAAATTACTTGCTAAAGTTAAGCAAGATAATAAATCTACGTTAAAACCTTAAACGGGTGTTTTATTTCATTAAACACAAAAACAACTATAAGTATTCTACGAAAAAGGGAAATTGAACCCGCAGTTAATAAACAAAAGTGAGTTCCAAAGTCAAGTGTGTGGATGAGATTATATGGAAAATCCATGCAAAAGGAAGAAAGTCAACCCTGAATTGGAAACCAGCCCTGGGTCAACATAAAGTGATCTACTCTGCCTATGGTTTGGGAAAGAGGACATCTATACTAAAAGAAAAAAAAGAAGTATTATAAAAAGGTAGGAAGTTATTTCCTTTTTGTATTGGCATTTGCTGAAGAAAAGACTATCGTTTGTAAAGTGTAGTAAAGTGATTTGAACAATTTAGTAATAGTTAAAGTTAATTAAGATTTCAATTTTAAAAAAATGATTTCAAACTTCAATTTGTATTTTTTTTATACCACAAGAAACCACATTCACCCTGAGATGAGTCTTTATTAAATATAATTCTGTTAATTTAAGTTATTTAACTGGCGCCCAACTCTCTTACGTAAACTTGAGTTAATCAAGAACTAACGTAACATTAATTTTATATAACCATTGCATTATTAAATCTATTAAAAGGTAATTTCAAATCATATTAGAATTTATAAAAGAGGGAAGTTGAGAAGCATTTCCAAAGTTCACAGTCATTTTAAAAAATCAATTTAATTATAAAGTAATTATCTACGATCGAACGGCAATTATTCACAGTTTCAAAATATATAATAAAATTATTAAAAATAATTTATTATTTTTAATTATCCAATATCACTGCATTTATATATGGCGACCGGCAACGTGGGACCTTTTGTGGTTTATATAATCTTTTGAAAAATAGTAGGCTTATAGTAGCTTTTAATAGATTATTTGGCTTTTGAGATTATTTAGTTTTTGTAGGTTATTTTGCTTATAGTAATAGTTAGCTTGTTAAGATTATATTAAATTATTAAGCTAATACTAGGATATTTAAAAGATATTGAGAAGATTTTTAGTGGTTAATGTATGACGTCAGTTAAAAATATATATTCTGCGAAGGAAAGTAATTTAGTATTGAAAAAGAGGTGTATAGATAAAGAATTAATAGTTTCTGAGAAACAGAAAGTTTTAACGATTTCCATAATGGAGGGGAACGGTGAAGAAAGCAAAACAGTAGAACCTACACTTTCACAATTTATGGCATTTATGGTAAAACAATCTGCAGAAATGAATGCTAAATTCGATGCTAGACTAGACAAACAATCTGTAGAATTGAATACAAAATTTGACAAACAGTCTGAAGACATGAAAGAAATGAAAGAATACATGAAAACTAAATTAGACAAACAATCTGAAGAAATAAAAATTGTATCGGAGACAATAAAACAAGAACTAAAAGATTATACTGAAACAATTATTAAAGAAAATTTTTAATTGCTTGTACCACTACTCACCACGATAAGATACAACCACAAGTATATTTTCATTTTCCCAAGGGTGGTGGTACAGAATCAAAAGATAAAAAACTAGTAATAAATTCAATAAAATTAGGAAAGATAGATGTAGGAAATAATGCCAATAAGGAAATTTTAAAGGAGGAAATAGTGATTGACAAATTAGAATGTAGAAAAAAATCTAAGAAGGAGGCTGTTGTAGTTAAACATATTAATGATGAAGAAAAATTAACAAACAAAAAGAAAGTGAAAAATTTAAGGGAATTAGGAAAGGTAGATTATAATAGAAAAGGTAAGAAAAAGGATGTTATAGGTAAAAAAATTAGAAGTAAAAAGGTAAAGTTAAAATACAAAGAAAATAAAAACAAGCGTAATAAAATCATGATTAATAATTTAAAGATTGAAAAGAAAAATAAAAAGTTTGATAGAGGAAAGGGGAAAAATATTAGGATTGGAAATAAACCCTGGAAAAGACAAATTTTACCAATTAGTAATTTTCATCTAACGAACTATAAAAGCAGAAGAAAGAAATAAAGATCTTTGTGGAATATTATTGTAATTAGAATTTACATAACCATTTGCGACAAGAAACCCAGATATGACGTAATTTAAAATGATTCAGACTTAATAACCGATATGACTTTATATAATAAACAGGCTTATGGAATTTTATACCCAATTTGGACTTATGTTTATGTATTTGTTATTGAAAATAAAGAAGGGAATAGTTTGAATATGATTGAAGAAAGATAATTGAAATATTTATTAAAATAGGGGAAAATGGGGTTTAAAGTATGATAATTATATGATGAAATGATGAATGAGGAGGATGAATTTGATTATGATAAATATATTATTGAAATAGGATTGTGGTTAGAAGAAGTTAGAAGGTTAGACGTTTTTAGAAATGAATTAAATTGAAATTATGATGAACTATGATATTGATGAGGAAAAGTTTAGTAGATTTATTAAGAGAGCGTTTATTAATGAAAAGGAATATGAAAACATGATGATATGAAGCAATAGGATTCTGAAATAATTAGATGAATAGGATTGGGACGAGGATTGATAAGATGTAATTATTATTGTAAATATTGTAGATAGCTTGTTATGATAGATTAGACTAAGGAAATTTATTGGGGATAAAATATTAAAATACAAAAAATATTGGTGTTTAAAAATAAAACTAGTTTAACATTTGTTATTTAACATTTATTGTGTTTAAAAGTAAAATTGCATTTTTCAATTTTATTTGAAACAGGAGGGGATAAATGCTGTGGATGGTAGTTTCAAAATTTTGGAAAATTTTGAAAATTTTGTGAAAATCTAAAATTTTTGTTAAATACTAACATTTTTGAAATATTTTCATCAACTTAAAAATAAATTTGAGCTATTTTATGGTGTGTCATTGATTATACAATCAATGTGTATACTTTTTAATAAGGTTAAATAATACATGTTTCTTTATTTATTATCAAATAGCTTACTCACCGATTACTTAAGTATACGTAACATCCAGTTGTTCGCAAGTTTGTTATGATGTAATTCAATTATGTATAATCCCAAATGTGTATATCGACGGGTTATGTGATTTTTTAAAGGTTTTTATTAATGTAAATAGATCGTTATTATTGCGTAAAAGTATTGGATAATTAATCTGTAATAGATGTGTCACTTTTATAAGAATATTAATCTGCTATTATGTATTATATGAGTGTACAGTTTGTATTAGTTTGTAAGGTGACGTCAAATTGTGTAATATAATTATGTAAATAGTCTATAGTATATAAGCTTAGAAAATCATAGTTTTAAGAGACTTCCTGATATAAAGCGACAGAGTAAAGTCGTGTTAAAGACAATAATAAAAATGTAAAATCACTTACTGATAGAAAGCGACGGTGTAAAGTCGTGTAAGTTAAGGACACTTACTGTTAAACGACGAAAGAGTAAAGATATTATAGTATATCATGCGACAAAGTAAAGTCGTGGCTGATAATATTGTAAAAATTTAAATAGTCTAGAATTAAATAGACAAGTTAGTTGGTGATTTGAATACGGCGAAGGTGTAAAAAGTATAAATTGTAAAAGTGTATATGATTATAAAGAACCACCTTTAAGATAAATTACTTGCTAAAGTTAAGCAAGATAATAAATCTACGTTAAAACCTTAAACGGGTGTTTTATTTCATTAAACACAAAAACAACTATAAGTATTCTACGAAAAAGGGAAATTGAACCCGCAGTTAATAAACAAAAGTGAGTTCCAAAGTCAAGTGTGTGGATGAGATTATATGGAAAATCCATGCAAAAGGAAGAAAGTCAACCCTGAATTGAAAACCAGCCCTGGGTCAACATAAAGTGATCTACTCTGCCTATGGTTTGGGAAAGAGGACATCTATACTAAAAGAAAAAAAAGAAGTATTATAAAAAGGTAGGAAGTTATTTCCTTTTTGTATTGGCATTTGCTGAAGAAAAGACTATCGTTTGTAAAGTGTAGTAAAGTGATTTGAACAATTTAGTAATAGTTAAAGTTAATTAAGATTTCAATTTTAAAAAAATGATTTCAAACTTCAATTTGTATTTTTTTTATACCACAAGAAACCACATTCACCCTGAGATGAGTCTTTATTAAATATAATTCTGTTAATTTAAGTTATTTAACTGGTGCCCAACTCTCTTACGTAAACTTGAGTTAATCAAGAACTAACGTAACATTAATTTTATATAACCATTGCATTATTAAATCTATTAAAAGGTAATTTCAAATCATATTAGAATTTATAAAAGAGGGAAGTTGAGAAGCATTTCCAAAGTTCACAGTCATTTTAAAAAATCAATTTAATTATAAAGTAATTATCTACGATCGAACGGCAATTATTCACAGTTTCAAAATATATAATAAAATTATTAAAAATAATTTATTATTTTTAATTATCCAATATTACAGCAATATATATATATATATATATATATATATATATATATATATATATATATATATATATATATATATTGCTGTGGATTTTAGTGTCAAAATTTTGGAAATTTTGGAAAATTTTGGAAAATTCAAAAATCGTTGTTAAATACTAACACTTTTGAAATATTTTTATCAACTTTTCCTGTTAAAAGTAAATTATAAGTTATTTAATGGTGTGTCATTGATTTTGAAATCAATGTGTATACTTTTTAATAAAGTTAAATAATACATGTTTCTATTTATTATCAAACAGCTTACTCACCGATTACTTAAGTATACGTAACATCCAGTTGTGCGCAAGTTATTGATGTGATGTAATTCAATTATGTATAATTTCAAATGAGTATATCGACGGGTTATGTGATTCTTTAAGGTTTTGTTTGTGTAAATTGTTCGTTGTTATTGCGTAAAAGTACTGTGTAATAATGTGTAATAGATGTGTCACTTTTATATAAGAATTTTAATCTGCTATTATGTATTATATGAGTGTACAGTTTGTATTAGTTCGTAAGGTGACGTCAGATTGTGTAATATAATTATGTAAATAAGAAATAGTATATAAGCTTAGAAAATTATAATTTTAGGGGAGTCAGTAATAGAAAGCGACGGAGTAAAGTCGTGTAAGAAATATAGTATTAATGTAATTAGACACTTACTGTTAAACGACGAAAGAGTAAAGACAGTCAGTAAAATAAAGCGACGCAGTAAAGTCGTGTTAAAGACAATAATAAAATGTAAATAGACACTTCATGGTAAACAACGACGCAGTAAAGTCGTGTAAGAAATACAGTACAATGTAAATAGTTAAGTTAATTGAATACGGCAAAAGTATTAAAAAGGTTATAAATTGTAGAAGTGTATACGTTTATAAAGAACCTTTTAAAGTTAATTTACTTGCTAAGTAAGCAAGATAATAAATCTTCGATTAAAACCATCAATCGGTGTTTTATTTAATTAAACACAAAAAAAAGCAAATACAAGTTCTTCGAAAAAGGGATATTGTACCCGTTATTAAAATAAAACAAAAGTGAGTTACCAAAACCAAGAGTGTGGATGGTGTTATGTGGGAAAGCCATGCAAAAAGGAAGGAAGTCAACCGGAATTGGAAATGGGCACTGGGACAACATAAAGTGACCTGCTCTGCCAGTTGGATTTGGGAAAGGATATAACAGAAAGGAAGAACCATCGCTACATAAAAGGTAGGAAATATTCCTTCTGTATTGGTATCTTGTGAAAGAAAAGACAATTTGTGAAGTGCAATTAAGTGGATTGAACAATTTAATAATAGTTAAACTTAATTTAGATTTCAATTTTAAAAAGTGATTTCAATTTCAATTTGTATATTTTTAAAACCTACAGGAATCCACATTCACCCTGAGATGAGTCTTTATTAAATTTAATTCTAATATGTTAAGTTATTTAACTGGCGCCCAACTCTCTTACGTAAACGTGATTTAGTCAGAATTCACGTAACATTGTTATGTAACTAATGCATTATTTAAAACTATTGAAAAGTAATTTTGATTCATATAAGAATACAAATGAGGAAAGTTGAAAAGCATTTCCAAAGTACAGTCTTTTTAATTAATTTATTTATAAAACAAGTTTTCTACGATCTAACAGTAATTATTCGTTATTTGTAAGCATGTATTAAGTGAATATAAAAACAATATTTTATTTTTAATTAGCCGAATTCAACGCTTATATTTTTATTTGCTAGCCGAGGTGGGGCAAAAGAAATCAAAATTATTCTGTTTATGCGGTCACCGCATATAAATTTGGTTTGTCCCAACGTGGGGCAAAAGAAATCAAAATTATTCTGTTTATGCCAATTCATCGCATATAAATTTGTCGCTGTCAACGTGGGGCTTTTGAATATTAATAGGCTTTTGTAGGTTATTTGGCTTTTATTAGCTTATTAGGTTTATATTAGAATTTTGTAGGTATATTACTATGTATTATAGCAAATTTTTAAAAAAAGATTAGGCTTATAATAACATATTTAAAAGATATTAGAGTAAATTCTGTGTAGTGATTAATGTATGACGTCGGTTAAAAATATTTATTCTGCCGCGGAAAGTAATTTAGTATTGAAAAAGAAGTATACAGATAAAGAATTAGTTGTGGCTGAGAAGCAGAAAGCTTTAACCATTTCAGTAATGGAGGGGAACGGAGAAGAAGGTAAAACAGAGAAATCTGAATTTGAGCAAATTTTGGAACTAATAAATGCCAAATTCGATAAACAATCTGTAGAATTGAATACTAAATTTAACAAACTGTCTGAAGACATGAAAGAAATGAAAGCAGATATGAATACTAGGTTTGAGGAACAATCCCAACTATTAAGGAACATGTTTAAGAAAGAATCTGAAATAGTCAATCAGCCAAAATTTAGTGAAGAAAATAAGAAAGATGAGTCAGGAATTATAGATGTAAATTGTAACATTAATGAAGATGAAATTTTAAGGAAGGGAAGTTTTGTCAAGGTAGATTATAGTAGAAGAGATGATAAAGAGGTTATTATAGGTAAACTAATTAGGAATAAAAAAGTGAAATTAAAAGGCAAGCTAAAGAAAGACAGGAATAAAATTATATTGTGTAAATGCGAGAAAGAAGGGGAAAATAGTAAGTTTGAAACAGATAGGAGGAAAAAGATTTTGACAATAGATAAATTTTGTAAAAGACAAATATTACCATTTAGTAATTTCCATCTATTAAATTTTAAAAGCAGACGAAAGAAATACAGATCTTTTTAGGATAATTATATTAAATTAGAATTATATAACCGATAGTGACAATGAACCCAAAAGTATGATAAATTTAACTGATTTAAACTTTATGTAACCGAGGTGACTTTATATAATAAACAGGCTTTTGGAATTTATACCCAATTAGGACTTATGTTTTTGTATGTGTTATTAAAAATATGAAAGGGAATAGTTTGAATATGATTGAAGAAAGATAATTGAAATATTTATTAAAATAGGGGAAAATGGGGTTTAAATTATGATAATTATATGATGAAATGATGAATGAAGATGAAAATAATGATAGGATATAAAAGTTTATTGAATAATGATTTTTAGATTAATTAAAGATAATTGGATAATGAGAAGATAAAAGATTAGGAAGTAAATGAAGGTGATTTGATTATGATTAGTATGTTTATTAAAAATGAAAATAAAATAGAATTGTGGTTAGAAGAAGTAGAGGGTTAGAAGTATTTTAGAAATGAATAATATTGAAAATTATGATAGAATGAATTAAGATTTGTGAATATACAGAGAAAAAGGATTATAGAATAAATAGAGATTTTTGATAAATAAGATGAGGATAAGATGTTATTATTATTGTAAATATTGTAGATAGCTTGTTATGATAGATTAGACTAAGGAAATTTATTGGGGATAAAATATAAAAATACAAAAATATTAATTGGTGTTTAAAAATAAATGTATTTTAACATTTGTTGTGTTTAAAAGTAAAATTGCATTTACAATTTTATTTCAAACAGGAGGGGATAAATGCTGTGGATTTTAGTGTCAAAATTTTGGAAATTTTGGAAAATTTTGGAAAATTCAAAAATCGTTGTTAAATACTAACACTTTTGAAATATTTTTATCAACTTTTCCTGTTAAAAGTAAATTATAAGTTATTTAATGGTGTGTCATTGATTTTGAAATCAATGTGTATACTTTTTAATAAAGTTAAATAATACATGTTTCTATTTATTATCAAACAGCTTACTCACCGATTACTTAAGTATACGTAACATCCAGTTGTGCGCAAGTTATTGATGTGATGTAATTCAATTATGTATAATTTCAAATGAGTATATCGACGGGTTATGTGATTCTTTAAGGTTTTGTTTGTGTAAATTGTTCGTTGTTATTGCGTAAAAGTACTGTGTAATAATGTGTAATAGATGTGTCACTTTTATATAAGAATTTTAATCTGCTATTATGTATTATATGAGTGTACAGTTTGTATTAGTTCGTAAGGTGACGTCAGATTGTGTAATATAATTATGTAAATAAGAAATAGTATATAAGCTTAGAAAATTATAATTTTAGGGGAGTCAGTAATAGAAAGCGACGGAGTAAAGTCGTGTAAGAAATATAGTATTAATGTAATTAGACACTTACTGTTAAACGACGAAAGAGTAAAGACAGTCAGTAAAATAAAGCGACGCAGTAAAGTCGTGTTAAAGACAATAATAAAATGTAAATAGACACTTCATGGTAAACAACGACGCAGTAAAGTCGTGTAAGAAATACAGTACAATGTAAATAGTTAAGTTAATTGAATACGGCAAAAGTATTAAAAAGGTTATAAATTGTAGAAGTGTATACGTTTATAAAGAACCTTTTAAAGTTAATTTACTTGCTAAGTAAGCAAGATAATAAATCTTCGATTAAAACCATCAATCGGTGTTTTATTTAATTAAACACAAAAAAAAGCAAATACAAGTTCTTCGAAAAAGGGATATTGTACCCGTTATTAAAATAAAACAAAAGTGAGTTACCAAAACCAAGAGTGTGGATGGTGTTATGTGGGAAAGCCATGCAAAAAGGAAGGAAGTCAACCGGAATTGGAAATGGGCACTGGGACAACATAAAGTGACCTGCTCTGCCAGTTGGATTTGGGAAAGGATATAACAGAAAGGAAGAACCATCGCTACATAAAAGGTAGGAAATATTCCTTCTGTATTGGTATCTTGTGAAAGAAAAGACAATTTGTGAAGTGCAATTAAGTGGATTGAACAATTTAATAATAGTTAAACTTAATTTAGATTTCAATTTTAAAAAGTGATTTCAATTTCAATTTGTATATTTTTAAAACCTACAGGAATCCACATTCACCCTGAGATGAGTCTTTATTAAATTTAATTCTAATATGTTAAGTTATTTAACTGGCGCCCAACTCTCTTACGTAAACGTGATTTAGTCAGAATTCACGTAACATTGTTATGTAACTAATGCATTATTTAAAACTATTGAAAAGTAATTTTGATTCATATAAGAATACAAATGAGGAAAGTTGAAAAGCATTTCCAAAGTACAGTCTTTTTAATTAATTTATTTATAAAACAAGTTTTCTACGATCTAACAGTAATTATTCGTTATTTGTAAGCATGTATTAAGTGAATATAAAAACAATATTTTATTTTTAATTAGCCGAATTCAACGCTTATATTTTTATTTGCTAGCCGAGGTGGGGCAAAAGAAATCAAAATTATTCTGTTTATGCGGTCACCGCATATAAATTTGGTTTGTCCCAACGTGGGGCAAAAGAAATCAAAATTATTCTGTTTATGCCAATTCATCGCATATAAATTTGTCGCTGTCAACGTGGGGCTTTTGAATATTAATAGGCTTTTGTAGGTTATTTGGCTTTTATTAGCTTATTAGGTTTATATTAGAATTTTGTAGGTATATTACTATGTATTATAGCAAATTTTTAAAAAAAGATTAGGCTTATAATAACATATTTAAAAGATATTAGAGTAAATTCTGTGTAGTGATTAATGTATGACGTCGGTTAAAAATATTTATTCTGCCGCGGAAAGTAATTTAGTATTGAAAAAGAAGTATACAGATAAAGAATTAGTTGTGGCTGAGAAGCAGAAAGCTTTAACCATTTCAGTAATGGAGGGGAACGGAGAAGAAGGTAAAACAGAGAAATCTGAATTTGAGCAAATTTTGGAACTAATAAATGCCAAATTCGATAAACAATCTGTAGAATTGAATACTAAATTTAACAAACTGTCTGAAGACATGAAAGAAATGAAAGCAGATATGAATACTAGGTTTGAGGAACAATCCCAACTATTAAGGAACATGTTTAAGAAAGAATCTGAAATAGTCAATCAGCCAAAATTTAGTGAAGAAAATAAGAAAGATGAGTCAGGAATTATAGATGTAAATTGTAACATTAATGAAGATGAAATTTTAAGGAAGGGAAGTTTTGTCAAGGTAGATTATAGTAGAAGAGATGATAAAGAGGTTATTATAGGTAAACTAATTAGGAATAAAAAAGTGAAATTAAAAGGCAAGCTAAAGAAAGACAGGAATAAAATTATATTGTGTAAATGCGAGAAAGAAGGGGAAAATAGTAAGTTTGAAACAGATAGGAGGAAAAAGATTTTGACAATAGATAAATTTTGTAAAAGACAAATATTACCATTTAGTAATTTCCATCTATTAAATTTTAAAAGCAGACGAAAGAAATACAGATCTTTTTAGGATAATTATATTAAATTAGAATTATATAACCGATAGTGACAATGAACCCAAAAGTATGATAAATTTAACTGATTTAAACTTTATGTAACCGAGGTGACTTTATATAATAAACAGGCTTTTGGAATTTATACCCAATTAGGACTTATGTTTTTGTATGTGTTATTAAAAATATGAAAGGGAATAGTTTGAATATGATTGAAGAAAGATAATTGAAATATTTATTAAAATAGGGGAAAATGGGGTTTAAATTATGATAATTATATGATGAAATGATGAATGAAGATGAAAATAATGATAGGATATAAAAGTTTATTGAATAATGATTTTTAGATTAATTAAAGATAATTGGATAATGAGAAGATAAAAGATTAGGAAGTAAATGAAGGTGATTTGATTATGATTAGTATGTTTATTAAAAATGAAAATAAAATAGAATTGTGGTTAGAAGAAGTAGAGGGTTAGAAGTATTTTAGAAATGAATAATATTGAAAATTATGATAGAATGAATTAAGATTTGTGAATATACAGAGAAAAAGGATTATAGAATAAATAGAGATTTTTGATAAATAAGATGAGGATAAGATGTTATTATTATTGTAAATATTGTAGATAGCTTGTTATGATAGATTAGACTAAGGAAATTTATTGGGGATAAAATATAAAAATACAAAAATATTAATTGGTGTTTAAAAATAAATGTATTTTAACATTTGTTGTGTTTAAAAGTAAAATTGCATTTACAATTTTATTTCAAACAGGAGGGGATAAATGCTGTGGATTTTAGTGTCAAAATTTTGGAAATTTTGGAAAATTTTGGAAAATTCAAAAATCGTTGTTAAATACTAACACTTTTGAAATATTTTTATCAACTTTTCCTGTTAAAAGTAAATTATAAGTTATTTAATGGTGTGTCATTGATTTTGAAATCAATGTGTATACTTTTTAATAAAGTTAAATAATACATGTTTCTATTTATTATCAAACAGCTTACTCACCGATTACTTAAGTATACGTAACATCCAGTTGTGCGCAAGTTATTGATGTGATGTAATTCAATTATGTATAATTTCAAATGAGTATATCGACGGGTTATGTGATTCTTTAAGGTTTTGTTTGTGTAAATTGTTCGTTGTTATTGCGTAAAAGTACTGTGTAATAATGTGTAATAGATGTGTCACTTTTATATAAGAATTTTAATCTGCTATTATGTATTATATGAGTGTACAGTTTGTATTAGTTCGTAAGGTGACGTCAGATTGTGTAATATAATTATGTAAATAAGAAATAGTATATAAGCTTAGAAAATTATAATTTTAGGGGAGTCAGTAATAGAAAGCGACGGAGTAAAGTCGTGTAAGAAATATAGTATTAATGTAATTAGACACTTACTGTTAAACGACGAAAGAGTAAAGACAGTCAGTAAAATAAAGCGACGCAGTAAAGTCGTGTTAAAGACAATAATAAAATGTAAATAGACACTTCATGGTAAACAACGACGCAGTAAAGTCGTGTAAGAAATACAGTACAATGTAAATAGTTAAGTTAATTGAATACGGCAAAAGTATTAAAAAGGTTATAAATTGTAGAAGTGTATACGTTTATAAAGAACCTTTTAAAGTTAATTTACTTGCTAAGTAAGCAAGATAATAAATCTTCGATTAAAACCATCAATCGGTGTTTTATTTAATTAAACACAAAAAAAAGCAAATACAAGTTCTTCGAAAAAGGGATATTGTACCCGTTATTAAAATAAAACAAAAGTGAGTTACCAAAACCAAGAGTGTGGATGGTGTTATGTGGGAAAGCCATGCAAAAAGGAAGGAAGTCAACCGGAATTGGAAATGGGCACTGGGACAACATAAAGTGACCTGCTCTGCCAGTTGGATTTGGGAAAGGATATAACAGAAAGGAAGAACCATCGCTACATAAAAGGTAGGAAATATTCCTTCTGTATTGGTATCTTGTGAAAGAAAAGACAATTTGTGAAGTGCAATTAAGTGGATTGAACAATTTAATAATAGTTAAACTTAATTTAGATTTCAATTTTAAAAAGTGATTTCAATTTCAATTTGTATATTTTTAAAACCTACAGGAATCCACATTCACCCTGAGATGAGTCTTTATTAAATTTAATTCTAATATGTTAAGTTATTTAACTGGCGCCCAACTCTCTTACGTAAACGTGATTTAGTCAGAATTCACGTAACATTGTTATGTAACTAATGCATTATTTAAAACTATTGAAAAGTAATTTTGATTCATATAAGAATACAAATGAGGAAAGTTGAAAAGCATTTCCAAAGTACAGTCTTTTTAATTAATTTATTTATAAAACAATTTTTCTACGATCTAACAGTAATTATTCGTTATTTGTAAGCATGTATTAAGTGAATATAAAAACAATATTTTATTTTTAATTAGCCGAATTCAACGCTTATATTTTTATTTGCTAGCCGAGGTGGGGCAAAAGAAATCAAAATTATTCTGTTTATGCGGTCACCGCATATAAATTTGGTTTGTCCCAACGTGGGGCAAAAGAAATCAAAATTATTCTGTTTATGCCAATTCATCGCATATAAATTTGTCGCTGTCAACGTGGGGCTTTTGAATATTAATAGGCTTTTGTAGGTTATTTGGCTTTTATTAGCTTATTAGGTTTATATTAGAATTTTGTAGGTATATTACTATGTATTATAGCAAATTTTTAAAAAAAGATTAGGCTTATAATAACATATTTAAAAGATATTAGAGTAAATTCTGTGTAGTGATTAATGTATGACGTCGGTTAAAAATATTTATTCTGCCGCGGAAAGTAATTTAGTATTGAAAAAGAAGTATACAGATAAAGAATTAGTTGTGGCTGAGAAGCAGAAAGCTTTAACCATTTCAGTAATGGAGGGGAACGGAGAAGAAGGTAAAACAGAGAAATCTGAATTTGAGCAAATTTTGGAACTAATAAATGCCAAATTCGATAAACAATCTGTAGAATTGAATACTAAATTTAACAAACTGTCTGAAGACATGAAAGAAATGAAAGCAGATATGAATACTAGGTTTGAGGAACAATCCCAACTATTAAGGAACATGTTTAAGAAAGAATCTGAAATAGTCAATCAGCCAAAATTTAGTGAAGAAAATAAGAAAGATGAGTCAGGAATTATAGATGTAAATTGTAACATTAATGAAGATGAAATTTTAAGGAAGGGAAGTTTTGTCAAGGTAGATTATAGTAGAAGAGATGATAAAGAGGTTATTATAGGTAAACTAATTAGGAATAAAAAAGTGAAATTAAAAGGCAAGCTAAAGAAAGACAGGAATAAAATTATATTGTGTAAATGCGAGAAAGAAGGGGAAAATAGGAAGTTTGAAACAGATAGGAGGAAAAAGATTTTGACAATAGATAAATTTTGTAAAAGACAAATATTACCATTTAGTAATTTCCATCTATTAAATTTTAAAAGCAGACGAAAGAAATACAGATCTTTTTAGGATAATTATATTAAATTAGAATTATATAACCGATAGTGACAATGAACCCAAAAGTATGATAAATTTAACTGATTTAAACTTTATGTAACCGAGGTGACTTTATATAATAAACAGGCTTTTGGAATTTATACCCAATTAGGACTTATGTTTTTGTATGTGTTATTAAAAATATGAAAGGGAATAGTTTGAATATGATTGAAGAAAGATAATTGAAATATTTATTAAAATAGGGGAAAATGGGGTTTAAATTATGATAATTATATGATGAAATGATGAATGAAGATGAAAATAATGATAGGATATAAAAGTTTATTGAATAATGATTTTTAGATTAATTAAAGATAATTGGATAATGAGAAGATAAAAGATTAGGAAGTAAATGAAGGTGATTTGATTATGATTAGTATGTTTATTAAAAATGAAAATAAAATAGAATTGTGGTTAGAAGAAGTAGAGGGTTAGAAGTATTTTAGAAATGAATAATATTGAAAATTATGATAGAATGAATTAAGATTTGTGAATATACAGAGAAAAAGGATTATAGAATAAATAGAGATTTTTGATAAATAAGATGAGGATAAGATGTTATTATTATTGTAAATATTGTAGATAGCTTGTTATGATAGATTAGACTAAGGAAATTTATTGGGGATAAAATATAAAAATACAAAAATATGAATTGGTGTTTAAAAATAAATGTATTTTAACATTTGTTGTGTTTAAAAGTAAAATTGCATTTACAATTTTATTTCAAACAGGAGGGGATAAATGCTGTGGATTTTAGTGTCAAAATTTTGGAAATTTTGGAAAATTTTGGAAAATTCAAAAATCGTTGTTAAATACTAACACTTTTGAAATATTTTTATCAACTTTTCCTGTTAAAAGTAAATTATAAGTTATTTAATGGTGTGTCATTGATTTTGAAATCAATGTGTATACTTTTTAATAAAGTTAAATAATACATGTTTCTATTTATTATCAAACAGCTTATTCACCGATTACTTAAGTATACGTAACATCCAGTTGTGCGCAAGTTATTGATGTGATGTAATTCAATTATGTATAATTTCAAATGAGTATATCGACGGGTTATGTGATTCTTTAAGGTTTTGTTTGTGTAAATTGTTCGTTGTTATTGCGTAAAAGTACTGTGTAATAATGTGTAATAGATGTGTCACTTTTATATAAGAATTTTAATCTGCTATTATGTATTATATGAGTGTACAGTTTGTATTAGTTCGTAAGGTGACGTCAGATTGTGTAATATAATTATGTAAATAAGAAATAGTATATAAGCTTAGAAAATTATAATTTTAGGGGAGTCAGTAATAGAAAGCGACGGGTAAAGTCGTGTAAGAAATATAGTATTAATGTAATTAGACACTTACTGTTAAACGACGAAAGAGTAAAGACAGTCAGTAAAATAAAGCGACGCAGTAAAGTCGTGTTAAAGACAATAATAAAATGTAAATAGACACTTCATGGTAAACAACGACGCAGTAAAGTCGTGTAAGAAATACAGTACAATGTAAATAGTTAAGTTAATTGAATACGGCAAAAGTATTAAAAAGGTTATAAATTGTAGAAGTGTATACGTTTATAAAGAACCTTTTAAAGTTAATTTACTTGCTAAGTAAGCAAGATAATAAATCTTCGATTAAAACCATCAATCGGTGTTTTATTTAATTAAACACAAAAAAAAGCAAATACAAGTTCTTCGAAAAAGGGATATTGTACCCGTTATTAAAATAAAACAAAAGTGAGTTACCAAAACCAAGAGTGTGGATGGTGTTATGTGGGAAAGCCATGCAAAAAGGAAGGAAGTCAACCGGAATTGGAAATGGGCACTGGGACAACATAAAGTGACCTGCTCTGCCAGTTGGATTTGGGAAAGGATATAACAGAAAGGAAGAACCATCGCTACATAAAAGGTAGGAAATATTCCTTCTGTATTGGTATCTTGTGAAAGAAAAGACAATTTGTGAAGTGCAATTAAGTGGATTGAACAATTTAATAATAGTTAAACTTAATTTAGATTTCAATTTTAAAAAGTGATTTCAATTTCAATTTGTATATTTTTAAAACCTACAGGAATCCACATTCACCCTGAGATGAGTCTTTATTAAATTTAATTCTAATATGTTAAGTTATTTAACTGGCGCCCAACTCTCTTACGTAAACGTGATTTAGTCAGAATTCACGTAACATTGTTATGTAACTAATGCATTATTTAAAACTATTGAAAAGTAATTTTGATTCATATAAGAATACAAATGAGGAAAGTTGAAAAGCATTTCCAAAGTACAGTCTTTTTAATTAATTTATTTATAAAACAATTTTTCTACGATCTAACAGTAATTATTCGTTATTTGTAAGCATGTATTAAGTGAATATAAAAACAATATTTTATTTTTAATTAGCCGAATTCAACGCTTATATTTTTATTTGCTAGCCGAGGTGGGGCAAAAGAAATCAAAATTATTCTGTTTATGCGGTCACCGCATATAAATTTGGTTTGTCCCAACGTGGGGCAAAAGAAATCAAAATTATTCTGTTTATGCCAATTCATCGCAATATATATATATATATATATATATATATATATATATATATATATATATATATATATATATATATATATATTTATAATATTTATATATTGTTCGATACCTCCTTAGAAAGTAGGTCTGTAGCCATAGTTACCAGCATGTGAAGGTTTCACTTTCGCTCACGTCTACTTTTGCTCACGCATTTTTGCTCACGCGTTTTCATCCACGCATAATTGCATTTCCATTTTGTCAAAAGAAATGTATTTTTAAAATAATTAACAATTCATAATTTTTTTACAATATGTATATCTAATTTATCAATCTTACAATTATTAAACTCAACCATTTTCAAAACATCGTCGACATCCTTTGTTACTTCTGTAGTTGCAACATCCAAGTGCGATTGTGCGGTTATGCCATTAGCAACTACATTAATAATATTGGAATTTTCATTTATATGAAACGTAGAAGAACCTGGTGCATTTTCTGAAATTTTTTTGGCAATCTCTATTTTGCTAGTTTTAGATGCAGAGACATAACTTTCTGCAACACTGTTGGACTTCCAAGAGCCATCACGTTTTAGTGTTAATATGTCTGCTCCTGAATCAGCCAATAGCGTCGCAGAGGTTCGACGTAAAGAATGACCAGTAAAATTTTCTTTATCTGGCAACTTCAGATACTCAGCAATTTGTCCTGGTACCTTAGCTATTGAATTGACTCCTAACACTTGAGAAATAAAAGTTCCTTTTCGACACTGAAGAAAAAGCCGTCCATCAGGAATGGGTCTATATATAATAATAATATATAATAATAATATATAATTGTTTGTACTTTTTGTATAAATCTAGAAAATTTATTCCCATTCCATTTTCAACGACTGTAAAACTCCTAGCTACACCAGTTTTAGTGAATGGGATTTTTACAACTAATGTTGGATTAATGTCTTCAAAATTTTCTTGTACATCATTGATCGTCATTCTAGATAATTCATCACAACGGCATCCGCCGAATATGCCCATGATTAGTACAACTTTCTGAAGAATCCATCGTTGATCCGGCGCTTCCAACAAAAACTTGTAAACATCGTTTCTTGAAAATGTTGCAGCCTTTTTAGGTTGATAATTCCTACATTTCGTTTTCAAAAAGGATGTAAGACTGTTGAACCTGTATGTACCATTTATTATATTAAAACTACCAATAGCTTGTTAGCAAAACTTCTTACCTGGAGATATCGACATTTTGAAACACAAACAGTGTACTCTTTAACATTGAATACCGCGACCACGCTGATGCTGCTCCTACATCTTTAAAGTATGCCATCATAACATTCTCGTCTATTCCTTTGATCCTTTTCTCCGTCTGCCACTGTGTAAATTTTTCCAATTCTTTCTGATATCGTACTTTTGATTTTTCAGACAACATTTGATATTTAGCCGCATTAGCTTGTTCCAGGACGTCCTCAGGGACAAATAATTCATCTTCATTATCCATTTTCAAAAGAATAATAGCACAAAAGTTACTCACAGTCACAATCAGTACTTTTGCTTGCGGCCCTAGGCCGCGGCCTAGTGGTAAATCCGGCACTGGATATCTGTACCATAAGTATCTATATTTCTCAGAAATATCTCTGTTTAAATGAGGTGAGTTTTTAGAAATTCTTCAGTTCTTGTTAATCATGTTAACAGAAGCATATAAAATGTGCTATCATGATTATAAATACATATTATTTTAAAGTTCATCCAAGCATAAGGCAACATGAACATTAAGTTAAGGGCTAGGTAATAGTTACAACTTCAGCCAATACTGAAGAGATAGCTCTCGAGTACTTTTGTTAAGAGCGCGCTTGATAACGCAAAAGTGCATAAATTACTGCCCCTTAAAAGAAAATTAATTAGATAACCCATCTTGCACTGGTTTCTTTTCTTTCAGACAGCAGATATGACTATTCAACATTGGAATTCCCAAATATTCCGACCAGGGTCGCTCGTAAATTACTGTGTTATAAACAACACTAAACATATTAGGTTTCATTTTCATTTTTATAAGCGTCAGTTTTATAATTGTTCATTTTTCTGTTTATCAAAATGAAAGACATTATTGAATGTCTATTGAAATCTCGTTAAATTAAAAGTATTTATTATTATATTATTAAGAGTTACGAATTAAATTAATAATATTAATTTAGTTTCATATTAGTAAAGGGTTTATGTTTAATTTCACCTATGGATATCAAAGTTATTGTTATTATGCTTAGCAACTATTAAGCTATAATAGCATAAACTATTTAAAATACTTCTAGTTATTATTAAAATTGGAGATTTCTAGTGGAAATCCATTTTTCAGTATGTGGAAGTTTCAATTAAAAAAAGCATAGAATGCAAGAGTTTATACATTTTGTTAAAAGACACAGTTAGAGGTTACTATACAGGGTGGCCTAAGGAATACATACGTATTTATTTTTCTAAGCAAGAAAATCAAACAATTAAGTGAAAATATTTATTCAATATACATGTAAGTCGTAGACTTTTGGTGTAATGCGTTATTCCGCGGAAAACGTGGTAATAATATCTATGTGACACCATAACAAGACTTATTTTAAATATTGTATTCGGCGCATATTTCACAGGGCCATGGTGCTAGACATAAAATGATTTTTGCTTTAAAATCAGACCACATCATTCCACGACCTGTTTTCGGATATTTCTACAATCGTGTGAAATTCGTCTTAAGAAGAAAAAAGGTAAAATCGAAACATACAAATTTGGTTACTAAACCTATAGTTTTAAAAGAATTTTGTTCTCGGGGCCGAGTTGATTTGATCGATTAGCAGTCATGTCAGGATAAAGAATACAAATTGTTACAAAATTATTAGGACCATCCCACAAAATTTATTTGCCTACGTCCTATGAAATCAAAGAAAGCTGTTGAAGTAGCTTAGAAGTTTTTGAAAATCTTCCTTGAACTTGGATGTCAAGCCATATTACAAAAGCGACAATGACCTCGAATCTGCAAACTATATAATTCTCGAATTAGTAAAACTATGGCCTGAGCTGGAAATTATTCATGGCCAACCGCGACATCCTCAATCACACGCAGTATTATAGCAAGAAGCAATCAGGATGTCAAAAATATGTTGCCAGTCTGACTGCAGGACAATAATTACACAAATTGGTCCGTTGGCTGTTATTTCTTGCAGTTTCAGTAAAGCTGTTCCTTTCATAGGATTATTACATTGGATTGGTACAAGGCAAAATTTGGCACAGACCTAAAAATTAGACTATCCTCTACAAATCATTTCAATAAAATGATTAAATCCCTAGGGCATAGTATAAATAACATACAATAACGTGGCTGTCGCAAATAGTTACCATCCACCACACAACAAGCTGGCAGGTGCCGGCAGTACATAGAAAGCCTACTTCATAGACGCGACCGAGCACATCAAATTATCCAGTCCCGTATAACTCCAATTATGCAGTGCGAATGCCCCCTATTACGAAATGAATAAACACAGAATCAGGAAACGATGAAGAGATTGTTTTAATTGACAAAGATTACCAAACTTCTGATAAATTAGAAAAAACTTTATTCGATATATATGCAGTTATTTGATAAAAAATGTTTATCGGTACATACCTGCAAACCTGAGTTTTATTTAATTTATTTTATCTATGGAAATACTTTTTCAACAACACTTCCAAGATATTTGTGTAAATGAAAATGTTGTCAAACGCGTTTTATCCATCTTCAAAACATTAACATTTCTACATTCGTACAATAATTTTAAATATAATAATCATATAGTATATCATTTACACGCTCGACTGCGAGTGTATTACACTTTAAAAGACGTTAACAGAAATTTTAAATCATCTAAAAGTAGTAAAAAGATAATTGTATTGAAACATAATTAACAACAAAGTTTTCGTTTTGTAAATGAATATTCAATTATGTACGTTAATTTAAGTTCAGTTAATAACAAACTAATTGTTCAAAGGCGTCAATTAATTTTGTTGATTCAAACAATTCTATTTCGTATTTTATTGAATACGTTACTGGATATTATCTGCAGGCGATGTCGACCGATCAACTCCGGTGCACTACTTCGTTTATGGGCGTGATATTCGAAGCAGTGTTGCCAACCCATCAGTGATACATTATGCTACCAACCTCACAGAAATTATCATACGTTATCATACGCTGATGTCCATTTCTTTGCAATAAAAACTCTCGTCCCCTTTTGTCTCAACAGGTTATAGGTACCTTATAGATAAAATATATGTAGCTGGGATTGCAATAAAAAAAGATAAAAACGTAGAATAATCCTCTTTATACCTGTATTTACATCTACATTTTTAATCTTCATCAAATTCAATAAATACGTCGGCATCACATTTCTTTTCAGTGTTATTTTTAAAAGAATACATTTCAGAATTAAAAATTTTTAAAAGTTCTTTAGGTGGTATGAATTTTTGACATGTCGTTTTTTTTATCAACTGGCTTGCAAGCATAGTTCCATTAATTGTTGCTGTTGTTAGACGGTTGCGAACTTTGGTTTTTATCAAATTAATTTTACTGAAAGCCCGCTCACACTCGGCATTTGAATGTGGGAGACTAAAAAGATTAATAACAAAATTGCACAATGAATTGAATATATTTAGACGCAATAAGTTACCCCAAAATTTGTCGGGTTCATCGGTTGTTTTTACATTGTCTGGTAAAACAAAATTTGGCAAATTTCGCCATTCATCGTCAATATTCTGCCATTCCATTTCAGGAGCAAATCGATTAAATTTTTGTAAAAAAGGTAATAATGTTGGGTATCTTTCTCTAGTTTCATGAGATACACTATTTTTTGGTATGAATATATACATATCTGACAAAAAACCATCTTCAAAATCATATCTTTTTTTGATTTCACAGCACAAAGTACTTAAAAAGCTGTAGCATTGCTCATAAAAATAATTTAATTTTTCTCGAGAGTTTGTGATTTCTTGGTTAGAAATCATGTTCATTACTTTTATGCCAAGATACAGATTGCTTTTTTCTACATATTGTGAACGATCTAAAGGATTAATTTTATATGTATCAAGTGAAAGTACATATTTTCTGGTCATAAAACAAAGTAAAATATCTGTGTAATATCTGCAAACGGTTTCATGCAAAGTTGGTATTAATACTTTTTCACTTTGGAATAATTCATTTAGAGAATTAATTTTTGGCAAAATACACTCCAAAAAGTAGTAATACAGTTTCATAAAGGCATCATTTAAACAGTTACATATTTGTTCGGAAGCAAGGAGACGTTGCTGTAGCCATTTTTCATTAAAAAACAACTGCAGAGCACTCCATTGTTCAACAATTCTGCAGACAACTTGTCCTAGAGACAACCATCGTGTCTGTGATGGATGAAGAATTCTGTGTACCTCGACATCTGCAAATTCTTGAAATTGCTCTAACTCCGCCAACCGTTTTGAGCTATTCTGAAATGTAACATATTTTCTATAAAAAAGTAACACAAATAAAAGTAAATCACCTTAAAGAAGTTATATATATTTCGTGCGAGATCTTCACAACTTCTTGGTAATGTTTTGCAAGCTTCACTACAGCATAAGTGGATTGAGTGACATATACATTTCATTATTTTTATTCCAGGACATGCTTCTATAAATCGACTAGCTACAGAATTATTTGTACCCACCATCAAATTACAACCGTCACATGCTAATCCTATTATGTTATCTAAGGGAATACTTTTATCCAAAAAACATTTTTTGATAACATCAAATAAATGAGCAGCATCACTTTTTGTATGATCCTTTGTCACCACATTGCAAAGTTCAAAAAATTTACTTGAGATCTTGTTTTCCTCCTTATCAAAATATCTAACAATAATGCATAAAGTTTTGGTAGTGGCAATATCAGTTGTTTCATCTACTAAAACACTGAATTTAGTACTCTTCAATGTTTCTATCTGTTTCTCTTTTTCAAATCTTCCCATAACATTTGTAGTTATTGCATGTGCTTTCGTTCTTTTCACAGACATATTTTGACAAATTTTAGAATCGGGAAAACAACTTTTTAAAACTTCAGTAAGATGATCTGCTGCAAGAAACGATATATTATGCTCCACCAAAAAAGCACATAATTTAATTTCAGCTTCTTTCTTTTTAACAGAAATGTCATCCTCATTTTTCAAAAAAGTGTCAATGACCTTACAAGCTGTACTTTTTTTGCATCGTTCATTTTTCATATGTACTTTTCCATTTTTATGATTTTTTATCACTGTAATGGTCGCAAGAAATTCTGTATCACAAAGAGTGCATTTTGCTTTATTATTTTTTATCTGGGACTGGTATTAACCAATATTTATAATCAGCATTTTGTAACCACTCTTTCCGAAACTTTTGTATGCGTGGTTTTACATCTATATTTTTCTTTATTTTCTTCGTTGGTGTTGGTGGTGTTTGCGGTGTAAGTTCAACAATTTTGTCGTCCCTATCTGTGCTGGTTTGCGCTTTCTCTTCCATCTTTAAATGATACTATATATAAACACAAAGAAAATAAGAACAATCCACTTCTCACATAATAAACAATACCAAGTAAACTGTAAAACAGACAGTTGACAGATTTGAATTAAAACTTCAAACCACGGCCTACAAGATTAGTAGCGGTAGGGTTCATTTCGGGTCGGGTTCACACATTCTCTGCTTGCCGCGTTGCTAGAGCTAAAACGCCGGCAGGCGGCAACCAAACACAAAAAATGAAAGACCATTGAAACTATTATACAATTACGTATAATATAGGAGTTACTATTTTCTATTACATACACGTTGATTTTATGTTACATGTATGATAATTATCATACGGTTGGCAACATTGATTCGAAGGTGGATTAATGAAATCAATAGTGCCGCACACAAGTAAACCTACTGACTGTTATATATACTGTGCCTAGGCACTAAAGATGATCTTGATGAGTTACTCTAAAAATTACAAAGTCATTCAGTAGAAGTAAATGCCAGTATTAGCCAATCATATAAATATGTACAAGAAGGTGAACAATGGGAAAGAACAATTGGCGAAGAAGAAACAACAGAAATGTGTATAACATGGTGGAAGAAACAAATGTAATAATATATGCAGAAAATGTAAGAACTTAGAATTGAATAACGTTACTACAATGCCTTGTAACGAACAGGAAAATGACAAAAACCTACAAGAAACAGATCAACAAATTATGTGCCTTAATTGCGAAAATCAGAATACCACATGTGTTTTCAATGGAATAGGTATGTCGAGATGTTCTTGCAAATGTCTCCCTCCGAATGACTAATCACTAAACAATGGATTTGTACTTTTCATGATTTCCAAAGCATCGTTTGTAGTGTTCGATTTGCCAGTTTTCGGAAATATCTATTTGAAAAGGGCAGCTTTGGCAAATTCGAGAATTGATACAAAGTTGATACACTTTGAAATTTTGAAAACATATTTTTGCTGTGGGGAGTTTATGTAGACGCATTTACCGTTAAACGCAATTGGGGACCTCAAGTGACTCAAGTTCGTGAGTGAAGTCTACCAGAGAACTTCACTCACAAACTTTAGTCACATAAAAGTCTTTAATTGCAAGATAAGTAACTTAATAAAATAAGCAGATATTATAAAAAGTATGTACAGCCTCTTCCACATGATAAAATCAGGAGACTAATCTCAAGAAAGAAATTGTACACGCTACACCAGATTACAAAACACCGCATGATCTCACAGCCGAATACACATTTTATTCAGAATTATTTATTTGCCTCAAAATTTGTATATCGACTAACCAAGTTTCAAAGAATCGAAATTTCATTATCTCTAAAATTCTAAAGTTTAGTATTTTAGTTTCAATCATTTAAAGATTAAATATCAAGAACTGAGACATTCAAAGTTTAATTTCCAAGTTTCTAATGTAATCGAAATCGTTAATCTAAATTTTCAAAGTTTCAGTTTCCAAGTTTTCATTTTAAACAATAATGGAATGTTTGGAAGTTTCCAATATAATGATGCCCAGAACATATCAATGTAAACTACGGATATGAGTTGAAATCTAAAACGTGACATCTCTGACTTGAATTTTAAATTTCTAAAATTTCGAATTTTAGAACCTTAAGAGTGAGACTTTACATTATAAACTTCTTAAACTGCATTTTAAAACTATGTCGGTTTTAGACTTAAACTTCATTTTTAATCCTAAACGTTTACAGTAAATACCAATTCCGTTGGAGGGAGATTCTTGGAATGAACGGAAAGGAGATTTCGAATCCCTAGAACCAACCGACAGGTAGAGACCCCGTCGTTTACAATCATGTAGCATTCTAGGGATAGCTTTCACTATGTGACAGATGACGTTTCGTTCCAAGAATCTTCCGTCAACGGAATTGGTATTTACTGTAACATTCTGCTATTTTTAAAGTTTTCGAATATTATATCTCTGAAATTTATAATTTTTGAGATTTTAAAACATAGAAGAAATTCTATAATCGATGCTTTAAAAACTGTTGTAATGCTGAACTTGTAATTGTGAACCTCTAAAAGACTTCTGTTTGAGACTTGAGAAATGACACAGTATTGGATTATAAATTTCGAATTTTTGATACCTTAAAACGTTTGAACTGGGGTTTCAAATCATTTTCATGTTCAGGAGCAAGAACAGATTATTTTAAACCTTTGGGACATGCAAAAAAGTAACATTCTATCAATTACATTGATTCGGCCTGTACTTTATGGAGATCCATAATAACACAATAAATAAAACTATTTATTTAAAAATCATAACTGTCCTTTCGCTACACGGTAGCTTCTTCAGATAAAGACTGGTTTAAGTTTTAGTTATAACCAGTCTTTATCTGAAGAAGCTATTGTGTAGCGAAACGACAGTTATAATTTATAATTAAATATTTTAGTGAAGATTTTAATAGTATTTTATTGTGTTATTGTATTTAACATTATATTCAATAAATAATTAGCCAATCGCACACAGTGTATAGCAATAAACAATGGAATTTCTAGCTTTTCACCGGTAGTAACAGGAGTACATGTTTTGTGTTAAAGGCTGTTCCCAAAGGCTTTCCAAAATTAAACTTACACCAAAAAGAGTCTACACCTAGCTGTATAACATACTGTATTTCTAAAGAAATTGAAGGTACACTTTCTTAGATATTCAAAGTCAAAGGTCACATCATGTGACCTTGGAATGAAGAATTCAATATTTTTTATAAAACTCTGCTCTTTTAGCTTTAAAACAAGCCTAAGATAAAAGATCTACTACGATTAGAAGCAAAGTTATGAATTGTTTTTGTTCACCTTTAAGCGTAAATTTTACATTTTGTACCATATATCCAACCCTGCTGTATGAATACCGTGTGTCACTGAGGGTTATTATTTTACATACGTAAGTTACTTTATGTCGTCTACCATCCTACTAAATTTCACGAAAATCTGAGATGGTCGGGTTGAAAAGTTCATTTTGCTTGTGATGATTTGGCATGGAATGACCCGAATGACATTGAAACAACAGTATTTGACCTGACCCAAAAAAAACCAATAGCAGATTCGTGATCTTCATACCAAAAAGTTGTAGAAAAACCATATTGAAAACCTGGAAGTTTTTTTCGTGTTGTACAGTGTTATCAATCTTCAAAAATCAGTTGTTATCTTCTTTGCGAATAAAGCCTAATACATTTTTAACTGACAATATTAACGTAGCGATTGGTGGGATCCCTATTCCTATCAAAAAAGAAGCTAATAGTTTAGATTTTAGTTTACAGTGTGTGTCGTAAAGTTGGATCCATATTCCACATCAGAAAATTCTTTCTATTCTGATTGGAAACAACTATGCAGGGCAACTCTCTTTCCAGAAATACTTGAAATACGCCATGTCAAAGTTGACAGGTGAAATTATAGGTAGGTATCTGTTAAATTCTCAATTTTCTAAATCACGAAAAATGATCTTATGTGTTAAAATATGGAAAATATTTTATTAATAATAATGATAATAATAATTGCTACAACCCATAGCCTGGAAACCAAACCCCAGAAGCTAGAAGCTTGTGCGGGAGGGAGGGGGCGATTATTATTATTACGTAGGCCGTAAGAAAAAATGTTTCTAACGACATTTTACGTTCACATATCTATACAAGATATCCCAACATAAGGAAAATGTTTTTTAACATTTTTACACCCCATAACTGACTATTTTGAAATCATTAAATAATAGTTTATGATAGAAAAGTGTCAAAAGTGAATGTTTATTTTGCGAAAAGAGAAGTTTGGCCCAAGACGTGCCAGCAGAGTTAGTAATCTCCTCGAACAAACTAAATTCACTTTTAACATGTATATCATACATTTATTTTTTACTTTTTACACTCGTGTCTAAAGTGTTACTCTAGATATCGCTTTAGATACTAGTGGTATAAAATGACATTTTCGACTTACGACAATACAAAAAAGTCGAAAGTTCTGCTTTTAATAGGGTTTGTAACACTTTAAAGGAGTGGTAAAGCAACAATTGCATAGCAGATTTTGCTAATAATATCAAAATATGGAATGAAACTTTCTGGACGATTTTCCAATTTAGAAGAAAATAACGGATAATTTTAATCCTTTTTTTATTAAGTCAGTTTGAATAATACTAGATAATACCTTCCTATGTGAAAAATCCATATAAACTGTCGCATAAATAAAAGTATTCAAGCACTGAAATTAATCTACCCCCATAGACAAATATTAACTACTGAAACAACAAAGACCTTGCATTGTTATTCACTTATTTTATCTAATTTTTTATGCTGTAGCGAAATTTACGATGGATAAATAAATCCATTTATTTAATATTATACTGTATATTTATTTTTGTTGTATTTTTAACTATTTACTAATTGTGAAATGAATAAGGATTAATAAAAAGTTTCAATAAATTGTTTTAAATAAGTTTTACTATTTGCTAATTAAAACTTACTTCTTACAAAATACGTTACGCATGTGCTCAAAAGGATATTTATTAATTAAAATTCCCATTCTCTATTCCATAGAAATATTTTAATTTTAAATTTATTTCTAAGAAGGCAAACAATGAACGAAATATTATACACTTATAAATAGAGTTCTAATAAAACATGTATATTTATCTCCAATATTTTTTTTCTATGTCAGAACTTCTTTATATAAACATCACAACTGCTCGAATTACAAATACGAATGAAGCGCCTCTAGTGGGAAAATACCTTAACTTCTTATCTCCGCTTGGATATCTTTTTTACAGCCATTGTCAGTTGGGTAGCCTAAAATTAGGAGTAACTGTATAAATCGCTGTCAGGAACATTGCGCACTTTGTTAGAGTTCATCACAAAATTCAGAGGTGATAGCGACATGCAGTTTTCATAAACACATTCTCCATTGAATTTCCAAGGGGATGACATATTTCTAATTTTCGAAGAATTTCTAAACTTGTAGAAAATAACAATCTAAAGTTGCCGAAGTTTGAAAGACTCTCTATCAATTATTACAAAATATCCACCCTTGAAAAATATGTCAAACCCTAGGTATATCCTTTATCTACAATTTAAGACCTCGACCAAATCTTCATCCCATTCCTGAAGGTGTGTGAACTCTAACGAAAATTGGTCGGAAACGACACTTTCAGCACGTAATGAAGCGCGCCCTTAAATAAAATATATGTTGGGCTACCCAAAAGATAAGTTTCCATTTACATATTTAGCTAAACGTAAGAGCACCGTCTTGAAAATGAATGGATTACAGTGTAATATATCTTTTACTGTTGCTAGATACACTCCAGCAGGAATTCTTTTTTGCTTGCCCGAATTTCTTTTACTTCTTCTTCTTTCTCATTTCCTGGTGTCCTTTCAGGCGTCGGATGAATTTCTTTTACGATTTCCTTTATTGATAACTAGTAGAACTGACAAGAGATTTTTATTGAAACTACTGCCTTCCGTGGAGAAATCTTAATTGATAATTAAAGAAATTTAATTTTGAATTATTCCCATAAAAAAGTTTTGATAAACAAATAGGTACTTTTAATTACAAATTGCTATGTAGTACTACAGTGTCCACACAGTTTCATCTTATCGTCGAAACGCTACAAATGTCATTACCACTGTGATCGTCATGGAAGCAATAATTCTGTTCGTTAACCTCTGTATTTTTTAATAAGGACTCCGTAAGCGTGTCAGGTCTTCTTATTCCGGTCGCTTTAGACTGCACTTTTTACTAGTCACAAGTGAGACAAACTACGATATAGTTTAATAAATTCACTTAAGAATTGGCAAGAACACTGACAAAGATACATGTTTGAAAAGCTTTTAAGACTTTTCCAAAATTAATGAATTTGTGAAGAAAACTGAATAGTCGAGAGGTACTGGCAAGAAAAAGGCCTCGACCCGCCATGAGCTTTAAAAAAAATTTTTTTTTCTGAGATCATAGAGTTGGCCCTCCTCTACAGACTAGGGATAGTGCCGAACAATTTTTTTTTTTTTTGGGGGGGTCAAATTCGCATGCAAAGAAAAAAAAATTGGTTTTTTGCCCATAACTCATTGAGTTCAGTTCGGATCGAAACCGCACAAGAATAAAAAAATGACGGGCTCGCGATGGCGCGTAGAACGCACTTTGATTTTTCAAAATCGGTTAAGCGGTTCCCAAGATATCAAGCTTTGACTGTTCCAACCCTTTTCGTCCGGGTTTTGCCGCGGCCGGAGGCACCCCAGCCGTGTTGATTTTTTTTTGCAAGGAAGAAATCGACCCAGCGACTTGAAAATTTTTTCATCACTAGACAGTGAGGACCAGAATACTGTGTCAAAATTTCAAGTCGCTAGGTCGATTAGGGGGGGAGTGGGAGGGGGGATCGTAATCGAAATTAAAACCGCTGTAGCTTGCGCAATTTCCAGGGGTTTTCGCGCAGCCAACGGGGGATTACTGAGGACGATGCCTACTTTACTGGGTCATTTTTTTTTTTCGATTTCGCCAATATCAGCCAGTTGCGGGGCGAAAAACCGATTTCCCCTCCCCCTTTTTTTGATTAAAATTGATTTTTTGATATGAAAAAAGGGTTGGGGGAAAATTTTTTTTTGCCCACAAAACGGGGAATTTTTTTATCTTTAATTTGAGCCCGGCCAGATTGCAATCGGACCATTAGGGTGGGAGGGGGAGGGCCACAACCCTTTTGCCCTGTAGCGGGGCAACGGAAAGGGTTAGGGACTTCGGGCCGGGCCCATTTTCAAGGCAAAAGAATTTCCTTTCATGCATTTTTTATCCCGAATCGCTATCTCTATCGGGGCCTCCACGCGCGCGTGATATGTTTATTGTCGCGAACGGCAAAACTGTGCCGCTGAGCAGCGAGAATAGTGGGCGGAGCCTGACGCTCCCTCTCCACTTTCTCTTCTCTCACAAACACACGCGCGTTCCCCTCGTCTGTGTGTGCCGGCGCGCGGGAACTATTATTATTCAAAATGTATCTTTGAATAAACTTATCGGATCTCGCTCGATTCTTGACCGATTTGATTTTTTTTTTTCTCTTTCTTCGTCTCCTCACCGGCTTATAATATACTTTAGAAGAAAGAATACTTTGTATTTTTATCAAAGTTTCATTGTAAATATCACTATCTGGATCAAAGTTTGATAAAATAGTTTCTCCAAATTTATCTTTTTCTGAAGTGCGCAATGGCTCAATCTTAGACTTATATTGTTTCTTTTTTTTATTACAAAAAAAGCACAAATTCTGATTAGCTGCATCCACGGTATCAGAAGGCTGAACTGTTGATGATGTTGTTGCAGAGTCTTCAGATCGTCCTTCCTCCAATGATTGATCTACTTCGGCTTGTATATCTTTCTCTACGACGTCAACTGTCTCAGGAACATGAACATTCTCTACAAAAGAATCACTCAGAATTGTATCATCAGCTACAGAGCTATTAGTTGATGTCGATGGTTGTTCAATTGTCAACAAAGAAGTACTAGATTGTGATGAAGCTTCATCGGTGATGTTTGTAGAATAAAATTTTTTTTTCAGAGCTGTAAATGTCCTATAACAACTGCTATGATAAGCGAGATCAAAAATTTCGTCCGATAAAATAATATCTTTATATTTTAAATTATGGAGCTTTCGTAACCTTAAAATATTTCGACATTTTGCTAATGTCTGTTCCGAAAATAAATTTAATTGTTCAGCTTTTTCCGTGACACAAAACACACACTTCACTTTGTCTTTTTCACTCGACATTATGCCAAATATATTTAATAAATGATTGACAAATTAAAAAAAATAAAATAAAGCAACACCATGTATTAGATTTTATTCACGAAACACGAGGTATCTCTGTTGACATTCACAAATATACTAAAAACATCTGGCGAAAACCGTTATGGTGAGGTTATACTAGGGCCCTTTCAGGTAGTAACCCCATGTTATTTGAGTGGTAGTAACTATATGGGGACATACTATAGGCTAGAATGAATAGAATAGTCATACCTACGGGAAAGAAAAGAGATAGCTATACGAAATTTATGCATAATATCAGGCCGGGTGGTTGCTGAGTTTTTTTTTCCTGCTGATGTTTGTACGTCATGTAGACGTCTGCCGTGATAAATATAACTTTTTAATACTATAAGGAATAAAATATGTCAATGGCAGACATGGTCATTTACATTCAAAATTTTTTTTTTTTGGCATTTTCAAAATTGTCTGCCACTATGTTAACCGCGTGATGATCGTCTGCCATTGGTATTTTCCGATAGTAATAATATTATATTTTTACATTTCGAAGCGGCAGACGTGGTCAAATGGATTTGAAATAATCGAAAAAAGCATACCTGTCTCACCTGCGCACTACCTGCGTCCGCCACTTTGGGCTTAGTGAGTCCCCATCTCATGTAGGATAGGTATAGAGGCCCCAATGCACAAAAACTCAGGTCTGGTCAAATACATATAGTTATCCGCCCATGGGCTCTTACACGGCCGTTCGCATTTGCAGTTCCAGGCATTATTTCTGTTTTGAAGGGGGCGCCACAATACTGGAAATCGAGGTTGCGTATTATCAAACTTTCTTTCGAAATATTACATTACTACCCGGTTGCAAATTCTCAAAGTTGTTAATAAAACATAACCTCTTAAAATTCGCACTTGCATATTGTAATAAGTTAATATTAATGTCGAAATTCGATTATAAAAATGAAAAATCGTAAAGAAAATTCAACAAAAGAAACAAACAAAACCTTCTGTAGAATCTGATGAATTAAAGCAACAATGCAGTAACATTTTAATCGTGAGGAAATTAATATTGTGCTTAAATCCTTCTTATTTATTAATTTATTATGGTTATAAATAAATTGAGCAATAATGCAAACGATTAAATGCAACGAAACCGATTGGTTCATCAAATAATAGTTATTTATTGTATAAGTGTTTTAGAAAGCATTTTATCCACGCAAAGAATGTTTAAACGCGAGAACGCAGTTCGAGCGTTTAATTTTCTTTAAGTGGATAGAATGCAACTAAAACACGAATTGCAATATAACGTTTTATACACAATCACAAGCCCAAATTATTCCACAATCACAAGCCCAAATTATTATTTAAAACATCTCATCGAATGTCTGTTCAGTGACGTCCCTTTTAAAACTCGGTGAAACTCAGAATGCTATGCGCGCTGGTTGCTAAGGTGTTGTTGATTTTTTCGTTTTGCTCGAAAAAGTGGCGAAAATGGAAGCAATGGAAGAAATTCAGTCTATTCCTCCAGAAATCGTTGAAGAAGCTCAAGAGGCAACTCTGCGTTTATTACCAGAGAAGTCTAAAAAACATTACAAAAAAGAATTTGATGAATTTAACAACTGGAGAGAAAAACGCCAAGTAAAGACAATCAATGAGGAAGTGATGCTCTCATATTTTTTGAATATTAAGAAAAGGTACGCGGTTTCATCAATGTGGAGCAAGTATTCTATGTTAAAGGCTACTCTAAAGGTTCATGAAAACATAGACTTGTCAAAATACAGTAAATTGACGGCTTTCCTGAAAAGTACTTCTAAAGGATACAAAGTGAAGAAAGCAAATGTATTGGAAAGAAAACATATTGAAGAATTTCTAATAAGAGCTCCTGATAAAGAGTATTTGATGATTAAGGTAAACTTTCTTTTTTGAAATTATTCGGTATACTTATATTTTACATTATTTTAGGTTGCATTAATAATGGGCGTCGCAGGTGCATGTAGAAGTTGTGAATTGACACACTTGACGATTGATGACGTAAAAGATACTGGTTCATATTTATTGATTTCAATACCTGATACCAAGACGAATATTTCACGTAAATTTACCATTATCGAAGAAGGATTTTCTGTTAATGCAGTAAGCATTTGTAAGAAGTACATTTCGCTACGTCCAAAGGCATTGCCACACCGCAGATTCTTTTTACGCTATGTGAATGAAAAATGTACGGCGCAGGCTGTTGGAATTAACACACTGGGAAAGGTACCTTTCAAAGTTGCTTCGTTTTTGAAACTTCCTAACGCGGAAACCTACACGGGCCAGTGCATGAGACGTACATCAACAACTTTGTTGTCGAATAAAGGCGCTGACATTATAACGATCAAACGGCATGGTGGATGGCGCTCTTCAGCGATAGCAGAGAGTTATATTGAAGACTCTATCTCAAATAAACTGAATATAGCAAAGAAAATTCAGGAAGAGTCTTCTAGTTCCAGGCAAGAAGACACATTTGCAGTTCCTGCAACTACGTCAACTGTGCCAGATGTTACGATTTCTACAAACGTCGAAAAAAAGAGGCGCATCAATGACGACGAAGTCAAAATAACAAACCGTGATCTGTGTGTTACCTTAAATATAAATGTTAATGTAAATAAATAATAATTTTTTTCAATAAATCTCATTCAATAATTGTATCAATTAGGCTTTATTTCTCTAGTGAAATAAACTAAGTTTATTCCGGGTGGCGGAAGATTGATCGAATTGCAAAATATCGAAAACAAAATATCGAATGCAATTGATCGAAAGTACAAAAGATCGAAAGTACAAAATGTTGAATTACTAAATATCGAAAGTACAAAATATCGAATTACTAAATATCGAAAGTACAAAAGATCGAAAGTACAAAATGTCGAATTACTAAATATCGAAATTACAAAATATCGAATTTCAAAATGTCGAAAGTACAAAATGTCGAAAGTACAAAATATCGAAAGTACAAAATATCGAAAATAATATAGTAGTATAAAATGTCGAAAAAAAAATAGAGTGCCCTTGACGCACGAATTTTTATTTTCCATTCCCCATCGCATATTAGCTAGCATATCGTGAATGTCCAATTATCGCCATCGCCTTTGTCCGTAACATCGAAAATACCACACCGTGATTTTGCAAAAGATTAAATTGAAACTACAAAATTAGAAAAAGAGAAGATCATTTGGTCAAACGTCTTTGCCTGGACGATTGCTCTCCGCGGTGCGGCATCAAAATTTTGTGATAAGTTCCAAATACTCCAAGTAATCATTTTCTGAAATTAAAAAAAAATCACTTGTGGAAAGCTGTGAAAGGGTGACGTAAGTTTTTTTAATATCAACAACAAACAACAAAATGTCAAACGAAATGCATTTTGAATACATAGAGTCGAAAAAATCCAAGAAAAAACTCTATTGCAATGGATATTTTTATCTAACGGAGAGAACCACTGATACCGCCGTTTACTGGAAGTGTGAATATTGGAAAAAACAACATTGTAAGGCAAGGGTTATTTGTAATAATCATAATGTCTTGAAGTTAAAAAATGAGCACAACCACGACGGAGATCCCTTCAAGTTAGAAGCCTTGCAAGCTGTAAGCAAAATGAAATTGGCGGCTTCAGCAGGAAAAGACGCACCAAGAGCCATAATTTCCAGTGCTGTAGCACCGTTGAGTGATGGAGCCGCTGCACAACTGCCTTCCGTCAGCAGCCTTAGCAGGTCGATTAGATATACTAGGGAAAAAGAAAACGCTGGGCATTCCCGACCATTGAGCCTGTCGGAACTAACGTTTCCATTACAGTATCAGACAACTGAAAAAAAGGAGAATTTTATTTTATATGATTCAAATGACGAAAATCGTGTAGTAATATTTGGAACTCAAAAAAACTTGGAAATACTGTCCAACTGTAAAACATGGTTAATGGACGGGACCTTTCAAACAGTTCCAAGTTTGTTTTACCAGTTATATAGTATTCACGCTAAACTTGATGAAGAATATTTTCCTCTAGTATACGCTCTTCTGCCCAAAAAAAGTGAGGCTATTTATTTAAAATTATTTGAAAAAGTTAGGGAATTCTTAGTACGTCCCGCAGTCAAGTTAATTATTACCGATTTTGAATTGCCTGCGATAAATGCAAGCTCCTTGTTATTTCCCGGCGCAGTTAATCAAGGCTGCTATTTCCACTTTCGTCAATGCATCAGACGACAGATCCAGAAAATGCATCTTCAAACTCTGTACGATACCGATGGTGATTTTCAAATGTACGTCAAAACCCTTATTGCGATTGCATTTGTTCCTGTTGAATATGTCCCCAAAGCATTTGAGTATGTATGTGCTAACGACGACGACGCGGCGGCCAACATTTCTGAACATGCTCAACACGTAATACTTCTAGCATACTTTGAAAAGACATGGGTCGGTAGAAAAACCCCTAAGAAAAAGCCCATTTACGACCATTCGATATGGAATTTCTATACGTCTATAATGGAAGGATGTCCCACTACAAATAACGCCGTGGAAGCTTGGCACAGAAGCCTTCATAATCAGTTCCAAGCGAAAAAACCATCAATTTGGAAATTCGTCGAAGGGATTTTAAGGGAACAATCTATGACGGAGCTAAAACTAAGCCAACGCGAAACGGGTATACGTGAGACACCAAGGAAGAAATTTAAAGATAAGAGTAAGCGGCTAAGGACGGTAGTGAATCGTTTTATAGAAGAATTTAAAGACGATAAAAATTTTTTCTTACAATATTTAAAAAATGTTGCTCTAAATTTGTAAGGTTTCCAAATAAATTTGTTACTGAATTTATAAGACTTTTATCGATATTTCGTTGTTCCATATATTTTATGCTTTCGATATTTTGTGCTTTCGATATTTTGTTATTCGATATTTTGTGATTTCGATATTTTATGCTTTCGATATTTTGTGCTTTCGATATTTTGTGCTTTCGATATTTTGTTATTCGATATTTTGTGCTTTCGATATTTTGTTGTTCGATATTTTGTTATTCGATATTTTGTGCTTTCGATAATTTGTTGTTCGATATTTTGTACTTTCGACATTTTGAACTTTCGATTTTTAGTGTTTTCGATCAATTGCATTCGATATTTTGTTTTCGATATTTTGCAATTCGATCAATCTTCCGCCACCCGTTTATTCCACACGTGGATAAAATGCTGGTTAATACGGTTCATAAGAGTGAATCGAAGTTCAATTATAAGGTGATTGTGGATAATACTAGATTATATCCACTGTAAAAATCATTGTGCCTTATTAACTATTACAAAAATAAGAAAAGTGCTGATATACGATCATACTTCTAAACTATTATTAAAAGTGATTGGGAAATTGGTGATTATAATTTATCCTCTTATTATAAACTTATAAATCAAAGTACATATTTCCTACACTTGGATGTTTCACTGATGTAGGTACTACTGAAACTATTGTTAGAAATACCCACACTCACAATGGGCGATTCAAACAATATTTCAAACTGTAGACTAATATCATTTCTCCGAAAATCTTTGAAAAATGCCTACCAAAACGAGTTATGGGTGGGCTACTTAAATAAAAAGCAACCAGTGTGAATCTTTTGAAAAACATTAATATAACCTATTCTTTTTTAGATACCAGCAAAGTTTTTAATTATGTCGACCATTCCATTTTGCTAGAGAAATACCAGTATTATAAATACATAACATCATTGTTACTAAGAACTTGTCCTCAAAACAAATTGCAAATAGTACAACTGGAAAATAACCTTTCAAACAAAACCATCTTAAACAATGGATATCCAGCAGGGCTTCGTTACAGGACTAGTGTTTTATGTACTGCATATAAATGATTTACCTGTAAGTGCTTTTAAAAAGTTTATTCTTTTTTCTGACAACATATCTTTGCAGATGAATAGAAATCTACAGAAAACATGGGAACTTCTAAACAAGACACACAAATGGTTTGGGGCAAATAAGTTATACCTTACAAAACACGCAAATGTATCAATTCTTATCATGTATCATAATTATAAAAATCATTGGTATTTCTTTCAAGCCATTTATGTAACCTAGTGCTTTTAGGATTACTTACTTTACATTATTCCACCAAAGTATATGTTACGATCTGCTTAGAATCATAGTGTTTCCTGCAATAGGGTTTTCAGTTTACTTGTAAAAGCTATAAGACAGCGGCAATTATTACATACCCTTTTGGGTAGTAATGTTGTGTTAGCGAGAGGTAAACGTATCATGTAAATCATTACGAAGCAACTGGTGCTTGCTAGCAAAACACCCAAAAGGGTACGTACGAATCACCGCTGCCATAAGGGTACTCTACTTTGTATTTTAAGTTGTTAGCAAGTAGACTTATTAATATAATTAGACATCTATTAACAATGAGATTTTCAAATACAGCGTTGGTAAAACTTTGCTTTGCATTTGAATTCTTACATGTGAGCAAAGGAAAAATAGCAAATAACAATACATTTAGAAAGATAGAATGTATCGCATACTTGTGAAGCTTTACTCGTAAGAATGACAAAACTCGATTAGTTTTAAATTTTTTTACCTAGCAAAAATGTTACTTAAGCAAAGATGCCATAAATATCTATCCTTCTCAAATGTATTGCTATTTTTCCTTTGCTCACACATGAAAATTCAACCTCAAAGCTAAGTTTTGCCAACTTGGCATAAATATGAAAATCTATTGTTAGTTAAAAAATGTAATGAGTTTTTGCATCATAGTAATGTGTATGAATATATAACATAAACTTAAGAAATTTGAGCTAGGTCCTACTTTTATTTATCTATAAACTTATATAATAAACTGCAAAATGCTCGACAATTAGATTTAATGAATTTTCTATTATTCATAAGCTTACTATTATAACATAAAAGAATTATTTGATGATGAACTCAGTGATATGTACGTAAATTGTTCGTAATTTGTAAGTGCTATGTAATAACTTGTGATATTAATGTGATATTGTATTTTATGAAATGTATCTTTAATTCGTGCAAACCCTTTATGTAGATGGTACTAATAAATATTATTATTAATTTAAAATATCGGCTTGAGAAGTTGCTTAATCTTTCTGACAAATAAAATGTAAATCAGTAATTAAATTTAATGAGATAGGAGAGGGTAGGCTAAAATATATCAA
The DNA here is from genome assembly GCA_929113105.1 of Agrypnus murinus. Lineage (NCBI taxonomy): Eukaryota > Metazoa > Arthropoda > Insecta > Coleoptera > Elateridae > Agrypnus > Agrypnus murinus. Next base: position 143,765,961 of record OV816025.1, read on the forward strand.
CCGTCTTGGCAGTCGAACCAACAAAAGGAGCTCTTTTTCCATATAAAAATTGTTGCCCTGAAAAGGGCCTTTTTTCATTGAACTGGATGAAGTTTGGAAATAAAGCTAGACCATTTTGATTACAAATTGTAGAAATTTTTAGATTAGCTTAATTTTAAAAGCTTTCTCTTCTTGTTTCCGTACTGCTTCACTTTTTGACTCTCTGACATACAATAGTTTGTAAGAATTGGGGATAGTACTTTGCCAAGGGTGGCGGAAAAGTGATCGAATCACAATATATCGAATATAAAATATCGAACACTTTTGATCGAAAAACAAAATATCGAAAAGAAAAAATATCGAAACTACAAAATATCGATTAACAAATTATCGAAAATATAAGATATCATCTAACAAAATATCGAAAATACAATATATCGACTAACAAAATTTCGAAACTGCAAAATATCGACCAACAAAATATCGAAATTACAAGATATCGAAATTATTAATCTAGCACCTCTTGTAGCAGTTTTTGTCTCTTTATTTCCATCTTTAAACTTCTGTATCCGCGTTCACCACGGTACGCAACTTAATAATCAAAGGAAAAATTCTACTACTTTATTAACACATTCGTTAAGTTTCAATCTTACCTATGTTATTTCCATCATGCTACATTATTAAAAATATATTTCTATGACAATTGACAAACCAAAATATATATATATATATATATATATATATATATATATATATATATATATATATATATATATATATATATATTGTGACAGAAAAAATGGATTTTGAATACGTCTCAAGTCAAAAAAATAAGAAAAAACTCTTTTGTAATGGTTTTTTTTATACAAAAGATAAAACTTCAGCAAATGCAGTTTATTGGAAGTGCGAATTTTGGAAACTGAAACACTGCAAAGCCCGTGCAGTTTGCAACAAGGATAATGTTTTGTCCTTAAAAGAAAATCACAACCATGAAGGGGACCCTTCTAAACTTGAAGCTCTACAATGTGTAAACCGCATAAAGATGGATGCGACGACAGGAAAAGATTCTCCGAGAGCGATCATATCTAGCGCAGTGACGTCGTTGAGTGATGCAGCTAGTATGCATTTACCATCTGTAAGTAGCCTTAGTCGCTCGATTCGACATAATCGCGAAAAGGAAAATGCTGGTTATTCAGTTCCCCTTTGTCTTCAAGAGTTGACATTTCCTCCGCAGTACCAAATAACGGATAGAGGAGAACAATTTATCTTATATGATTCGAAAGATGAAGAGCGAGTTGTAATGTTTGGTACCCGAAAAAACCTTGAACTGCTATCGAACTGTACGATATGGCAAATGGATGGTACTTTTCAAACCGTGCCCAGTCTTTTTTATCAATTATATAGCATCCATGGCATTGTAGAAAAAAAGTTTTATCCTCTGGTGTATGTTCTTCTTACAAGAAAAAGCGAACATATTTATATGAAATTGTTTGAAAAAATAAGAGAATTCTTAGAATTCCCGAAAGTTACACTAATAATTACAGATTTTGAAATAGCGGCAATCAAAGCCAGTTCACTATTGTTTCCAAAAGCAAGGAATAAAGGATGCTATTTTCATTTTCGACAGTGCGTTCGAAAGCAAATACAAAAATTAAAGCTTCAAGATCGGTACGACGGAGACATCGTTTTTCAAATGTTCGTAAAGACTCTTATAGCTATTGCTTTTGTGCCGGTGCGATATGTAAACAAGACATTTGATTTAATTTGCGGTAAAGACGATATTCCGGAAGATGCGCAACCGATAATAGCATACTTCGAAAACACATGGATTGGAAGAAAGACGCCAAAACGGGCACCACTCTACGACCATGGAATCTGGAACTTTTACGAAAGCATTATAGAAGGATATCCAAATACAAACAACGCAATCGAGGCTTGGCATCGGACTTTGCAAAACCAGTTCAATGCCAAAAAACCTTCAGTTTGGAAATTTATAGAGGGGATTTTAAGGGAGCAAAGCATGACAGAATTAAAAATTAATCAATTAAATAGAGGGTTTGAGGAACCAGCTAGAAAAAAATACAAAGACAAGACCAAACGATTAAGAGTTGTCGTATCAAAATTTGAAGATGATTTTCAAGAAAATGACGATTTTTTTAAGACATATTTAAATAACGTATCACTTAATTTGTAATAACTTTGATTACGATGTTGAAATTAATTGATTGAATTTCAAAAAGGTCTTTTAGGTAACTTGCTGAAATAATTCCAGATGATGAAGCCATGTCATGATGAAGAAATAAATTTCTTGCGTTCTTAAGGGCGTGACAATAGTCAAAACTTAGAAAAAGCTTAAGACCAGGATTGTATGGATGAGGGACAACGTTACGAAGTCTACCATTTCCAAAATGCTTAAATAGTGCTACATGATTTTTATGATTATCTCCCACAATCCGTACTACTTTAAATCCACATTCAGCAAGCAACTTTAAAACACCCAATGTTAAGTTATACAAATTTTTACTATATAACTGCCTATGGAAATAATAACTTGCAGGGATAATATATTTTGTCGATAAACCATAAATAACAAAACACAAAAGTTGATTTGCAACTACTGGCTTATTTCCAATATTATTGTGTGTTGTGGGAACAGTTGCTAGCCCAAATATTCGGTCTTCTTCCTTTGAGTAACAAACTGTTTCTCTAACAGCCATATCATCTATTACCAGGGAACAGACTTTTTCTGCGTTGGTCAAAGATCCACTCTCTGACAGTAATCTATCTTTAACTAAATTTTCATTTCTGTTGCCAAAATATTTTAGTAGTGTTGTTTTGCACGGCAATCTAAACAATACATTCCTGGGAAATTCGTACCCTTTAGGAGAACAAAATCTCCAGGAAATACAATGGCGGATGGTTACTTCAGACCATCTTGGATGTTTTTTTTGTAGTTTTTGATTTGATCAAGTATACATATTGCTCTAGGAACCATATCATTTGCATCTTCTTGAATTTGTTCCATGCATTTCCATTCAAAATTATCGTTTTGTTTTTTTTAACTACTTCCATTTCTTGTTTCAACTTATTGTATTTCATTTCTAAGCGTTTTAATTTTTGGGTTAACGATTGTTTCGTATAAAGTAAATCCTTTATTTCTGCACCTGTAAGTAAGGTTTGGGATGTACGAGAGTTATCGGATTCCTCAGGATAATTTAAAGATGGTAAATTAGTGGAACAATCAGGATTTTCGTTTGGAATCTAAAATGTAGGTACATTAAAATGATGGAAGATATTAAACATTAATAGAAAATACTTTAAATGGTATGGCGCCTGTAACTAGTCTCCGTTGTTTTTCGGTTACAAGGAAGCAGTTAAGTGCGAAATGTTCACTGCATACAAATGAATACTCCGTCAATCGATTAATATCTACATGAAAAGAATAAAAAACGAGATTATTTTGTTTTTGTTGTTACACTTAACAGTAGAAACTTTAGGAATTTAAGAAATTAAAATAATTTATAGATTATGTACCAGTATGATTAATTAGAGCTTCTTTCCATTTAGAATTTAATTCTACATTTGCAGGAAAACTATGGAGAGATACATTTTCTAATTCATATGAGCTACAGTTTGTAACACAACACTTTCGAGGCATTTTTAATAATTTTAACAGCAAATTACAATAGATTTTACCACTAACAATAAGTAAATTATTGATGCTAATGTTTATTAAAAATAAACAAGCGGCAATCTAGATTGCGCGCCAATATTGTTTAATCACTAGAGGACTCGACAGATGGCGCCACAATACGTACCTGTCAAAAATCAGAAATTTTTCCAAAGCGACCGGCCGTCTAAGAGACGTTGGTCTCTCAAATCGAGGAGGCCGTGTTACTAGTAATTGGGGCGTTTCACAAATCAACAGATGGCGCTGTAAATGTCAACAACTGTGTGAACAACAAAACAAACAAGCGGGAAATTTGAAAATAGGCAAGAACTGTCAGTGTTTCTGACATCTCGACGGCCACCTGACTTAACCTGTCTTTTTGTTTGTTCATTTTGTTCTTTGTATTTTCGATTGGTTTTTGGTTTGAATTTTTTTACTTTTGAAGTTTTAGTTTGGGAAACAAGGTTGAATAATGGGGAATCAACAGTTTATTTAAATTAATATTCTATTGCTTCAGCATTGGTTGTTCCCCATTTTTAAAATGCCAAAAATTGAAGTGAGCCTGGTTGACCTTTTAACGTATATTGGAAAGCGAGAAAGACCTTTAATAGAAGGCGAAGCGATAGTGAAAGCTGGGCACTTAATTTTATGTGGTGTGGATCGTGACAGTCGAGCCAATGAATTTAATATTATTAGTCTATGTCTACAAACTTCGGCACTGACATCTCCACCACATGAAATTAAAGTGAAACTAGACAGTGACGTGAATAAGTGGGTTTGCAAGTGTAGCTGCAAAGCGTGAAATTCTGGCTTTTGCAAACATGTAACTGCTACACTAATTTATATCAATAGGTAGTATTTTACCATCATGTAAGCCAATGAAAAAACTAAAATTTTTCTAGACATGAAGATTTGGATGTAGTTAGCTGCACAGATGTTACGCAAAAGTGGGGCAAAGAAAAAAAAAGCATCGGAGAGGCGTGTACAGCTAGGGCTATTAAAGAGTTTTGTCATCCTGAAATAAAGAGAAAATATAATTTTACAATTTCTGATGAAGTACAAAAGCTAAATTTTCATACTTTGGTTAATTGTAAGCGTTTTCAGTATCTACTTACCCGATGATAAATACCAATTTAAATTTTCAGGCAAACAAAATTCAGCCACATTCAAAAATTTGAAAAGTATCGAAAAAGAAAAACTCTACATTCCGCGGTTGTATAGTTTTCTTATTTTTCTGACATATCGAGCCCTGTCAATTTGTTGCAAATATGCTCTCTTTTTTACTTTGTAGTTTTCTGCCGCTTTTCTGTCTTGTTTCAGAAGTTCTTCCAATGAAAAATTGGAAAATTTGTTAAATAAGATCGAGAACAATACATTCTTAACGCCCAGTTTCTCCAATAGATGTTAAGCTGCGTCTTTAACAAGCTCCCCTTAAATATAAGCTTCCCTTAAGATTGATTTATGTTGCACCGACACGTTCTATTAAAATCTTAGGTAAACGAATGCTTAGACTTAACTCCTCTGGCAACATAGCAATTTTGTTAAACATTGCGTTGGTAGCACTGAAAACTTGTGTTTTGGCGGCATAAAAAGTGAGGTTATGTTAATAAAGAAACATGGCTAGCACCAAAAAAAGAGTAAATTATACTGCCGAAGAGAAAAAATTGCTTGTACAATTGGTTCAAAAACACAAAAGCGTTATTGAGAATAAAGAAACAAATGCAGCAAGCAATTCAGACAAAGAAAAAGTGTGGCGTCAGTTGGAAGCAGAATTCAATGCCAAAAATTTTAATGTGTTCCGAGATGCTGCATCGTTAAGGAAACAATGGTCCAATATGAAACAAGACACTAGAAAAAAAGCAGCTGAAGCAAGAAGAAAATTATATAAAACGGGAGAAGGAGCAGACTCTCCTGATGGTTCAGAACAATCAAATGCTGTCAACGATTTAGTATTATCAGTTGTAAATGATAAAAGTATACATGGCTTAAATAATCCATTCGACTCTAATACTTGGTATGATATCGATTATGATTATGATTTCAAAGGGTTATAATTGTGATTTTTAGAGCTGCCTGACAATCAAGTTGTGGATACGGGGTTATCTAATGAAAATGAAGTAATAATAATAAATGAACCAACTATAAGATATATGGAAACTACTACAGAAGTTGTTGCAAGTAATGACGAAACTGCAGAGACTCCACAAGTGAGTACTGTAAAAACTACACCATCAACAAAGTGGTCTGCACGAAGAAGACCAAAACTACACACAACTGCTGTTGAAAATGCTAAAATAGAGGTGCTCCAGCAACAATCAGATTTGATCGCTCAGGAAAAAGAATATAAAAGAATTCTATTTGAAATGGAAATTGAACACAAAAAGAAAATATACAAAATGGAAGAAGAAACAGGAAAGTGTAATTGTTTCACAAAACATAATTCATAACCAACTTTAATAAGTTTTCCAGTATTACAGTTTTTCTGCCGTATTATGTTTATTGTTGTTGTATCTTTACTGATACATTAATAAAGACAGACAGACATACTGGGTTCTTCTAGTACAATATTTATTAGTACAAAAATAAATACAAGACTGACAAGACAAGACTTTGTAACTGACATAATTATTATTATGTTTTCTTCAGCCCACTATGTTAATAATATAAATATACAACATTTCTTTCCCTCTAAAGATAAAGTACAAACCAGAAATTACTATTTAATAACAGTAATGCAAATTAAAATAATGCTTAGATACAATTAAAGATTTAAACGCACGATTGGCTTTTTAATTCTAGTAGACCTACGTAACTGAGTTTCTTTTATATCAGTAGGTATATCTACAGTAATGTCTATATCTGTATTTTCTTTATTTTTAGTATTTTCTTTATTTTGAGTATTACTCTTACTTTTATCTTCATTCTCAACATCATCGGTTTCACTCTTTGACCCTTCAGTACTTGTGTTTTCAATAATCCGTCCAGGTGTAGCTAATGTACTCTTTTCGGATTGAACTGCAGTAGGATATCGTACATCTAAATAGCAGGGTCTTAAGGCATCCGCATGAAATTGCTTAACATCTTCGTTTATTTTGACCAAGTAAGTTATATTACTTAAAACTTTTACTATTGTTCCTATTATCCATTTCTTTTCACCTTGTAAATTTTTACATAGCACTTTTTGTCCTACGTTATACAATATTCTATTCTTTAACTCTATGCTATTTTTCTTGTTGATGATAGACCCAGGTTTTAAAATATCAAATCTAGTCCTAGGTTTTTGCTTAAAAATCATTTCATTAGGTGTCATTCCTGTTACATTAGGTGTATTACGGTATAAAAATAAAAAGTTTTGTATTTTCTGTTCTGCTGACAGTTTTAGTTTTGAATTTTCCAACTGCTTTTCTAAAGCCTTTTTGACCGTTTGCACGCTCCTTTCAGCTATGCCATTAGACTGAGGATGGTATGGAGGACTTTTAATGGGTGTAATATCATTAGCTTGTAAAAATTTTGTAAATTCATTTGACGTATAAGGCGGGCCGTTATCACTGACCAGCTCATTCGGTAAGCCTACTATTGCAAACGTTTTACACAATTTTTCTATAGTTTGAGCTGCTGATGTGCTTGACATTATATGAATATCTAACCATTTTGTTCTGGTATCGATTATTAACAAATAAGTAATATTATTTTTATAAAAGAAATCCACGTGCACTCTGTCAAAGTTACAATTTGTTTTAGACCACGGTAACAACTCACAATTTTTTGTAAAATTCTGGGATAATTGACATATTTCGCATTTTGATATCAAGTTTTCTATATCTTCATTTAACTTAGGCCACCAACAGTAGTTCCTAATCAACATTTTAGTGTAGGTTATACCACAATGAGATTCATGAAATAAATTTAGGACTTCTGGTCTTAATTTTACAGGAACTATGACTCTATTACCCCACATAATGCAGTTTTGTTCGACGGTTAATTCTGCTCGTTTTAGAAAATATGGTCTGTACAACTCATCTTTAACATTTTCTGGCCAGCCTCTCATAACAAAATCATAAACTTTAGTTAACACTATGTCTTTTTTTGTAGCTGCAGCTATTTCCTTATAACACAGTGGTACAGTTTCAGTAAAATTAAATGAGTTAATTGTTTCAGGTAAGTTGATTTCATCTGGTAAAGGTAGCCTAGACAATGCATCAGCGTTACCTATCAAAGTGCCTTTTCTGTATACAATCTCATAATTGTAACCAGACAATATAATTGCCCATCTTTGTATTCGAGCAGCTGCAGTAATTGGTATTTTCTTATTTGCATTAAAAATACTTTGAAGTGGTTGGTGATCGCTGACTAAAATAAACTTACGTCCATATAAGAATTTATGGAATTTTTTAACAGCGAAGATTAATGCCAACGCCTCACGTTCTAGTTGTGAGTAATTCTTTTGGGCTTCTGTTAAAGTGCTTGATGCAAAATAAATTGGTTCTGCATCAATTTTATGACTTAATACACATCCAACTCCATAACTGCTACTGTCGCAAGTTACATATAATTCTTTATTTGGGTTATAATGAACTAAGAGATTATTTTCTGTAATTAATTTTTTGCTTAGATCAAATGCTTGCTGACATTTATCTGACCAATTGTAGGGTTTATCTTTTTTTAAAAGATCATACAGTGGGTGTAAATTTTCAGATAATCTGGGTAAAAATTTACCGTAGTAATTCAATAAACCTAAAAAGGCTTGCAACTTTTGCATAGTATCAGGAACCGGTGCATTTACAATTGCCAATACCTTGCCCTGAAGAGGTTTTAATCCTTCCCCACTAACAGCATGCCCTAAAAATTGTATTTCCTTTTCAAAAAATTTACTCTTTTCCCAGTTTACACGTACATTAAACTCAGTAAATCTTTCCAATACTTGTATAACTGTATTATAACAATGTTGAATATTGGATCCTGATATTATTATGTCATCAATATAACATTTAGCATTCTCTATACCCATTACAATTCTATCCATAACAGACTGGAATATTGAGGGCCCACTAGACACACCAAATTGTAAGCGACTGGGCTGATAAAGACCTAAATGTGTGTTAATAGTCAAATATTCTTGCATATCAACTGTTGATATGCACCAGATAAATCTAAGATACAGAAGATTTGCCCTTCATTTAATGATGCAAATATGTCATCAGGCAAAGGCAGTGGATAATGATCAATATCTACAACTTTATTGATTGTAGCCTTATAATCAACACATATACGTATACCACTTGGCTTTTTTGGTACAACGACTATTGGACTTGCCCACTGACTATGCTGAACTTTTCTTAAAATACCTGACTTCTCTAACTTATTCAATTCTGCTTCAACGTCATGCCTTAAAGCATATGGTACTGTATACGCCTTATGGAAAATGGGTACAGCACCTTCTTTTAATTGTATTTGAGCCACAAATGACTTAATACTAGATGATCTATCTAGTTCAGTTAGATTTTTAAACCTTTGCTTTATAATAGTTGTTAAATATTCTTTTTCGTCTGACTTTTGATTTACTATTGAGACTGACGGACTTGACTGATATTCGGACGGACTAACAACACTTACTATCATTTTAAATTTATCTTTCCAGTCAGGAAATAAAATATTTAACCAATCTCTACCCAATAATGGTATAAATGGCTCACTTGACTTAATAACAACTAAATCTAAATTCTTTAAGGCATTATTACACATTACAGTTACATTACAAATACCTGCTACATGCAATTTTTCACCTGAGACAGACTTTAAACTAAATCTTGGAACTTCCAACTTGATATTAGCAAAATATTTTTCAAAATCATTTAGATGCAGTACTGAGCGACACGCTCCAGTATCCACTTCCATCTTAACTTTGACTCCATTTACTATGACATCTATGACGTAAGACTCATTTTCTCCTATCTTCTTAATGTTACCCAAAACATATTCTTCAGAATTTTCTGATTCTTCATTGTCTTCTACTGACTTTACCTTTATTTGCTTGCATTTCTTAGAGGTATGGCCCTTCCTTTTGCATAAATAACATTCCCAATACTTTGCGGGACAAATGTCAGGAGAATGAAACCTACCACATCTCCAGCATTCTTTGGCTTTTGACTTCACGTTTGACTGATTGTTGTGTTGCGATTTGATATGAAGATCATTATTACAGTGACCATCATTTGCTATAAACTGTTTTGATGCAACTTTTCCATGTGATTTATTTATTACTTTATGAATTCCTGGCTGCAACAATCGAGTTTGCTTTTCTGCACTTTCCATACTTAATGCTATGGCAACAGCATCTTTGAAAACTAATTTTGTTTCAACTAATAATTTTCTTTGCATAGCTTCATTTTTTAGTCCACAAACAAATTTGTCTCTCAGTGCTTCATCCAGGAAACCACTAAATTCACATGACTGTGACAGCTTCTTAATTCCTACAACAAAGTCACTAATTGATTGCTCTGGTCTTTGTACACATTTATAAAAAGCATATCTTTCTGCAATAATTAATCTTTTTGGTGCAAAATGTCTTGTTAATTCTTCTTTCAATTCCTCATATTTCTTCTTTGATGGTGTATCTGGTGACACTAAATCTTTCAAAATTCCATAAGCTTCTGGACCTATAAATATTATTAATAATGGTACTTTTTTAGATTCTTCAATACCATTAACAATAAATAATTGCTCCAAACGATCTATATAATCTTTAAAATCTTCACATGGTTTATAATGTTCTATACTTCCAACAAATGACATTTTACATATATTTTATTTCTGCAACAAATATCTAAAATGTTTGACAGACTGACTTTACCGACAAACTTTTTATGTTTTCCTTATATTGTTCTAGATTTTTATTAACTCGTCGCCAAAATGTTGTATCTTTACTGATACATTAATAAAGACAGACAGACATACTGGGTTCTTCTAGTACAATATTTATTAGTACAAAAATAAATACAAGACTGACAAGACAAGACTTTGTAACTGACATAATTATTATTATGTTTTCTTCAGCCCTCTATGTTAATAATATAAATATACAACATTTGTCAACTTATTTATAACTAAATAAACTTATTACTAACACAGAGTTAATAATTAACCACAAATATTTTGTATATTATTACTGTCTTGCAAAATATGTATCCACAAGATGTCTTCTGTGATCAAAATGAATATGCTGATCTACAGCTATGGGTATATCGCCATCTAAAATAGCTTGCTGTAATTCATGCTCCATTACTTCATCCTCGATAGGTGGTTCTGGATCACCATTTAATTGAGCGATATTATGAAGGACAGCAGTTGCAACAATTACAGCTAATATATTTTCCAACTTCATTCTACACCCATAAGCCACAATAGGAAATCTACGTTTCCATACGCCAAAAAGATGTTCTACTGTCACCCTGGTTCTTATGTGACTTGTGTTATAGTTCCTTTCTCCTTCATTACGAGGTTCTAGGAAAGGAGTAAATAAGTATGGGAGATTCATGTATCCACTATCACCTACAAATTTGTAATCATGTATGAAAAATTAAGCATTTAGTTTATTAGAGGTCAAATAATACCAAGAAGCAACGAGTTACCAAATCTGCCTGTAGTGAATTGGTGTTTTAACCGTGAATTATTAAACATTGTAGAGTCATGTGACGATCCTGGCCATCGGGCTACTAGATCTTTAAACAATAAGTCTGCACTTGCAACGGCTTGAACATTAATAGAGAAATATCCTTTTCGATTACGAAATATTTCAGCATCGGGTCCACCTGTAACAAAAATTCTTATAAAATAATTATATGTTTGATGACACAGTAGTTAAGTACAAGATCCATGTAGCTAATAACATTTTTTGAAATTTTTATTCATTTTCATTGACCTACCTTGTGATTGAATACGTATATGGCAACCATCTATGGCACCCACTACTCGTGGAAATTGCGCAAGTTCATAAAATTTATTTTGTTCCTCAGCTATTTCAACTGCATTTCTAGGCATGTATATATATTCATTTGCTTGGACCGCTAACAATCTGGACACTTTGGCTACAATTTTAGACACTGTTGACTTATCACAATGAATAAAATCCCCAATTGTGACAAGGTGACTTCCAGTAGCAAAAGCCCTTAATGTCAGCAGAAGCTGATTTATTGGACTGAGAGAATTGTTTCTGTAATAATAACATTATCAGCATTAGACTTTGTTGTTGGTTTTTTTACCTATCATGTGGATATTCTAGGTGCAACTCAATCCTTTGTAACACATTCAAAACTGTTTGTTTTTGCAGACGAAATCTCCGAAAAAAATCTTTTTCACTAAATTGTTCGAAATAATGTGAGCGCAAGTACACATGTCGCGGTATTCTGACACCAATAAGTGCTTCTCCTTCGTCGACATTATCCACAAAATCTACCAATTCAACGTCCATGGTAGTTTCTGCATATAAAAGTACTTATTAATGGTTACAAATATTATCAATTATTATTGACACTTGACAGGTGAGGTTAGAATCCTTATCTTAAGACGACATGATCGATGACTTGGCATCTGAGATCGACTTAAGACTTAAGTTGGCGATTTTTGATTGGCGCAACGATTTCAAGGCGTACTTGAAGCTTAAGATTACTTTAAGTTCTAGGAAGGTCTTAAGCTCTGTTGGAGAAACCGGACATTAAAGATTTAAATATTCAAGTCGGTGATTTAAGATCATGTTGCCAGAGTGTTGTAGATTCCCTTGCAGTTTGTGACGTTACTATAACTGCCAATGAATCTTTACAAGGGTCCGAATTATGGAAACGTGAAAGGCAGTTACGGATACCGTCATCGGGGGTTATATTGAACACCCCGGGTTATATTGAACGACGGGTTCAAAATTTATAATTACCGCTATAATTTTATGTTGGTAGTACCAAATGTCAAACAAAAATCTATCTCCCCTAGTCAAATGCTGTCCAAACACATATTTGCCAGAAACGAGGGTTAACAATGGCGGAAAGTGTTTGTTAAAAATTAATAACGAAGCGCGGCAAAAACATATTTTTGAGGAATGCCGGAAAAACCTCGTCCCAGCCGGAAAACTGTTGGTCTGACTGTAGGTTCTTTCGAATAATTTGTAGTACATAATCTTACGAATATTTTGCGATATCTGCAATCTGAATTGGACCGCAAATAGCTAAAAAAAAGATGAAATTATTAAAAAATCAAATTTTTAGGGGTTATATTGAACGACAAGTATGCCACGCAAACATGTCCACGTACTTGGCACTGAACATCGACGAAACTACCCCCCTGAAAACATTGGAAATGCCCTAAGGGCAGTACTTGAAGACCAACTGTCTTTTGGGCAGGCGTCGGACCGGTTTGCAGTACCTAAATCCACCCTGTATGAAAAGTATCGTGGAAGACACAGTGACAAGTTAGGAAGACCTCCTGTTTTGCCTCTTGATGAAGAAAAACAAATTGTAACAGCCCTTGAGGTAGCAGCCAATTTCCACTATCCTTTGACTCAGCAAGATTTAAAATTGTTTATAAAGCAATACTTGGATAGGAAAGGAGTTGTTATAAATTCTTTTAGAAATAATATGCCTGGAGATGACTGGTGTGCTCACTTTTTGGAAAGAAATCAAGAACTGGCCAAACGCAACAGCCAAAATCTAAAACATTCCAGAGGACAAGCAACACAGAGCATTGCAACTTTGAGGGAATATTTTTCCTATTTAGAGGACAGTGTTTTGGATGTTCCACCTACCAATATAATAAATTATGATGAGACAAATCTCACTGACGATCCTGGACTAGAAAAGGTGATAGTGCGAAGAAAGGGCAAACGTGCTCATAGACTGATGGACACATCAAAAACATCTACATCAGTTATGTTTTGTATCACCGCTTCAGGAGAACTACTACCCTCATATGTTGTGTACAAGTCCAAATATGTGTACCCTGACTGGACCGAAGGGGGTCTCAGTGGGACTAGATATAACCGTTCAAAGTCTGGATGGTTTGATTCAAATATTTTTGAAGATTGGTTCAATTCGGTGCCACTTCCCTATTTAAGACGGCAAGAAGGGCGAAAAGTCATAATTGGTGACAATCTGGGAAGCCACCTGTCGTTTAATGTGATCCAGCAATGCAAGCAACACGATATCTCGTTTGTTTTTCTCCCGCCTAATTCGACAGGCATTTGCCAGCCTTTGGATGTAGCCGTTTTCCGCACTGTGAAATTACATTGGCGTAATATTTTAAGACAATGGAAACACCATAACAGAGGAGTTCTACCGAAAACTCAATTTCCAAAATTATTTAAACAGTTGATAGAGAAAATAAATCCTACATTAGAAGCCAACATAATTTCAGGGTTTCGTGCCTGCGGAATTTATCCCTACAATCCAAATGAAGTTTTGAGCAAAATTAAGCCTCGATACAATGAGATTAATCCTCAGAATGAACATTTGGTGGCTGCGTTTGAAAATATAATAACTGAAGCAACCAGAGTGGAAAATAATAACATTCCAAAAAGGAGAAAGAAATTCGACGTTCCCGCGAGGAAATCAGTAGCTCTGGAGGATTTGCAAATGATTAGCACAGCCCCAGCCACCAGTGGAAAAGAGACCAGACAACCATCAAGTGAGTCTGAACCCGACGCAATTCTGAGTTCTGATGATGAAGAACTTTCAGAAGAAGAGGCTGACAGTGAGACTGAAGTAAACTTTAAGACTGAAGTTCGTACAATAGAAGACATCGAAGTAAACTGCTTTGTTTTGACTTCGTTCACTTACAACACTGGGACCAAAAAAGAATGCCAAAAAAACTTCGTAGCCAAAGTGGAAAAAATCGGAAAAACTGGAATTACAGTAAGTTGTATGAGAAATTACAAGTTAAAAAGAAATGTGTTCATTTTTCCTGAAATTCCTGATAAATGTGATATTCAGCTCAAGGACATAACATATAAATTACAAAATCCAACTATATATCGAGGTATATACACCTTCAAGTGTAATTTGTAGACTTGAACAGTGTGTTGTTTTTTTCTTATGAGATTTTTATAAGTAGGAATGTTTTGTTTTGTTCTTTAGATTTTTATAACTAGAATAAGTTCACCAGAATATTATAGTTTTGTTTTTATATTTATATAATATATATTTTTTTAAAATAAAGATTTCATCTGCGTTAAATGTGGTCTCTCTTTGAAAACGTTCAAAGTCGTAACTTAAAAATATTTTGCATAATTTTTTTGGATGAACGTGTTCAATAAAGGTCTCTAGTGGCATGTATATTGAACACACTTTTTTGCAATGCGTTTTTCATTGAAAAATTAACTCGTTTAATATAACCCCAAACCCCGGGTTATATTGAACGATTAAAAATTTTTAAAAAAAGGTGTGATCGATGCTTTTTTTGTTTGTTTATTTATCAAAAATGATAAGGTAAATAAACCTCTTTCAGATGGTAAAAAAATATTTAACTTATCTTTACTGGTTACGCCAATATTCACAAATATCTAAAAAAATCGTCCAATATAACCCCCGATGACGGTAACTGGCAAGTGTTAATATAAAAACAAGATTAAGTATCTTATCATAATTAACTTAGGATCTCGATGCTACTCCATCTACAAGTACCAAGGTGAAGATTGGCAAAATAAGGCCATACGGTACTTTTGGCCTAAAACTTTTAGCAGCAAGTACACCACTTTTGGCCTTAAATATGAAAAGGAAGCTTTAGAAGCCTTCAAAACGTCACAGAAGTGTGAGATTTTAACCACCGGACTAATAGTGTGCAAACTGCTTCCTTGGTTGGCCTATTCGCTAGATGGCATTATTTTTGATAGAGAATGTGCAAAATTATTGGAAATTAAATGTCCCTTTTCAGGTAGGTATCTCACACCTAACTCGTATATTGTTTGAGGTAGATTTTTATTTTTAAGGCAAAGACGCACCAGCCAGTACATTTGTGAAAACGTGTGATTATATAATTGTAGATAATGATGAAATAAAGCTGAAGGAAAGATGCTTATAATGGACAATTGCAGTTGGGGATGGCTTTACTGAATTTGCCAGAAGCTCACGTTATTGTGTACTCTGCATATTCAAAAACATTTTTAAATATTTCGGTAAAATTTAATAGAGAATTTGCCACTACATTAATTAGGAAAATTTCAAAAGCATATTTTAGCTACATGTTACATAAATATTGTCTAAATAAAAATAATATTTAAAAAGTTAACAATCTTCACACCTATCCTCAAATTTATCATCTGCGAAGATTGGAGGTGACAAATTAACCGTTACAGCAATTATATTCATGATATCGTCGATATAAGGTAATAAGTACCAATCAATCGCGTGACTGGCGATGGAGAATTATGTAATTCTTTGGATGGCTCTTTCCACATGAACACGTGCCCTCGCTATATTTGCCGTAACTTCTGCGTCACTTTTTGAAAATTGTTTTTGTTTTCTGAGAAAAGGAGGTGTAACTAACGTTATCTAATTTTCTTCGCACTCTTTTTCTATCAATATGTCTTTATCTACCATCACTGCATCATAAGGTTCGAGTTTTTTTATGACTTTTTCTCTGTTAAAAATAGCTTTATCTGTTGTACGTCCACCATATCCTGGACTTAGATACGAAATTAATCCTGAGGGAGTAATACCTATCAAATATTTTATTGTGTGTGTCCCCTTGTAATGTGAGTATGACAGAATTCTGCACTTTAGACATTTAAATTTATTGACCTTAATTTCTTTAGCATCCAGTACCACTCTTGTATTTTTATAATTTTTAAAACACGTGGGCATGTTTCTACGAATTTCTTCTTTACTTGGCCAGTAAATAAGTGATTTTATGCTGGTAGACAAAAGAGCAACCGTAGAATAAAAGTATCGATGACAAGTTGCTTTTGAACAATTGAATAATATTGCTAAACATGCAAATTATATATTTAACTTTAATTTGCACAAAACTAGAATTAGTTTTAATTCCAGATTTCCGGTATCGTGGTATTCATTATAAGCAGCAGTATTTTCAACACATTCCTTGTATGCTTTTAAAACATCATTATCCACACCTACAAAAGAGAAATATGCTATTGTGCAATTTGTAGTACTGTTAGTATTTACCTGTAAATGTGGATAATTTTTCATTGGTGTTCAAAATCTGAGGTAATTCAAAAAAATTACAAAAGTCTGTTTGGGTCGACTTATCTTCATAAAATGGCTCCAAAGGTTTATAGTCTTCAGTGACAGTATAATTTTCAACATTATATGATGTCCAAGGTACTTCATAATATATTGTTTTCAAATTTCCATCTGACTGGACATCGTTCTTTTTGTTGGCATCAATTTTTTCACCACTTGTATCGCTGGGCATACCAATATCAGCATCTTTATCAGATTTGTTCAACCTAAAAATTGTATTTTTTTAATTATGAAAGTAGCTAATGTTAAGCAATGGATTATAACTTTCATATAGGAACCAAGAAAAAAACTCACCACTTACGATCACTCGTGTCTTTATTAATTTTCCTTTTTATGCTTGTCTCGGGTATTTTCAGACTAGGTATAACCCAATTTTTTAAACGCCTCAGTTTAGTGGAGGGTTTTGCCACAAAAAATAAATAACTGTGAGTAAACAAGTAAAATAAACAGTGCAAGTTAACCTTACTTAATGTGAAACCTTGTGGGCAGAAATGTAAGCTGCAAACCAACATAAATTGTGATACTTCCTTATCAATTTTTAGTGCCACTTTCCACTGCTTGCAGAGTTTTGGGTCCCTTGGAAACCGGTGTAACGAGATTTCTTTCGTGCCGTATGAATTGCATTGTGGCACAGAACAAAATCGTCTCGATTTTGTTTCCACCGATTTTGAAACCCGCTGCATTTCA
Source organism: Agrypnus murinus (assembly GCA_929113105.1). NCBI lineage: Eukaryota > Metazoa > Arthropoda > Insecta > Coleoptera > Elateridae > Agrypnus > Agrypnus murinus. Next base: position 143,783,535 of record OV816025.1, read on the forward strand.
CTAATTCTTAAGAACTAATTACGAATTAATCAAATCAGAGTTAATTCTGTTACAATAACTGATTAAAACCAAAATAAAACACTATTTGAATAATAACGACGATACTAACACCTGTTTAAGAGAGTTGTTCACACAGTTGTTAGTTTGTCTTGATTCCGACAGAGGTCACTAAAATCGTGAAACGCTCGAATTTGTTCTCGTGTTTTATACGATTTCTGAATGATGGCAGTTTAGTTTACAGATTGTGATAGGGGAGCGACGGGTAATACGACATAGTCGGGCAAAATGACTTTTGTTTTCCTACAGAAAATATACCGGCTTCAAGTTCCCTAATCCTTACCATTATGCGTAAATATTGGCAACGCTGTGCTGAGTGTAGTCTGAAGTGCATAGATGCACGTTTGACGTAGTTAGTGCGTTATCTGTGTTTGTGATTCCAATGTAAGTAACAGTTCAAATTACTATTTCACCAATAAACATTGTTTTTTACACTACTTTGAATAGGTTAGAGCACGATCTCCTCGATTCGACGTTTGACGTCTTAATACGGACAGTTCAAATTTTAAAAATATCATTATGCACATGTTCTCCGCATGGCGCTAGCTACCGGGGGATTGGAGATCAGAACCGCGCCGGTAATTTGAAATGGTTCGAAAATTAGCCTAAATTTTTACACTTTTGACAGTTAACATACTTCAAATAAATTACAATTTATGCCATCGGCAGTGGTGATTCTAAGAAAAAGCATTTTTTTGTGAAAAGTATTTATTTGTCAATGTTTGAGTACTTTTTCAGAAAGAAGTTTAATGTACAATCGCGTTCCAGATATGTTGTTGGTGCTTTTTTTGGCAAGGTTAGTTAATATTGATTTTAGAAGTATATTTAAAATTATTCTTCAAAGGTCCTTGTTGTGAATCTTAAGAATAGATAAAGAAGAATTCTAAGATAAAGAATTCTGAAGTCAAGATCAGCTAAAATACTGCAATGATTGCATTCTTGAGGTAAATATTGAAATCTATTTAAAACCAGTTCTGTTATTTGGTTTATTAATATGAAATTTTTACTAGGGCATTTCAAATCTCCACGATCTTGTTGATTGATTAATCCTAAGAGCGATTTGAGGAGCAATTGCTCAAGGAATTGGTCAATACATACTATACATCATGAGGAGTGTTCGAAAAACATGTCTAAAATGTGTTATGATAAAAGATTTTTTTTAAATATATTTCAGAAATTACTGTATGTACTGTAGGGCACCACATTACATTTTAATAACTTTCAACCAGAAGATCCGTCTTTATAGCAACTGCTTTTAAAGTGTAATTTACAGATAACAGTACTTTCGGGTATTTTCGTATCTGAAATAAATTAAAATTCTACGTTAACTATGCTGTCCGGACTGTCCCTTTCTACTGTACAATGCAATAAATACGATGTAATTTAGAAAATGTATAAAGTAAAATAAATGAACATTTTACTAAAGTATATGTTTTAATCCTACCAGAAGGAAGATGTAAATTTTCAATCCACCTATTTCGTAAGATAATACTGGAAGAAAATGCGAAGAAACTCGTTGCATTTTTGTAATTTCTGTAAGTAACATATAGCACTTCTTGTTGTGAATTGGCCTTTTTTTTTCAGTAAAATTACTATTTTTAAATCAAAAACTTATCAAACAAAAGCAAACGCACTAAATTCGTTATAAAGTAAAATAAAGATTAATTATTCGATATACGGACCCTTCTGAACCCAGGTAAGCCAATTATATTGAGTTGTAGAGGATAACTTAGAGAACAATAATCCGAAAAAACATCGCGCTGGTCGCCGGTAATTAATAAGAAAAACAATGTTAAAATGGCTATTTTGAGGTTAGAATGTTATGATGTTAGGTTACAGTTAGTAAAAAAGCTGGCTGTATTTACGTGAAAATGGCTTAAAAATGGTGTTTGTGTCATCGGATAAGAATATTTTATAATCTTTAACTGTTTTTATGACGTTTTTCGAACGAAAACCCGTAGCGCTATATCGAATAATTACTGAATAAAGTTTAGAAAAGTCAAATATTTAACAATAACCATCAAGAGTCCGGATTTTATTTTAAAATATTATCACAGATTATAAACATTCCAAGCATTTTGCTAAGTGTACATTTGGATGTGTGAACGCGTCGGATAAAATCGAACGGTTGAACGCGTCCATTCCCCCGGGACGTGGCGCCAAGCGGAGAACGCCGAAAACTGGCAAATGAACAGGCCGCATAAAGACGTCAAACGTCGTCGTCGAATCGAGGAGGTCGTGGGTTAGAGTAATAGTACGAATGTTCACGACAGAAAACGTAAATTGATTTTTTGCTTTTATTTGTTGTTTAATTGTTACGAGTATTAGTAGTAAGAAACAACCAGGCGGGCAAAACGACAGCAAGATGGCGGGAAAAATGAATTACTATGTCATCTTGCCCGCCCTTTTCTTTATATCTAATGAAGAATTCTTTCAGATGGTTTACTCCTATAAACGAAAGATGACTAGGGGTAGTTGGAATGTTGCGGACATGGAGCGAGCTTTAGAAGCTGTTCGTAATGGAGAAATGGGTTGGTTGAAAGCAAGTAAACATTTCAACGTACCAACTGCCACCCTCCGCCGTCGAGGTCTTAACAAAAACAAAATTGCAACAAATGCCACAAAACATTTGGGCTCCTTACAATCAGTACTCAGTGGAGATCTGGAAGCTGCAATAGTTAACCATATTCTGGATTTGGAATCCCGTTTTTTTTTATTGACAACAACAGACGTAAGAAAGCTTGCATACGAGGTTGCTGAAAAAAAAAGATAAAACATTCTTTTAATAAAGAGAATAAGATGGCTGGGAAAGGGTGGTTACGTAGTTTTCGGCAACGTAACCCTTAATTGTCATTGCGTCTCCCTGAAGCCACCTCTCTTGCTAGAGCTGAGGCTTTCAATAAACCCCAGGTGGAAAAGTTTTTTACTAAACTTGAACAAGTTATCGAAGAACATAAAATTCATAACACAATGGTCTTCAATATGGACGAATCTGCGCTAACAACTGTTCAAGTCCCTCCAAAGGTGTTCGCCAGAAAAGGCAAAAGGCAAGTAGGCGCTCTCACAAGTGCAGAGAGAGGTGTCCGTACAACCGTTGTGGCCTGCTTTAGTTTTGGAGGGACATACGTACCACCGGCAATAATATTTCCCAGGAAAAGATTTAATCCTGCCTTGTATGACGGGGCACCAGTAGGAACGTTAAAACTACATAATGAATCTGGCTACATGACGGGGGATTTATTCCAAATATGGATGCGACATTTTGTTGAGCATGTCAGACCAAATTTCGAGAATAAAGCTTTATTAATTCTTGACGGTCATTCAAGTCATAAAAGCTACGAATCTTTGGAATTTGCTAAAAAGAATTTTGTGATACTGCTTTGCTTGCCTGCACACTGTACACATCGCCTCCAACCTTTGGATGTTGCATTTTTTGGCCCCCTCCATAAGTATTACAACTAAGCAGTCACACAATGGTTGAGAGAGAATCCCGGTCGTACTGTTAGCATTTATCAAGTATCCACACTTTTTAAACAAGCATATGAAAAAACATCAACACTAGAGAACGCATCAAGTGGTTTTCGTTCAACGGGGATATAACCTTTTAATTCCAATATTTTTCCAGAACATATGTTTTTGCCTAGTCTAACTACCGATGTGCCTGAAGATGCACCTGCTGCTGAAAGAGAACTACCAAATGTCGATGATCACTATATGCAAGAGTCAGCAAACAATGACCAAGGTTGTCCAACCACTTCAGGAAAAATCGATATTGAGGCTATCCTGAAGGATCTGTCACCAGTTCCTCAGAGTAATAAAAGAAAAGCTGTGAAGCGCAAAACTGGTGGCTATCAAGATGTATTAACCGAAAGTCCCTACCTCAAAAGCCTTCTCGAAAAAGAAAAAGAGAAGAAACAAGAGCAACAGAGGAAGAGCAAAAGAAATGTGGTAAGAAGAAAACTAATGGAAGATGAATTCAGTGGCGAAGAAGATCCCTTCAGTGGTAGCGACGAAGAAGATGACTGTGCATGTCTCTATTGTAATGACCTCTTCAGTAGGTCCAAATCTAAGGAATCGTGGTTACGGTGCCAATTTTGTAAAAAATGGGCACATGCAGTGCGCAGGTGTCGCCAAAATCAAAAAATTTTATTTGCGACCTGTGCAAAAATTAAGGACTAATATTTTAGTGTAATGTTTATTTTGTTTGTTGAGAGTAGGTATTAGGTCGCTTGAGCGTGGGAAAATTTTGATGACCGTGGGAACCTAATTAGCATAATTAATTGTCTAATTAAATTGATTGATATGCAAATGAGCCGCGAATTAAATTTATTGCTCTAATTAATATGCAAATGAGGCGCGAATGCTCTAATTAATATGCAAATGAGGCGCGAATTAAATTTTTGCTCTAATTAATATTCAAATGAGGCGCGAATTAAATTTATTGCTCTAATTAATATGCAAATGAGGCGCGAATGCTCTAATTAATATGAAAATGAGACGTGAATTAAATTGATTGATCTAATTAATATGCAGGCGTGTATTTATTGCTCTAATTAAATGATCGAATTATTTGATCTAATTGCAGGCATTAATTTATTGCTCTAATTAATATGTAGGGACGGCCATTTTGGAACTTTATCATTCGCAGTCTCCTCTCTCTCTCCGGTTAGAGGACGCATTAAAGAGCTCTCTCTCTCTCTCCTATTAGAGGACGCATTAAAGAGCTCTCTCTCTCTCTCGCTCTCCTATTAGAGGACGCATTAAAGAGCCCTCTCTCCTATTAGAGAATTCTTTCTCTCTCCAGCGCACACACACACCCTGTACTCTTTCCACTACCTTTTCTAGAAGAAATAATAATAAAGCCAGATAGGAATTAAAAATTATTTTTATTAATATATACTGTTAAGGCTACATTTAATTTATAATAAAAAAAAATGTTGATAGAATGCTGGCGCTTGAGGGCTTCAGGACTAACCTCTGTTTTCTATTTGCGGTTCCAGGGGCTGTAACAACAATAACAATAGAACATTAAAAAAGGGGTTTATTGTATAAACTTGATGTTTACTACCCATTACCTTATTCATTTCCACAAACAAACAATCATCGTAACCGCGGCTAGTTTTCCCTAAGTACAGCAGACCTAGAGAAAGCGTTTTAGCTTCAAACTGCTGGTTAAGTTCGGTAACCCTTTGATCCGTTAACTTGTCGCTGATTCTATTTGGTAGAAATGTAACATGCTTTTCAGCAACAACAATTACACTTTGACGCTTATCACGACAAACGACCCTCTTGAATTGTAGTATCTGTGTAATTTCTTTTATTTTGTAATCACATAACTTCTTGATAGGCTTCTTCATGGAAGGTTCATTCAACTGTTTTAACAAATGCTCCATTTTTCTATGTAAAAACAAAGACACGTGATAGAACTTAAATAGCAGCAAAATTTTAACACTCACAAGAATAATAAATGATTATTTTAACATACCTAGTTGATGCAAACAATAACAATATTACTATCACCGTAGCCGACGACGCGACGACAAAACTAAAAAACGGAATGGGTTTGACTGAACTTTTATAAACTTCGAACCTGCGCGAATGAACACGTTTTAGATAAAATCTTAATTTATTACCCCCTCGGAGCAACAGGATAGACACCTGCGCTGTCAATCAGGCAGCTGTTTTTAGATAAAATCTTAATTTATTACCCTCTCGGAACAAAAAGGTCGACACCTGCATTGTCAAGTAACACGATCAGATAAAAATGTAAAATTTATTACCCTCGGAGCAACAGGATAGACACCTGCGCTGTCAATCAGGCAGCTGTTTTTAGATAAAATCTTAATTTATTACCCTCTCGGAACAAAAAGGTCGACACCTGCATTGTCAAGTAACACGATCAGATAAAAATGTAAAAATTATTACCCTCGGAGCAAAAGGATAGACACCTGTGCTGTCAATCAAGCAGTTGTATTTATATCAAATCTTAATTTATTACCCTCTCGGAACAAAAGGTCGACACTTGCACTGTCAAGTAACACGATCAGATAAAAATCTAAAATTTATTACCCTCGGAGCAAAGTATATCATTTTAAAAAAAAGGGTAGATTTATTATTACCATTTTTAGTTTTTACAATCATTTGAAAGCAAAAGATGAACAGGGCACATATGTATAATAACAGAACAAAGGTAAATCTCGCATGCTGACTGGTGTTTTCTAAAGCAATTTCCAGGTAAAAAGCCCTTTCTGTGTAAACACTTTATTTAAATGCTAAAACCGCCCTAATATTTATGCTGATTGTTTGAAAGTGATATGAAACGCTTTAACAAAAATTTACATTTATTTATGTCAATATAGGGTTACATTTGTTACTGTAAACTAAAAAATCTAGAAATTTATTACCTAACGGTCGGAACATAATACACCCTTATTTTTTACGGATTGATTGTTCAAAGCTGTCGTCAATATATATATTTCTTGAAAACGTTATCTGATCGACCCATCTCCCACAAGAAGAAAAAATTTTGAAGACCTAGAGATATTACGTACGAAAACGTTATATGTACAAATTACTTATGACTAAATTACGTTTCTCTAAAAGAAATGTAAAAAGGTTACACTCTACTGCGTAATTATATATAATATTGCTTGTACGGGTTCTATCATATTTACCATTCTTATTATTATTTAATCTACCTGAGCTCGCTTGTTTATGACATCCGACTGATTTATGACCTAGTAAAAATACTTAATTAACAAAGTCTTGAACAGGCGCATTCTTATCTATTTCGTAATATTGCGCAATATCATGCAATACGTAAACGATGTTTTAATGACAACCAGAGGACGCTACGATTGTTTGTTTTAGAACGTATAAAAACAAAATCCTTAAAAGCAACCTCATAATATGGCATAAACGTTTGAAGGTTTTTATTTAATTAGAGCAAATTCCTTCGTATTTTAGTTATTTGAACACGATGTCGAACTAGAGAAATATTATAGAGAATGGATTTATCTATCGATATTTGTTTTAAAGCGAAGCCTAATCCTTCAATAATGTTTTTAAAATGATAAACACACACGCCTTTAAAAAAAGGGGGCTGTATCGAATGCTAAAAAAAGCAGGTAAATTCTTTTAAAATTTTAAAATCATTATGACAACAGAACGAATTATAACCCTGTTCAGAGAAAGAAAGCTTATCTTTTACTCAGATCTGAGTGTAATCATTACCGACACGACAGAAGATGCTATGCTGACAAACAAGATGAAACAAGCATAAGAGGGCTCGCTTATTTATGACAACCGACTGATTTATGACCTAGTAAAAATACTTAATTAACAAAGCCTTGAACAGACGCATTCTTATCTATTTCGTAATATTGCGCAATATCATGCAATACGTAAACGATGTTTTAATGACAACCAGAGGGCGCTACGATTGTTTTTTAGAACGTATAAAAACAAAATCCTGAACTTCCGGGTATCACTTGTCTACATCAGCTATCGTCGTTAATAACTCTTATTTACGGCTATTGTGTTTTGGTGTATGTGTGTGTGTATTTGTTAGTCTCGAATAAACTATTTTTAAATAAAGCTGTGAGTGTTTGACGAACCAAGACAGCCAACAAAGGTAGGAATTTATTATTAATTGTTTTATTACGTAATACTGATTAAAAGGCTCTCTTTAACTTTGTACAAACCAAATCAGTATCAACATACTTTGTAACGCATGTAATTTCTCAGTTTTAGCATTAGACGTAAAAGCTCAATTATATTCCCTGTACTTGTACTACTACTACTACTACTACCCGTAACAAAATGGCTCTTTATGAAGTTATTACTGAAAGTGTATCTACTGTTAAGAAGTTTAACACCCAAAAGCGTCGAGTTGTATTCAAAGTGAAACAGTCTTCAGATAGCCAAGACCTATTGGTCTTTTTCAAAACAACTATCGAGCAAATAATTACACATGCCATGTCTAACGTTTCACCAACCGACCGTGTAGGAATTACTTTCGAGTTCGATAGTTTTAAAGATAAACTCCCCGGCTACATGAGTTTTAGACAGGCTAGTGAGGTTACCTACTAAGATGTTTGGGGAATTCTAGAGAGCATCCTACAGAGTGACCCTGAAGCTCTCAGTACTGATAAGTTCGGTATGATTGTTTCATCCGTGACGCCACCTGCAGGGCAAGGGCGTAACCGAAGCGGCATTTACAGTACCTTCGCCGAAGAGTGCAGTAGGCGTAGAGGTATTGTAACGATCAAGAATACCGACAATCTATGCCTACCCAGGGCTTTGATCGTAGGGAATGCCCATGCTGATCAAAGCCCTGATTACAAGAATATCAGGACTAACCAGGGTGTACAAAAGATAAAGGCCGAGGAATTAATGCGAGAAGCCTGTGTACTTGTCATTCCATCAGAGGGAGCAGGTGTCAACGAATTAAGATGCTTTCAAAAACATCTTAATAAATACAAGATCACTGTGTACAGGTATGGAACAAAGGGCCGTGATGTGATCTTCGAAGGAGCTACTGATACAGAGAAGAAGATCAATCTACTGTATCACGAAGGGCATTATAATTTAATCACCTCGATGACCGCTGCCTTTGTATGCATATACTTTTGCGAAAGCTGCCACGTACCCTATAACACCAGAGAGATCACCGGTGTGAAAAGTCCTGCGTAGGCTGCGGTAGCTCCCCGCCATGTACTAGACAAGCCATATTGATCAGGTGTCAAGAATGCAGAAGAGACTTCTATAGTAATGAATGTTACGAGAATCATAAAGGGAAAATGTGTCAGATTGTTAAAAAATGTGGGGATTGCTTTAGGATCATAAATCTAAAGCTGAGAAAAGAGCCTCATATTTGTGGAGAAATTTATTGTAAAACTTGCCAGGCTCACAAACCTGAAAACCATTTTTGTTTTGTAAAACCGGTCGGGGAAATGTCTGCCGTTAAACAGAACGAGACTCTTTTTGTATTTTTTGACTTGGAAACAAGGCAGGAGAAACAGATCTCTGAAGGTGTCCGTATTCATGAGCCTAATTTATGTATTTTGCACCAGGTATGCCCTAGCTGCTATAATGAACAAAAATTGTATTGCTGTCAACGTTGTGGTATCAGAGAGCGGGTCATAAAGAAGAACTGCATTGAAGCGTTCCTGACCTATTTATTAGAAGTCCGCAAGAAGTTTAGAAACGTCGTAGCTATAGCTCACAACGGACAGGCCTTTGATACCCAATTCATCCTGAACCACATCATTACAAAGACCTCGCTGAGGCCTGAGCTCATAATGAGAGGCAGCAAAATCCTTTTACTTCAATTAGATAATCTAAAGTTTATCGATTCTCTGAACTACTTCCCTATGGCCCTATCTGCACTCCCTAAAGCGTTTGGGTTACCAGCACCAAAAGGATACTCCCCGCATCTCTTTAATACCGAAACAAACGCTAACTACGTCGGCCCTCTGCCACGCATAGAATATTACAGCCCCGGTACCATGAAACCGGGGGCTCGTGAAGAATTCCACAACTGGTACGAGGCGAACAAAAACATCGAGTTCGACATGCAGAGAGATCTAGTGACGTACTGTAGAACCGACGTGGATATTTTGAAGCGAGCATGTCTTCACTTTAGAAACCTGTTTGTTGAAGAGTGCGGTGTCGATCCTTTTACCGAAGCAATCACTATCGCTTCGGCTTGCAATCTAATGTTCAGGCGCAAATTCCTGCAACAAAACACCATAGGGATAATACCCAAGGGCGGTTACAGGAGAATCGATAATCAGTCCAAAATAGCTCTCCAGTGGTTGATAGGTGAGGAAGAGCAGAGAGGTGTTGTGATTCAACACGCCGGAAGACAGAAGGAAGCCGTTGTAGCCGGTTTAAAAGTTGACGGCCTATACGAAAAGCAGGTGTTCCAGTTTCACGGCTGCTACTTTCACGGTTGCCCTAGCTGCTTTGTAACCAGACGTGACGAGTCGCTTCATGATGATCCCGACGATACCATGGCCTTGCGTTACGAGAAGATTCTGGCATGCACGAATAGACTCAAAGCGCTTGGATACGAAGTTATAGAGCAGTGGGAATGCGCGTTCCGGAAGCAGTTAACACCTGAAAGGAAGCTGCAGTTAGATAATCAGCCTATGCTAGTTAATACACCTCTCAATCCTCGTGATGCTTTCTTCGGCGGTAGAACGGGCGCTACCAGGCTAAAGTACCGGGTAAAGCAGGGTGAGAAGATCCGATACGTAGATGTATGTAGTCTGTATCCATGGGTGTGTAAATATGGAAAGTTTCCCGTTGGACACCCTAAAGTTTACGTTGGAGACGAGTGCAGGCAACTCATTGAGGGTAAAGAAGGTATAGAAAACGTTGAAGGCGTCATTAAATGCACCATACTTCCACCCCAGCATCTGTACCACCCCGTTCTACCATTGAAAATACATAATAAATTACTATTTCCACTCTGTTACTCATGCGTTAAAGACTTAAATCAGGGAGAGTGTTCTCATTCGGAGACAGAAAGAACCATAAGCGGAACATGGGTTATTGATGAGGTCGTGAAGGCTGTGGAAAAGGGTTACAGGGTAGTAGAAGTACAAGAGATATGGCAGTACGAAGTCACCCGGTACCAGAAGACCTCTAAGTCGGAGGGTTTATTTGCCGGGTTCATCGACAAATTCCTGAAGATAAAACAAGAGGCTAGTGGTTGGCCTGGTTCCTGCAACACGGAGGAGGCCAAAAAGAAGTATATTGAGGAATACGCCGAATTAGAGGGTGTTTCGATGGATGCTTCGAAGATTATCAAGAATCCGGGGCTTAGATCGCTGGCCAAGTTAATGCTAAATTCATTTTGGGGTAAGTTATACAATTACTTTGCGAATAGTCGCTTACTAACTATGTTTTTGTTACAGGAAAATTTGGTCAGCGCGAAAATCAAGCAAAGACCTCTATTATTCGGGAGCCAAAAGAATTCTTCGATCTACTTACCAACCCTAGCATCGAAGTTAACCATCTTCAGGAAATTAACCAAGAAGTGATTGCAGTCAACTGGCAACACAAGGATGAAGCGGCTGTACCCTTATCCACGGTAAATGTAGTGATTGCTGCATATGTCACTACTCAGGCAAGGCTTAAATTGTATTCTTACTTGGAGCAGCTGGGTCCGAGAGTGTTGTACTATGATACAGGTAATAATTATACGTTTCTTGATAACTACTACTTAATTTGTTTTTCCTTTTTCGCTATAGATTCTGTAATATATGTGTCGAGGCTAGGAGAAGAAGATCTACCTACAGGCAGTTTCTTGGGGGATCTCACGAACGAACTCGAGGATTACGGGCCAGGGGCGTACATTATAGAATTTGTATCAGGTGGTCCTAAAAATTACGGGTACATCGTGTACGACCCTTCAACCGGGAAAGTCAGCAGGGTGGTGAAAGTTAAAGGCATTACTTTGGACCATAATGCCTCCCAGCACATTAACCTAAAGTCAATGCTCGACCTGGTAGAGGATCTGAATAAAAAGATATTAATAGAATCCAGTAACATCAGACGGGGAGAACAACACCAAGTTATAACGAGGACAGAGACGAAGACGTATCGGGCGAATTTTACAAAGAGACGTAGAGTCGACGACTTCGACTCTGTGCCTTACGGGTATAAAACACTTCGAGTCGAATGATGTTACTAGGTTCTACTAATATCGCATTTCTACATTCTCGAATGCTCTTAGTAATGTTTGTAGTGTATATATATATTTATTATCTTTTAGTGGTTGTATATGAGCATATTTTTAAGATTTCTAGTTTTGTAGCGTGTAAATATTTTTAACAACAGTTATCCCCTTATATTGCATATAACTGTTTTTTCTCTATATTGTATTATTTCTTGTGTTTTTATTTCTGCAACGACATAAATAAAACATCGAGTATTTTATATTAGTCATGCCTGCTAATTAACATGTTTGTAAATTTTTGTATATCACTTGTATAGGTAGTACCGTATCTAACTCTTAAGTAGCAAAATATTTGTATAGTAATAAGTACAACACCAGCTGAAGGTCGATGTTTTCAATGATTATCATAATGTATATAATTATTGTACAGTTCAATCATAATAGTAGTAGCAGGGTATGTTAATCGACAAAGATCGACCTTTAGCATAGTGTAGTTATAATAATAAGTGAAGCTGGCGCTGGTTATACTTTATGTACCGTAATTAATTATCAAAAGATGGTGAAACTTGGGGTGATTGAATGTAAATCACAAGAGGATACTTGGGGGAACATACTCATGAAATAGATCTGATAAACGCGATTTTGTTCTTTTCAACTATGTAGTAGTAGTAGTAGATCAAGACAGTGTTGAAATAGTTATTTACGATACGAGTGCGGGAACACAATGTTCCCGCGTGAACGCAGTTTTGAAGCACGAGCGACCGAAGGGAGCGAGGGCCTTCATATGCGTGAACGCGGGAACATTGTTCACGCACGAGAATTGTACAATATTTTTTGAAACGAACGTAGTCATTGTTATAAATGTCAAATAAAATTTTTATCTGATTTCACAACTTTTATTTAAAAAAATAAACCAAAGCAAGTCATGACTGCAATTGACAAATGTGACAGATTGTTTTTCGGCAGAAATTTTGCAGTAAAAAAAAATGTCTTCCGATTCGGATATGAGTTGTACCCCGCCCGAAATTAGGGAATCCGCCAATACGGCAATTCAAAATTTATTACCGGACAAATCTAGGAAAAGGTATGAATTGGCATATTCTAAATTTATGGATTGGTGCAGATCGAATAAGATACATAATTATACGGAAAATTGTTTATTGGGATATTTTCAAACCTTTCCTAGTAAAAAGTCGTTATGGTCGACTTACTCAATGCTCAAGTCCTGCTTAATAATTCACAATAACGTGGACATTTCAAAGTTTACAAAACTTGTGGCATTTTTAAAAAAAGAAACCTATAAGTTAAAGCGAAAGAAATCAAAAGTCTTAGATAATGATGAAATTGCCAAATTTATTCATGAAGCCCCAGACGATTCATTCCTATTAATGAAGGTATGTATACAACATATCTAATTAAAACATTTTTAAGTAATTTATTTTACAGGTGGTAGTTATAATGGGTATTTCCGGTGCATGTCGACGCCAAGAATTATGCAAAATGTCTATTGACCACATTAACTTCAAGTCTGACGTTGTTTTTGTCGATGTACCGGAAACAAAAAACAATGTGTCTCGACGATTTGCAGTGACTAATCCAGAATGGATAAACTTGCTGAAAAAATATAAAAATGTAAGACCAGAGACAAACAAACGCCTCTTCTGTACTTACAGAAATGGAAAATGTATAAATTCCCCAGTAGGCCTCAACACAATTGGTAAAATACCCTGCAAAGTGGCAGAATTCCTTCAGCTAGAGAATCCAAAAGATTATAGTGGCCACTGCTTTCGAAGAAGTGCAGCCACTCTATTAGCAAACAACGGTGGAGACCTGATAACACTCAAAAAGTTTGGCGGATGGAAATCCTCGGGTGTTGCAGAATCTTACGTTGATGATTCTGTTCAAAGTAAAATCAACATAGCTGAACGATTAATTCCACCAGCATCAAGACCATCATCAAATTCATCAGAAGCAATTCAAACTGTAAATGTGGCACAGTGTTCATCAGGGTCTTTTTCTGGCGATACTTCTGGAATTGCAATTTCAAACTGCACTAATTGCACTATCAACATATATAACAATAAAGATACTGCTTAAGTTAATATAACCTGAAACAATTTTTGTAATACTTTAATTAGGCAGTTTACTTACCTTTGAAGTTAAATAAATTCTTTTTTAAATGTTTTTAAATAATTTTGTTATATTAATAATTTGTTTTCGAACGAAGATAACCTCTTCAGTCTTTAGGGACATGTTAACTGTAAACCAGTGTTACCAATGCTAAGTTTTACAAAAGCTTGTCTTTAATTCTAGCAGCCATTTTAGATTAAATTTGCCGGAGCTCCGGACTGGCCTACATAAACTTTAACTAAAGCGTCCGAGATAATAATTTCCTTGATAATAAAACTGTTTAGGTATTTAAATTTTGCAAGGGTTGGCAGTTGGCACCACTGAGTGTTTCCCGGTTTACTTAACCGGGAAACAAGTGTTCCCGGTTGACTAGACAGTGCGTCGAACACTGCTTTCTAGACAGTGAGTTCAAAAAGAATATTTGGCATAACAAGCGTACAAAGCATTCAATAGGACGTTTCATGAAAAATGAGTATGTCTTCATGGTTATCCGAGAGAACCGATTTCAACCTAATAATTGTTTAGTTATTTTGATTATTGTCTAGCTGTTTAATAATTTTTGAGAAACATTATCGTAGAATAAAAAGATGTTCTATCATGATTACCCGAGAACAGATAGTTGTTTAGTTATTTAATTATTGTTGTTTTGTTGATGTTCAATAAAATTTTTGAGAAAGAATGTCATAGAATAAAAAAGATTAATGTTCTATATATGTGTATTATTACTATTCTCACCCGTCTGTACCAAGGTATGAAAAAGGTGATAGCTATAACTGAGAGAGAGAGAGAGAATGAGGTAATTACCTACGAACACCTGCCTGTGATGATGACGTGTCAGCGACAGGATGAAACTTGTCTGCCAGCGATGACTACTTGTTTATCGTATGCGTGTTACTGAGCATGCGCTGGATCTAGGTAAGTATAAGTGACTATATAAAGCCGACCGTTGTTAGCGTGTAGCAGTAGACAGTACGTGTGTGGCAGCAGCAGCAGCAGCAGCAATTACGATGATGGCTAGCAGTCCTAATTATTATTGTTATGATAACTATGAGAGCGAACCCTTGAAAATAGATAAGTTGTTGTTTATAAAACTTCAAGTTTGTATGCTAATTTGTGTCTATTTTGTTGTTTAGATGAGGAAGGTTCGGATGTTGCAGATCATGCATCGTCATCAACAGCAAGTACCTACAACGACGACAGTCAAGCGTGGAACAATGAAGAAGAAGAAGAAACAGGTAAGATGTTTAAGACTTTTGTGTGTGTGTGTGTGTGTGTTTCTGCTTATATTAATCGATTATTGTATTATTATTGTTTTAGCGTTCCTGTCGCAGCAGTCGCCTCTATACTACGCTGATGACGCTGTAGCAGCAGCATCAGCAAACTTTACCGTCATAGATACACCAGTAGTAGCAGCAGCTAAAGATGAAGTACGTGTTCAACTGCTCGGGGCTGTCCAGTATCCGTTGTATGTTACGAGACCTCCCGGGGAAAAAGAAAACTACGACCATATACACAACATCCAAGTAGGACTTATTCCAACCGACGACGACCAGGGAGAATTTGACGTGGTAGTGAAGCTCGAGTGCGTGAATAGCATATGTGAGTATGGTGAATTGGTGTTGTCGGAACGGGACTGGTTCGAGCTGTATGATATAAGAGTCGAGGCAATGTTTAAAAATTTCTTTCATGCTTGCTGCTGCAACGACGACCCCGACAACAGCAACAAAACACATCGTGATAAACATTTGAAATTTCATCTATGTGAGAATTTATACATCGAGATTATTCACAACGAGTTTTTCGGCAACAGGGTGGTCATACATGATAAACAACGGACTATAACCTTAAAAGATTACGAGTTTCAGTCTATACTGCATTTAGCACCGTTGATCAATCATCATGCTCGAACGTTACGTTACCTCGACTTTTCACGTTTCTACCACGCAAACATAGAGAACGTAGCAGAAGGTCAACTGAGACGCCATGAAGATGCCTATAAATCGCTCCCGACATCCGACTCAATTTTATTCACGTCCGAACTGTTATGCGGTTACTACTCAGCTACCAGTTTAATAGACAACACAGCAGCAGCAGCTGGTGGTGGATTGAACTCGTTCATTTTATTAGAAATAATAAAACATTATCCGCAAAAGTTTATCGATGCCGTACGTACACGACTGTAATCATATCAGCATCAGCCGGAGACAACTACGCCAACGACGTTTACACCGTCATACTAGGGACACCTTGGCGTAAATAAACTTAGAAATAGGTTACAACAAAAACAATTTGTAAGTGTTACGAACTCTCAGCTCATACTGTGTGTGTGTGTGTGTGTGTGTGAATAATTTGTCAAATATAGATAATGTTACTCTATGCCTATTAAATGTATAACAAAAATAAATAAATAATATGTATAAATATTGATGTTTCATTTACTAGCATGATTAGAAGAGCGTTCATACATACATCAAAGTGTTTGTTCATACCTAGTATACATGTAACGGGTATACATGTATGAGAGAGAGAGAGAACTAATATTGATACAACTACGCCTGCCGATGATGATGATGATGACGTGTCAGCGACAGGATAAGACTTGTTTGTCAACATCGACAACTTGTTTACCGTATACGTGTTACTGAGTATGCGCGCACAAGACCTAGGTAGGTGTACGTGTCTATATAAAGTTAGCAGTTATTAGGCTGAACTAGTAGCAGCAGGCAACACGTGTACAGCTACCGCAGCAGCAGCAGTAATCAATATGATGATGATGATGGCGAGCAGTTCTAATTCTTGCTACGACGACGACGACAACTCCTGTATGATCGAAACCCTGGAAATAGGTAAGCTGTTATTGTTTAGAAAAAACTTCAGAGTGATTGTATATATATATGCTAATATAATTTGTGTGTATGTTGCCGTTTAGATCAGACCTTGCAGATCACGCGTCAAACGTATCAGCAACAGCAAGAGCTAAAGGTAATCATATCAACACCAGCAGCAGTAGTCGGAGACGTCAACGACGACGACTACAACGTCTGCACCGTCGTACCTTGGCACATATAAACCTCCTTAGAAATAGATTACAAAAATATTTAAAAAATTTACAAATGTTACGAGACGATCTCGACTCATACTGTGTTGTGAATAATTTAACAGATAACATGTTAAAATTGTCTATTAAATATACAGCAAAAAAAATAAATAATATGTATAAACATTGATGTTTCATTTACTAGTATCATCACCAGCATTCTATCATCATTTTTTTTTATTATAAATTAAATGTAGTCATAACAATATATATATATATATATATATATATATATATATATATATATATATATATATATATATATATATATATATATATATATATATATATATATATATATATATATATATATATATATATATATATATATATATATATATATATATATATATATATATATATATATATATATATATATATATATATATATATATCTATAGGGCACCACTAAGCGTCCCCCCATGTAAAATCTTAGGTTCAAGCAGCGTCCGAAGTCACTCGGCGTCTGGATATACGGACGCTGAGTGACTTGTGCCTCAAAATTGCACCACATGAAGCTTAAAGTGTCTAGATGACGAAAATGTAAAAATTAGCTCTGCGCAGTTTGACACCCATTCCTGATTCGTGTATAAAATCGTAGTTCGAGCGTTTGCAACATGCAGCGCTAATAGCGCGCGATTTGTATACACTTGTATACAAATCGGCAACGGTTTACCCTGCGTCCCCACACTTAATAGTAATTTTGTTGGTAACACTGATGGCTTTATCGCTAGACAGTGACGTCATTTCAACGGGACTTCACTTTATGCATTGTATTTCTGAGTAAAGATTGCGTCATTTATGGTGACAAAAATTCTTTCATATTATATTTTGTTAAAGCTAATAAACACTTTTAATACATTTCATTTATGCGTCAATTAAATATCGTTATTAAAACGGATTTGCTTGCTACTACAAATGGGCGATAATTTTAATAAAATTATAAGATTTAATAAGATGGATAAGAATTTAAGGAGATTCTATCGTTCTCAAAATATGTGTGGGATATTTACACGTAATTAAAAGCTTTATTTATTTAAATTAAGCAAACATTACGCATTATTATATTATCCTTGAATATTTAATCAATCACTGATGCTGTTAGATAATAATAAATCAAAATATACAATTAAAATATAATTTTATGGCATTTATTATATTACGTTAAGGGCCGGTAGTATAAAACTTTTTACTTCCTAGATAAAATTTACTTTGAGAGTAAATTAATTTATTCTGACAATTTGCATATTAAATTGACAGAACAAATGAATTTACTCTCAAAGTAAATTTTGTCTAGGAAGTAAAAAGTTTTATAATACAGGCCCTAATTTGAACAAACTTTAAAATAAATATGTAGGATGTCGATTTTTATAAATCTTCACATTTCTTATGTATCAGAGTATTGACTTTACAACATTTTTTAAGTTGCCCTGTAAAACAAAAACGTCAATTTAGCAGCCCTTGTTTTTATGTAAAGAAATAAGCAATACAGTCCACTCACTCTGTCATTTGACAACACATGACATGTAGAAAAATAAATTAAGCAATTTCTGTTGATGGATTAAGTTATTGAAGTATATATCGGAATTTGGAATAAACAACATTTTACATTTGCTGTCAAACTTTGAAAATTCTAAAGGGTGAAACTAAGATGGAGTCCACACTGACTAAAGTATAATTTAATTGCTGAAACCTTTAACCTGAGGATGTTTCAAGTCGCTGATTTTAAATCTGATTTCAAAATTTGGAACTTCAAAAGGACTTCTTCAATATTTCGTCAATACTAACTTAAGTATAACTAAATTGCTAAAACCTGTAGTCTGGGGGTTTTTTAGTCCCTGATTTCAAAATTTGGAACTTCAAAAGAATGGCTTCAATATTTCGTCAATACTAACTAAAGTATAATTAAATTACCAAAACCTATAATCTGAGGTTTTCTGAAGTCGCTGATTTCAAATATGATTTCAAAATTTGGAACTTCAAAAGGAAGGCTTCAATATTCCGTCAATACTAACTAAAGTATAATTAAATTGCCAAAACCTATAATCTGAGGTTTTTTGAATTCGCTGATTTCAAATTTGATTTCAAAATTTGGAATTTCAAAAGGACGGCTTCAATACTTCGTAAATACTGACTAAGGTGTAATCGAACAGCAGAAACCATTAATCTGAGAGTTTTGATGTCGCTGATTTCAAATCTGATTTCAAAATTTGGAACTTCAAAAGGACGGCTTCAGTACTTCGTAAATGCTAACTAAGGTATAATCGAAAGGCTGAAACCTTTGTTCTGGGAGTTTTGAAGTCACTGATTTCAAATCTGATTTCAAAATTTGGAATTTCAAAAGGACGGCTTTAATACTTCGCAAATGCTCACTAAGGTATAATCGAAAGGCTGAAACATTTAATCTGAGAGTATTGAAGTCTCTGATTTCAAATCTGATTTCAAAATTTGGAATTTAAAAAGGACGGCTTCACTACTTCGTAAATGCTAACTAAGGTATAATCGAAAGGCTCAAACCTTTATTATGAGAGTTTTGAAGTCGCTGATTTCAAATCTGATTTCAAAATTTGTAACTTCAAAAGGAAGGCTTCAATATTCCGTCAATACTAACTAAAGCATAATTAAATTGCCAAAACCTATAATCTGAGGTTTTCTAAAGTCGCTGATTTCAAATCTGATTTCAAAATTTGAAATTTCAAAAGGACGGCTTCAATACTTCGTAAATACTGACTAAGGTGTAATCGAACGGCAGAAACCATTAATCTGAGAGTTTTGATGTCGCTGATTTCAAATCTGATTTCAAAATTTGGAATTTCAAAAGGACGGCTTCAATACTTCGTAAATACTGACTAAGGTATAATCGAACGGCAGAAACCATTAATCTGAGAGTTTTGATTTCGCTGATTTCAAATCTGATTTCAAATTTGGAATTTCAAAAGGACGGCTTCAGTACTTCGTAAATGGTAACTAAGGTATAATCGAAAGGCTGAAACCTTTAATCTGAGAGTTTTGAAGTCGCTGATTTCAAATCTGATTTCAAAATTTGGAATTTCAAAAGGACGGCTTCAATACTTCGTAAATGCTAACTAAGGTATAATCGAAAGGCTGAAACCTTTAATCTGAGAGTTTTGAAGTCGCTGATTTCAAATCTGATTTCAAAATTTAGAATTTGAAAAGGACGGCTTCAATACTTCGTAAATACTAACTAAGGTGTAATCGAACAGCAGAAACCATTAATCTGAGAGTTTTGAAGTCGCTGATTTCAAATCTGATTTCAAAATTTGGAACTTCAAAAGAACGGCTTCACTACTTCGCAAATGCTAACTAAGGTATAATCGAAAGGCTGAAACCTTTAATCTGAGAGTTTTGAAGTCGCTGATTTCAAATCTGATTTCAAAATTTGGAATTTCAAAAGGACGGCTTCAATACTACGCAAATGCTAACTAAGGTATAATCGAAAGGCTGAAACCTTTAATCTGAGAGTTTTGAATTCGCTGATTTCAAATCTGATTTCAAAATTTGAAATTTGTAAAGGACGGCTTCAATACTTCGTAAATACTAACTAAGGTGTAATCGAACAGCGGAAACCATTAATCTGAGAGTTTTGAAGTCTCTGATTTCAAATCTGATTTCAAAATTTGGAATTTCAAAAGGACGGCTTCAACACTTCGTAAATGCTAACTAATACCTTAGTTATATCGATTATACAATCGAAAGGCTGAAAGCTTTAATCTGAGTTTTGAAGTCGCTAATTTCAAATCATTTCAAAATTTGAAATTTCAAAAGGACGTCTTCAATACTTCGTAGATGCTAACTAATGTATAATCGAAAGGCTGAAACTTTTATTCTGAGAGTTTTGATGTCGCTGATTTCAAATCTGATTTCAAAATTTGGAATTTCAAAAGGACGGCTTCAATACTTCGCAAATGCTAACTAAGGTATAATCGAAAGGCTGAAACATTTAATCTGAGAGTTTTGAAGTCGCTGATTTCGAATCTGATTTCAAAATTTGGAACTTCAAAAGGACGGCTTCAATACTTCGTAAATGCAAACTAAGGTATAATCGAAATGCTGAAACCTTTAATCTGAGAGTTTTGAAGTCGCTGATTTCAAATCTGATTTCAAAATTAGGAATTTCAAAAGGACGGCTTCAATACTCCGTAAATGCAAACTAAGGTATAATCGAAAGGCTGAAACCATTAATCTGAGAGTTTTGAAGTCGCTGATTTCAAATCTGATTTCAAAATTTGGAATTTGAAAAGGACGGCTTCAATGCTCCGTAAATACTAACTAAGGTGTAATCGAACGGCAGAACCATTAATCTGCGAGTTTTGAAGTCGCTGATTTCAAATCTGATTTCAAAATTTGGAAATTCAAAAGGACGGTTTCAATACTTCGCAAATGCTAACTAAGGTATAATCGAAAGGCTGAAACATTTAATCTGAGAGTTTTGAAGTAGCTGATTTCGAATCTGATTTCAAAATTTGGAATTTCAAAAGGACGGCTTCAATACTTCGTAAATGCAAACTAAGGTATAATCGAAAGGCCGAAACCTTTAATCTGAGAGTTTTGAAGTCGCTGATTTCAAATCTGATTTCAAAATTTGGAATTTGAAAAGGACGGCTTCAGTGCTTCGTAAATACTAACTAAGGTGTACTCGAACGGCAAAACCATTAATCTGCGAGTTTTGAAGTCGCTGATTTCTAATCTGATTTCAAAATTTGGAATTTCAAAAGGACGGCGTCAATACTTCGCAAATGCTAACTAAGGTATAATCGAAAGGCTGAAACCTTTAATCTGAGAGTTTTGAATTCGCTGATTTCAAATCTGATTTCAAAATTTGAAATTTGTAAAGGACGGCTTCAATACTTCGTAAATATTAACTAAGGTGTAATCGAACAGCGGAAACCATTAATCTGAGAGTTTTGAAGTCTCTGTTTTCAAATCTGATTTCAAAATTTGGAATTTCAAAAGGACAGCTTCAACACTTCGTAAATGCTAACTAAGGTATAATCGAAAGGCTGAAAGCTTTAATCTGAGTTTTGAAGTCGCTAATTTCAAATCATTTCAAAATTTGAAATTTCAAAAGGACGTCTTCAATACATCGTAGATGCTAACTAATGTATAATCGAAAGGCTGAAACCTTTAATCTGAGTTTTGAAGTCACTAATTTCAAATCTGATTTCAAAATTTGGAATTTCAAAAGGACTGCTTCAATACTTCGCAAATACTGACTAAGGTGTAATCGAACGACAGAAACCATTAATCTGAGAGTTTTGATGTCGCTGATTTCAAATCTGATTTCAAAATTTGGAATTTCAAAAGGACGGCTTCAGTATTTCGTAAATACTGACTAAGGTGTAATCGAACGGCAGAAACCATTAATCTGAGAGTTTTGATGTCGCTGATTTCAAATCTGATTTCAAAATTTGGAATTTCAAAAGGACGGCTTCAGTACTTCGTAAATGCTAACTAAGGTATAATCGAAAGGCTGAAACTTTTATTCTGAGAGTTTTGATGTCGCTGATTTCAAATCTGATTTCAAAATTTATAATTTCAAAAGGACGGCTTCAATACTTCGCAAATACTAACTAAGGTATAATCGAAAGGCTGAAACATTTAATCTGAGAGTTTTGAAGTCACTGATTTCGAATCTGCTTTCAAAATTTGGAACTTCAAAAGGACGGCTTCAATACTTCGTAAATGCAAACTAAGGTATAATCGAAATGCTGAAACCTTTAATCTGAGAGTTTTGAAGTCGCTGATTTCAAATCTGATTTCAAAATTAGGAATTTCAAAAGGACGGCTTCAATACTTCGTAAATGCAAACTAAGGTATAATCGAAAGGCTGAAACCTTTAATCTGAGAGTTTTGAAGTCGCTGATTTCAAATCTGATTTCAAAATTTGGAATTTGAAAAGGACGGCTTCAATGCTCCGTAAATACTAACTAAGGTGTAATCGAACGGCAGAACCATTAATCTGCGAGTTTTGAAGTCGCTGATTTCAAATGTGATTTCAAAATTTGGAATTTCAAAAGGACGGCTTCAATACTTCGTAAATGCAAACTAAGGTATAATCGAAAGGCTGAAACCTTTAATCTAAGAGTTTTGAAGTCGCTGATTTCAAATCTGATTTCAAAATTTGGAATTTGAAAAGGACGGCTTCAGTGCTTCGTAAATACTAACTAAGGTGTACTCGAACGACAAAACCATTAATCTGCGAGTTTTGAAGTCGCTGATTTCAAATCTGATTTCAAAATTTGGAATTTCAAAAGGACGGCTTCAATACTTCGCAAATGCTAACTAAGGTATAATCGAAAGGCTGAAACATTTAATCAGAGAGTTTTGAAGTCGCTGATTTTGAATCTGATTTCAAAATTTGGAATTTCAAAAGGACGGCTTCAATACTTCGTAAATGGTAACTAAGGTATAATCGAAATTCTGAAACCTTTAATCTGAGAGTTTTGAAGTCGCTGATTTCAAATCTAATTTCAAAATTTTTAACTTCAAAAGCAAGGCTTCAATATTCCGTCAATACTAACTAAAGTATAATTAATTTACCAAAACCTATAATCTGTGGTTTTCTGAAGTAGCTGATTTCAAATCTGATTTCAAAATTTGGAATTTCAAAAGGACGGCTTCAGTACTTCGTAAATACTGACTAAAATGTAATCGAACCGCAGAAACCTTTAATCTTATAGTTTTGAAGTCGCTGATTTCAAATCTGATTTCAAAATTTGGAATTTCAAAAGGTCGGCTTCAATACTTCGGAAATGCTAACTAAGGTATAATCGAAAGGCCGAAACCTTTAATCTGAGAGTTTTGAAGTCGCTGATTTGAAATCTGATTTCAAAATTTGGATTTTCAAAAGGACGGCTTCAATTCTTCGTAAATGCAAACTAAGGTATAATCGAAAGGCTGAAACCTTTAATCTGAGAGTTTTGAAGTCGCTGATTTTAAATCTGATTTCAAAATTTGGAACTTCAAAAGCAAGGCAGAATTGAAAGCAAGCATATTCCGTCAATACTAACTAAAGTATAATTAAATTACCAAAACCTATAATTTGTGGTTTTCTGAAGTAGCTGATTTCAAATCTGATTTCAAAATTTGGAATTTCAAAAGGACGGCTTCAATACTTCGCAAATGCTAACTAAGGTATAATCGAAAGGCCGAAACCTTTAATCTGAGAGGTTTGAAGTCGCTGATTTGAAATCTGATTTCAAAATTTGGATTTTCAAAAGGACGGCTTCAGTACTTCGTAAATACTGACTAAGATGTAATCGAACGGCAGAAACCTTTAATCTTATAGTTTTGAAGTCGCTGATTTCAAATCTGATTTCAAAATTTGGAATTTCAAAAGGACGGCTTCAGTACTTCGCAAATGCTAACTAAGGTATAATCGAAAGGCTGAAACATTTAATCTGAGAGTTTTGAAGTCGCTGATTTCGAATCTGATTTCAAAATTTGGAATTTTAAAAGGACGGCTTCAATACTTCGTAAATTGTAACTAAGGTATAATCGAAATGCTGAAACCTTTAATCTGAGAGTTTTGAAGTCGCTGATTTCAAAATTAGGAATTTCAAAAGGACGGCTTGAATACTTCGTAAATGCAAACTAAGGTATAATCGAAAGGCTAAAACCTTTAATCTGAGAGTTTTGAAGTTGCTGATTTCAAATCTGATTTCAAAATTTGGAACTTCAAAAGCAAGGCTTCAATATTCCGTCAATACTAACTAAAGTATAATTAAATTACCAAAACCTATAATCTGTGGTTTTCTGAAGTAGCTGATTTCAAATCTGATTTCAAAATTTGGAATTTCAAAAGGACGGCTTCAGTACTTCGTAAATACTGACTAAGGTATAATCGAAAGGCTGAAACCTTTATTCTGAGAGTTTTGAAGGCGGTTATTTCAAATCTAATTTAAAAATTTGGAATTTCAAAAGGACTGCTTCAATGCTTCGCAAATGCTAACGAAGGTATAATCGAAAGGCTGAAAACTTTAATCTGAGAGTTTTGAAGTCGCTGATTTCGAATCTGATTTCAAAATTTGGAATTTCAAAAGGACGGCTTCAATACTTCGTAAATGCAAACTAAGGTATAATCGAAATGCTGAAACCTTTAATCTGAGAGTTTTGAAGTCGCTGATTTTAAATCTGATTTCAAAATTTGGAACTTCAAAAGCAAGGCAGAATTGAAAGCAAGCATATTCCGTCAATACTAACTAAAGTATAATTAAATTACCAAAACCTATAATTTGTGGTTTTCTGAAGTAGCTGATTTCAAAATTTGGAATTTCAAAAGGACGGCTTCAATACTTCGCAAATGCTAACTAAGGTATAATCGAAAGGCCGAAACCTTTAATCTGAGAGTTTTGAAGTCGCTGATTTGAAATCTGATTTCAAAATTTGGATTTTCAAAAGGACGGCTTCAGTACTTCGTAAATACTGAATAAGATGTAATCGAACGGCAGAAACCTTTAATCTTATAGTTTTGAAGTCGCTGATTTCAAATCTGATTTCAAAATTTGGAATTTCAAAAGGACGGCTTCAGTACTTCGCAAATGCTAACTAAGGTATAATCGAAAGGCTGAAACATTTAATCTGAGAGTTTTGAAGTCGCTGATTTCGAATCTGATTTCAAAATTTGGAATTTCAAAAGGACGGCTTCAATACTTCGTAAATTGTAACTAAGGTATAATCGAAATGCTGAAACCTTTAATCTGAGAGTTTTGAAGTCGCTGATTTCAAAATTAGGAATTTCAAAAGGACGGCTTGAATACTTCGTAAATGCAAACTAAGGTATAATCGAAAGGCTAAAACCTTTAATCTGAGAGTTTTGAAGTTGCTGAATTCAAATCTGATTTCAAAATTTGGAACTTCAAAAGCAAGGCTTCAATATTCCGTCAATACTAACTAAAGTATAATTAAATTACCAAAACCTATAATCTGTGGTTTTCTGAAGTAGCTGATTTCAAATCTGATTTCAAAATTTGGAATTTCAAAAGGACGGCTTCAGTACTTCGTAAATACTGACTAAGGTATAATCGAAAGGCTGAAACCTTTATTCTGAGAGTTTTGAAGGCGGTTATTTCAAATCTAATTTAAAAATTTGGAATTTCAAAAGGACTGCTTCAATGCTTCGCAAATGCTAACGAAGGTATAATCGAAAGGCTGAAAACTTTAATCTGAGAGTTTTGAAGTCGCTGATTTCGAATCTGATTTCAAAATTTGGAATTTCAAAAGGACGGCTTCAATACTTCGTAAATGCAAACTAAGGTATAATCGAAATGCTGAAACCTTTAATCTGAGAGTTTTGAAGTCGCTGATTTTAAATCTGATTTCAAAATTTGGAACTTCAAAAGCAAGGCAGAATTGAAAGCAAGCATATTCCGTCAATACTAACTAAAGTATAATTAAATTACCAAAACCTATAATTTGTGGTTTTCTGAAGTAGCTGATTTCAAATCTGATTTCAAAATTTGGAATTTCAAAAGGACGGCTTCAATACTTCGCAAATGCTAACTAAGGTATAATCGAAAGGCCGAAACCTTTAATCTGAGAGTTTTGAAGTCGCTGATTTGAAATCTGATTTCAAAATTTGGATTTTCAAAAGGACGGCTTCAGTACTTCGTAAATACTGAATAAGATGTAATCGAACGGCAGAAACATTTAATCTTATAGTTTTGAAGTCGCTGATTTCAAATCTGATTTCAAAATTTGGAATTTCAAAAGGACGGCTTCAGTACTTCGCAAATGCTAACTAAGGTATAATCGAAAGGCTGAAACATTTAATCTGAGAGTTTTGAAGTCGCTGATTTCGAATCTGATTTCAAAATTTGGAATTTCAAAAGGACGGCTTCAATACTTCGTAAATTGTAACTAAGGTATAATCGAAATGCTGAAACCTTTAATCTGAGAGTTTTGAAGTCGCTGATTTCAAAATTAGGAATTTCAAAAGGACGGCTTGAATACTTCGTAAATGCAAACTAAGGTATAATCGAAAGGCTAAAACCTTTAATCTGAGAGTTTTGAAGTTGCTGATTTCAAATCTGATTTCAAAATTTGGAACTTCAAAAGCAAGGCTTCAATATTCCGTCAATACTAACTAAAGTATAATTAAATTACCAAAACCTATAATCTGTGGTTTTCTGAAGTAGCTGATTTCAAATCTGATTTCAAAATTTGGAATTTCAAAAGGACGGCTTCAGTACTTCGTAAATACTGACTAAGGTATAATCGAAAGGCTGAAACCTTTATTCTGAGAGTTTTGAAGGCGGTTATTTCAAATCTAATTTAAAAATTTGGAATTTCAAAAGGACTGCTTCAATGCTTCGCAAATGCTAACGAAGGTATAATCGAAAGGCTGAAAACTTTAATCTGAGAGTTTTGAAGTCGCTGATTTCGAATCTGATTTCAAAATTTGGAATTTCAAAAGGACGGCTTCAATACTTCGTAAATACTAACTAAGGTGTAATCGAACGGCAGAACCATTAATCTGCGAGTTTTGAAGTCGCTGATTTCAAATCTGATTTCAAAATTTGGAATTTCAAAAGGACGGCTTCAATACTTCGTAAATGCTAACTAAGGTATAATCGAAAGTCTGAAACCTTTAATCTGAGTTTTGAAGACGCTAATTACAAATCTGATTTCAAAATTTGGAATTTCAAAAGGACGGCTTCAATACTTCGTAAATGCTAACTAAGGTATAATAGAAAGGCTGAAACCTTTAATCTGAGTTTTGAAGTCGCTAATTTCAAATCTGATTTAAAAATTTGGAATTTCAAAAGGACGGCTTCAATATTTCGTCAATACTAACTAAAGTATAATAAAATTGTCAAAACCTATTATTTAACGGTTTTTGAGGTCGCTGATTTCAAATCAATTTCAAAATTTGGAACTTCAAAAGGACTTCTTCAATATTTCGTCAATACTAACTTAAGTATAAGTAAATTGCTAAAACCTGTAGTCTGGGGGATTTTAAAGTCGCTGATTTCAAAATTTGGAACTTCAAAAGAACGGATTCGATATTTCGTCAATACTAACTAAAGTATAATTAAATTGCCAAAACCTATAACCTGAGGTTTTCTGAAGTCGCTGAATTAAAATCATAATTTAAAAATCTGGAATTTCAAAAGGACGGTTTCAATACCTCCTAAATGCTAACTAAGGTATAATCGAAAGACTGAAACCTTTAATATGAGAGTTTTAAAGTCGCTGATTTCAAATCTGATTTCAAAATTTGGAATTTCAAAAGGACGGCTTCAGTACTTCGTCAATGCTAACTAAGGTATAATCGAAATGCTGAAACCTTTATTCTGAGAGTTTTGAAGTCGCTGATTTCAAATATGATTTTAAAATTTGGAATTTCAAAAGGACGGCTTCAATACTTCGCAAATGCTAACTAAGGTATAATCGAAAGGCTGAAACCTTTAACCTGAGAGTTTTGAAGTTGCTGATTTCAAATTTGATTTCAAAATTTGGAATTTCAAAAGGACGGCTTCACTACTTCGTAAATGCTAACTAAGGTATAATCGAAAGGCCGAAACCTTTAATCTGAGAGTTTTGAAGTCGCTGATCTCAAATCTGATTTCAAAATTTGGAATTTCGAAAGGACGGCTTCAATACTTCGTAAATACTGACTAAGGTGTAACCGAACGGCAGAAACCATTGATCTGATAGTTTTGATGTCGCTGATTTAAAATCTGATTTCAAAATTTGGAATTTCAAAAGGACGGCTTCAATACTTCGCAAATGCTAACTAAGGTATAATCGAAAGGCTGAAACCTTTAATCTGAGAGTTTTGAAGTCGCTGATTTCAAATCTGAAATCAAAATTTGGAATTTCAATAGGACGGCTTCAATACTTCGTAAATGCTAACTAAGGTATAATCGAAATGTTGAAACCTTTAATCTGAGAGTTTTGAAGTCGCTGATTTCAAATCTGATTTCAAAATTTGGAATTTGATATGGACGGCTAAAATACTTCGTAAATACTAACTAAGCTGTAATCGAACGGCAGAAACCATTAATCTGCGAGTTTTGAAGTCGCTGATTTCAAATCTGATTTCAAAATTTGGAATTTCGAAAGGACGGCTTCAATACTTCGTACATGCTAACTAAGGTATAATCGAAATGCTGAAACCTTTAATCTGAGAGTTTTAAAGTCGCTGATTTCAAAATTTGGAATTTCGAAAGGACGGCTTCAATACTTCGTAAATACTGACTAAGGTGTAATCGAACGGCAGAAACCATTGATCTGATAGTTTTGTTGTCGCTTATTTAAAATCTGATTTCAAAATTTGGAATTTCAAAAGGACGGCTTCAATACTTCGCAAATGCTAACTAAGGTATAATCGAAAGGCAGAAATCTTTAATCTCATAGTTTTGAAGTCGCTGATTTCAAATCTGATTTCAAAATTTGGAATTTCAAAAGGACGGCTTCAATATTTCGCAAATGCTCACTAAGGTATAATCGAAATGCTGAAACCTTTAATCTGAGAGTTTTGAAGTCGCTGATTGCAAATCTGGTTTCAAAATTTGGAATTTGATAAGGACTGCTTCAATACTTCGTAAATACTAACTAAGGTGTAATCGAACGGCAGAAACCATTAGTCTGCGAGTTTTGAAGTCGCTGATTTCAAATCTAATTTCAAAATTTGGAATTTCAAAAGGACTGCTTCAATACTTCGTAAATGCTAACTAAGGTATAATCGAAAGTCTGAAACCTTTAATCTGAGTTTTGAAGACGCTAATTTCAAATCTGATTACAAAATTTGGAATTTCAAAAGGACGGCTTCAATACTTCGTAAATGCTAACTAAGGTATAATCGAAAGGCTGAAACCTTTAATCTGAGAGTTTTGAAGTCGCTGATTTCAAATCTGATTTCAAAATTTGGAATTTCAAAAGAACGGCTTCAATACTTCGTAAATGCTAACTAAGGTATAATCGAAAGGCTGAAACTTTTAATCTGAGAGTTTTGAAGTCGCTGATTTCAAATCTGATTTCAAAATTTGGAATTTCAAAAGGTCGGCTTCAATACTTCGTAAATGCTAACTAAGGTATAATCGAAAGGCTGAAACCTTTAATCTGAGAGTTTTGAAGTCGCTGATTTCAAATCTGATTTCAAAATTTGGAATTTTAAAAGGACGGCTTCAATACTTCGTCAATAATTGCTTAACTTTGAATTAAATGTTTGAAACTAGACATCTGTGGGTTTTTAAGGTTGCTGCTTTTAGATTTGCTGTCAAAGTTTATAAATTGTAAAGGACTAATCCAATATTCATTATTTTATTATTTTCTATTCCAGTATTTTTGTTGTATCTTTAGTAAAGCATAAATTATTTAGAATGGCTTTTTGTTCTTTGATAATCGGTGATCTTAGTTTTTACACTGTAGATGATAGCTGAAACCCATTTCTTCAGCAATAATTGTTAAAAATCGTCGATGGAAATGTTTAAATATAAGCCAGTGCAAGTTCCTGACTATTATTTCTTACATAAATTTAATTACTGGTCTAATCTTATGCTTTATTTTTCAATTAGCTAATTCATTATGGAATTGTGTTTTCAATTAATAAATTCCCGTATTGCCATAAATTATATTATTTTTAATATATTAACCACATATATTTAACACAATTTGCTTAATATGTAATCTGTCAAGTACGGTTAATATTGGCCAAAAAATGAAGTGAATTCTTAGTACTATTTTCGTCTAGTAGATGTAATTAAAAAATAAACGTTAAAACGCAACACGTATGTAGAAATTTGCTCTTGGTCACGTCCTGTTTTAATTTAAGAAATACCTTGTAAGCATGTTTGAATTTACTTCTATCATGTAGCAATAAGTATTAATGATTTTTCTTCATAGCTTGTTATCAGTTGTTCGCTTTGTACTGACAACAGAATTTTTAGTAGCTTAATAAAAATATAAAAAATACTACATTGCATAATTAAACAATTCAAATTTTTTATTATAAAATATGATAAATAACTTTAATTCAGGAAAGTTTTGGCAATACGTAATTTATAATAATTGCATACCTTAAAAATAAATTATACATTAATAAAGAAATAAATACCAGTCCTTTTAAGAAATTGTTATTATTAGTCAGTAATATTTTTTGCTGTATCTTATTAAAACATAAATTATGTAGAATGGCTTTTTATTTATTAGTTAAACTAGTTGAAGAACATTTTATAAACACATTGTTAAATTTACAAGATCGAAAATTGCCCCTCTTCTTAAAGTTTTCGTAACTTATTTCTAACCCTGGCCATCAGTTAAAACTGTACCAAATTTTAAGTATGTAAAGTCATTCAAAAGGTTTACAACTCCAGAAGATTGTGGTTTGACATAATAAAATTTTTTTACTTTTCATTTTACAAGAATCATAATTTTTATAATTGTGCCAAATATCAAGTTTGTATGTAATCTAGAAATTCAGCAGTTATAAAGATTATTTAATTTCATTACTTAAATAGAGTAACTTGATAACGCCGCCAGACAAAATTGATAAACTGTTTTAAAAACGAAATTACATCATAAAATTCAAAATCAGCGACCTAAAATAGTCCCAGACATCAAGTTTATGCAAATGAGTCATATTTTAATTATTATGGACGCCATATTTCATACGTCCTTTAAAATTTGCAAACCTTTATATCAAATTTGAAATCAGCGATCTCAAAAGCCCTTTTGTATAAAATTTCATACAAATTCAATAACATTTCGAGTTTTATGATGTTTTTATGCATATAGTATTTTAAATCTGACACCTTTCAGTACAAAATCTCATAGAAATCCAATAAAATTTCTAATTTTACGACATTTTTATATTTATGGTACCTTAAAACTTATTTAAAACATTTTAAATAAAATTCAGACACAAACGAATGGATGTAAAAGATTTATTAAGTAGCTTTAATAAAACATAATTATTGTTGTCACTTTAAATGACGCAATCCTTACTGAGAAACACACATAGTACTTTGACAACGCAGAGAGCTATATCATATCTGCTATTTCAAATTACCCCCAGATGTTAAGTTTTAAGCAAATAAATCAAATTTTAATTATTATGGCCGCCATATTTCATCCGTCCTTTAAAATTTGCAAACGTTGACAATAAATTTGAAATTAGCGACCTGAAAAACCCCTTTGTAGAAAATTTCATACAAATTCAATAATATTTCGAGTTTTATGATGTTTTTATGCATAAAGTATTTTAAATCTGAAAGTCTTTTAAATAAAATGCATACACATAAAGAAACGGAACTAAAAGAATTTATTAAGTAGCTTTAATCAAATAGAAATGTTTTTGCCAGTTTAAATGACGTAATCTTCTCAGAAATACAGCGAGTAACATGACACCGCAGACAGGCAAGCAAGCTGCTAAACTTTAGAAAAAATAAATGGACGCTGAATAAACCTATAGTTTGCTAAAGCTGACGCTGACGCTGACTTATACCATCATTTATATACACTTTATATACGCAGGACGCTGGGCGCTACGCTTTTGGTCCGGACGCATGGTAGGCCTTTATAGATATATATATATATATATATATATATATATATATATATATATATATATATATATATATATATATATATATTATATATATATATATATATATATATATATATATATATATATATATATATATATATATATATATATATATATATATATATATATATATATATATATATATTAATAAACATAATTTTTAATTCCTATATGCTTTTATTATTTCTTCTAGAAAAGGTAGTGGAAAGAGTACAGTGTGTGCGCTGGAGAGAGAAAGCGTCCTCTAATAGGCGAGAGAGAGAGAGAGGGAGCTCTTTAATGCGTCCTCTAATAGGAGAGAGAGAGAGGGCTCTTTAATGCGTCCTCTAAATAGGAGAGAGAGGGCTCTTTAATGCGTCCTCTAATAGGAGAGAGAGAGAGAGAGAGAGAGAGAGAGAGAGAGAGAGAGAGAGAGAGAGAGAGAGAGAGAGAGAGAGAGAGAGAGAGAGAGGAGACTGCGAATGACAAAGTTCCAAAATGGCCGTCCCTGCATATTAATTAGAGCAATAAATTAATGCTTGCAATTAGATCAAATAATTTAATTCGATCATTTAATTAGAGCAATAAATTCGCGTCTGCATATTAATTAGATCAATCAATTTAATTCACGTTCTTCTAGAAAAGGTAGTGGAAAGAGTACAAGGTGTGTGTGCGCTGGAGAGAGAAATCATTCTCTAATAGGAGAGAGGGTTCTTTAATGCGTCCTCTAATAGGAGAGGGAGAGAGAGAGCTCTTTAATGCGTCCTCTAATAGGAGAGAGAGAGAGGGCTCTTTCATGCGTCCTCTAACCGGAGAGAGAGAGAGAGAGAGAGAGAGGAGACTGCGAATGATAAAGTTCCAAAATGGCCGTCCCACATATTAATTAGAGCAATAAATTATTGCCTGCAATTAGATCAAATAATTCGATCATTTAATTAGAGCAATAAATACACGCCTGCATATTAATTAGATCAATCAATTTAATTCACGCCTTATTTGCATATTAATTAGAGCATTAGCGCCTCATTTGCATATTAATTAGAGCAATAAATTTAATTCGCGCCTCATTTGAATATTAATTAGAGCAAAAATTTAATTCGCGCCTCATTTGCATATTAATTAGAGCAATAAATTTAATTCGCGCCTCATTTGCATATTAATTAGAGCAATCGCGGCTCATTTGCATATCAATCAATTTAATTAGAGCAATTAATTATGCTAATTAGGTTCCCACGGTCATCAAAATTTTCCCACTCTCCAGCGACCTAATACCTACTGTTGAGTAGCATAGTAGCTATTTTAGTTTTACATTGTATTTCATATTGCCCGCCCCGGGTGGGCAAGATGGTTTTTTTACAAAATTTTTGTTTTTTGTACTTGCAATAAAGCGCTCTATACCACTAGTAATCGTAGTGCCTAACATCATAGAAAATACTACCAGTTACCACTTTACAATAAAATTTTGTATTTATCTGTACATAGACGTAGTTTTTGTGGAAACAAACACTAAGTATGTCATCTTACCCGCCTTTCCCCTAATTGTGGACTCAGTGAATTCATATTTGACAGGTAGGGGAGAGCGGGGAGGGTTTGGACACAGGGAGACAGTGGACAGCTTCATATTTGGCGCCCTTTTGCTTCTTTGTGTTTCATTCACATGCTAGAGGGCTTTAGCTTAGTTTTACATGGCTTCCTTGTAGACAAAGTGGTGCGTCGCCATAAAATTGATTTTATTTTGTTTTTTCATATTTTCATCATCCTGATGTAACTTTTCAAATGGTTAGGGTAAGTGCTACCTGGTAGATTTAATTGCTTGTTTCTTGTTCTATCGATGCTACATGTAAATTAAAGATTTCCCTTCGAGATTACAATAATATTTTCGCCTTCTTTTCTTTTATTTTGTTTTTAAGACCACATTTAAAATGGCTGTGCTAACGGGGAGACTTTGGACAATGTCCGGAGTCTCCCGCTATTGTCCATAGTCTCCCTCCAAGTGTACAATATTACACAAATTAATTCATTTCAGGGGCTTTAGGTATTAGTATCAACATCAACATGCCGAGAGTGTACGCAAAATTGACTGACCGCGACTTTTCCCCTCAAGCAATGAAACAAGCTGTTCAAGATGTGATTGACAAGAACATGAGCCTCCGCAAAAGTGCAAAACAAAATGGTGTAAAAAAATCTGCGCTAGCAAATTATGTAAAAAAAGCTAAAGAACAAGGCATTAATGATACTAGCTTTATTCCCAGTTTTAACAAGAGTAAAGTATTTTCATCTGAATTGGAAGAGACTCTAGCTCGATACCTTGTCAAATGTGCGGCGATGTTTTATGGTCTCACTCCAAAACAGACAAAGCAACTTGCCTATGAATTCGCCATAAAAAATGGTTTACGAGTTCCAGATACCTGGCTCAGAAATAAGTAAGCAGGCAAAGATTGGTTTACGGGCTTTATGTCGCGAAATAAAAGCCTGTCTATTAGAAAACCAGAGGCAACTAGCGTTTCCCGGATGGCAAGCTTCAATCCCGTGAACCTGAAAACTTTTCAAGATAAGTTAGAAAATTTTTCTACTGATATATGTGAAAATGGCAATTTTCTCATGGTTTACGCTATATGAAACCGATTCATTTTCATTCTAGAGATGAAAATTTTTTCACATCTAGAGATGAAAATGAGAATCTCAAATTTTTGATTTTCTCGATTAAAGAATTAAAACAAATTTTCGTGAACTTATTAATTACTTCAATTTCAATTAAATGTTTTATGTACAAACCTAAAAGTAGCCTGAAACTTTTTAAAAAGCCCAAATAAGATAATAAAATTTGTCTTGAAAAATATCGTATCTTTCATGATAGTGCATCAAGTGTGTATTAGTTACAATAGCAACCACCAAACAAACAATTAAATTTGTTCTGATTAACTTTATATTGAATTTGTAACGTTACAATTATGGAATTTAACGAGGAAATAAGTGAACCAGGCACACCACCAAATATTATAGAAGCGGCCAACTCTACTTCTAGTAACATATTACCCGAAAAATCCAGAGACAGGTACGAATTTGTGTACAAAAAGTTTATGGATTGGAGGCACGACAATGGAACAAACTCCTTTTCGGAAAACGTCCTTTTGGCTTATATTGGACAAATATCGAAGAATTTGAAACCATCTACCGTTTGGAGTACATATTCCATGTTACGCAACACCATTAATATCAAACATGATGTGGATATTGCAAAATATGCTAAGCTCAAAGCATATTTAAAACGAAACTCAACAGGATTCAAGAGCAAAAAAGCCAAGGTATTGACAGCACAACAAATTCAAACTTTTATTCATGATGCACCTGATGAAAAATTCTTGTTTACTAAGGTAATTACATAATACATTTAATGTCTGTACGTATTCATACATTTTATTCATTAATTGTAGGTAGCATTAATTTTTGGCATTGCCGGCGCGTGTCGTTCTCATGAGTTACGAGATTTAGAAGTACAGAATGTTCAGAATTTGGAAAAAGCCTTGCTTGTGACTATTCCTAATACAAAAACCCATACGCCCCGTTCCTTTACAATTGTTGGCACTTATTATGACATTTGTAAAAAGTATATTAATCTTCGCCCGCCAGGAATAAACAGAACAACACCCCGATTCTTTTTAAATTTTCAAAATGACAGATGCACAAGACAAGTAATAGGCATCAATAAATTTGGAAATGTTCCAAAGCAAATTGCTACATTTCTTAATTTGGAAAATCCACAATTGTATACGGGTCATTCGTTAAGAAGGTCTTCTACCACTGTTCTTGCGGATACTGGAGCCAATCTTACGGAAGTAAAACAACATGGAGGTTGGAAGTCGAGTGCCGTAGCCGAGCAATATATTGAAGACTCGGTGAATAATAAAATGAAACGAGCACAAAAAATATTCCAGTGTATTGAAAATGTACCAGAAGCTCCAAATATACCTAAAACTACAACCGACCTTAATGATCAAACCGAGGATCAAACACTTGACTTTGAAAAGCAAACATTACCATCACATCTGTCTGTAGCAACCACTTTTGGAACTCAAAACTTACCTTCGACAAGTACCACAGAAGTCAGCACTGGAGGATGGAAATCAAGCACATCAGTAACTGAGCGATATATTGAAAATTCAATAAATAATAAAACAGAACAAGCACAGACAATATTCCAGTGTATTGAACATACATCAGAAGTTGCAAATATACCCAAAACAACAATTGGTCTTCATAACCAAACAATTAACTTCGACACACTACCATCGAATCTGCCTGTAGGAACCACTTCTGGGAATGAAAACTTACCTACAAAAAGTACCACAGATGCCAGTACTGTAAATAATAAACCTATAATCAATAATTATTACAATAATTGTACTTTCCACATTTATAATAATAATAAATAATGTATTCAATATGATAGAAAATTTCTATTTTCACATAAATATATCAGTAGAAAAAATTGCATTTACTACTCGAGATGAAAAGCGGTTTTTTGGTTCGGTGTGATTGCCTCACTCGCTAGCGCTCGTGAACAAACTCCCACCTCACCAAAAAACCGCTATTTTCATCTCTTGTGGTAAAATATACTATTGATTGGTCGGCATGCTTTAACGCCAGCCCAGATATTCAATTTAGACGAGACGGGTGTTAGACGACAGTCCAGAGTTCCCAAAATTATTGGAAAAAAAGGTGAACATCAAGTCGGCCAGGTGGTGTCTAGTGAGAGGGGTGAGCTTGTGACCCAAGTGGGAATTATTTGCGCTGCAGGTTCATCTTTGCCGCCTGTTTGGGTTTTCCCCGGCATAGATACGACCAACGAAAAATGATGAATGGCCTTGAAGAAAGCGGTCAACTAGGATTAGTTCATCCTAGCGGCTGGATGACATCTGATAATTTTCTAGAAGTTTTAAAGCATGTTGTTACGCACACTCAGTGTAATAATGACAACAAGATTTTGGTAATCATGGATAACCATGAGTCCCACCTATCTCTACCTGGTATTGAATATTGCCGTGATAATGGAATTATCGTATTAACCTTGCCCCCTCATACTTCAAATAAATTACAACCGTTAGATAGATCGGTTTTTGGACCTTTCAAGACGTTTTTCAATGATGGTGCCAACGCTTGGATGTTAAATCATCCAGGCCAAACTTTGACGATCTATGACTTGCCGGCCATATGCATGGAGGCTTGGGATAGCGCTGCCACCCCAACAAACATCAAATCGGGTTTTAGGTGCACTGGAATAGTACCCTTCGATAAAAATGTGTTCAAGAAGATTTTTTACCAGCGTATGTGACGGACCGACCAGTTGTTGCTCCTTTAGAAAATAAAACACCGCCACACGTGACAGATGAAGAACAAGCATCAACATCCTCTGCCTTTCCAGAAAGAAACAGCTCACTAGCAAATCAAAAGTGTTCCACCAAGTTTGTGTCCCCTGAAGTTTTGCGTCCATTCCCAAAAGCACCAGCGAGGAAGCAGAACAATAGAGGCCGAAAGAAAGGACGATGCATGGTAGCCACAGACACACCTGAAAAGAATAAGATCGAACAGCAGTACTTAAAGAAAATTGTAAAACAACAGGCAACAGTGAAAAGAAAAATATGCCAAATTGACTCAAGCGATGAAGATGAGGATATGGAGGTAACTTACGAGAATTCATCTGACGAATTAACCTTTGATGACAAAGATGAGGATGATGAAGGAAGTCCTATTGAAGAGGGTGATTATGTTGTTACTAAAGTTTTTGATGGGGACAAAAAAATTCACAAAATTACGCCGCACACATCGAAAAAGTAATGAAGAAAGGGTTCCAAGATTTTTAAAACGACATGTTCAGTCGAACAGATTTAGTGTGACTAATGAAGCGCCTGCCTATCTGCCTGCTGAAGATATCATATTAAAGTTGCCAAAACCTTTGGAAGATACCAGAGCAAGGTTTAAAGATATGCTCTATTTTAACAGAGATTTATCACAATTGTGCTTACATTGACATATTCAAGAGCCATGGATTTTTTATTCCTAATTATTATATTACAAGTTTGCAGAATGAAGTTTATTTGCAAAATATTATCTATTATTATTAGTGTTAGGTACTCGTTTAGAGATAGTCGTTTATATTTATTTTTGTAATACCTATAAATACATTATTTTCAATATATGCAGCGTATTGCTTTAAAGAATACCTTGTCCAATGTGTCCCTACCTAGTGTCCATTGTCTCCCTCAAATGTGGGAGACCATGGACAAAATCATTTACATATTTAGGTGTATTATATAAAAAAACTAAAAACAAGATTTCCACATGAATGGTAAAATGTTCCCAAGTCATGTACCTGATATCTCAGTATCATTTTTGTCAAGTTGATTTGTCTGGTTCTGAAATATAACATAAAATATGAAAATTGTCCAGACCCTCCCCGCCCTCCCTAACTCCTGTTCTCTGATTGGATGAGCGCCATGTTGGATGACACGCCTGCTGTTCTCTGATTGGACGAGCGCCATTTTGGAAGTTTGGGCTCCATTTTGACCACGCCCGTCCGCCATTACGGGAATCTGTATTACCGGCAATCTGTGTGCTGCCAATAGAGGGCGTCATGCTACAATTAGTATGTATTGCTAATAGAGGGCGTCATGAAGAAATCTGTATTATCCTACGTACTGATGCTATTAGAGGTCGCATAAAAAAATCTCCTCTCTCGATGTCTCCTCTCTCACTCTCGCCTATTAGAGATCGCATTAAAGAGACTCTTTTGCTCTCTCCTTCTCGCTCTCTCGGTCTCTCCTTCTCTCTCCTATTACAGGTCGCATTAAAAAGCATTCTCTCTCACTCTCTTGCTCTCTCCTTCTCGCTATCTCGCTGTCTCCTTCTCTCTGCTATTAGAGGTCGCATAAAGAGCCTTCTCTCTCACTCTCTCGCTCTCTCACTCTCTCCTTCTCACTCTCTCCTTATCACCTATTAGAGGACGCATTAAAGAGCCTTCTCTCTCTCACTCCCTCACTCTCTCGCTCTCACGCTCTCTCACTCTCTCTCCCTTCATCCTAATGCTAGTAAATGAAACATCACAGTGAAGCACCATTGGACTGATACCAAAGGGTGGTTATAGACGCGCAGATAACCAGTCTAAGGTAGCTCTCCAATGGCTGTTGCTGGAAGAACATCAAAGAGAGCCAATCAGAGAATAGTAGGCGTGTCATCCAAGATGGCGTCGACCAATCAGAGAATAGTAGGCGTGTCATCCAAGATGGCGTCGACCAATCAGAAGCAAGAGGAGGAGCCATGCCATTGGCATGCCACATGACATGTCAATTTCCGTCTGGGCCAGGTTACGATCCGGGACCGTACTCTTCGAGCTCGTCGGTGAGGTCACCCAGGAAGCTTCCTGTTGGTAGCTCGAAGTCAATAGGTATGCTGACTCCTGCGTCTAAGATACACTGCCGAAACTGTTGTTGTAATTGTAACTCATTTAGACTGTTACCGTCTTCGATCTCGTTTAATGATAATAGCGACATGATGTTACTCCTTCGTATAATATAAATTATATTCGATTAGGGTCATGTACCACCATATAGGATTAATTTTAGCTCTAAAAGTATAAACCTAGACATTATCATCATCACTTATAATAATAATAAATCAAATTCTGCTTAATTTCATTGAAAAAGTGTACAAAATAAAATTGTAGGCAATAAAATTGAGTACGAACTCTGATGCATGAAACTTTATAAGTGACATTAAATTCTGTTACGCTTTGTAATGTATTTATTATTGATTAATTATTGCATTTTGAGATGAAATTTCAGATACGTACAAAGGGGGAAATAGCAAAATTATATCATATCCATCTCGGTAATAATAATAAAACTTAACGTTGAATAGATTCTGCTTTTTGAAAGAGAAAACACAGGTAGTATACAGGACTTAAATGATACAAATAAAATTCAATGCATTC
Source organism: Agrypnus murinus (assembly GCA_929113105.1). NCBI lineage: Eukaryota > Metazoa > Arthropoda > Insecta > Coleoptera > Elateridae > Agrypnus > Agrypnus murinus. Next base: position 143,824,045 of record OV816025.1, read on the forward strand.
TCTGTTTTTATAAATTCGTTAGGGTCATGGAACAGGTAAAAAACGTACTGATTTCGATCTCCCTTACTGTTGCCAAGCGATGTTGTCAGCTATCTAGTATTTATTGAAAACGTAATATTACAGAGGCTTCAACTAATATAATTCTCTAATTTGATATTTCGGATCTATGTTTCTAATAAAGTTTATAATATCTGACAAAAGATAAATGAACAATTTACAACAGCTAATTACCTAATTAGAATTTCATTTGCATGAGATTGAGGTTCAAATTTATAAAAAAAAAGACAGTTTTATTTTAAGTAGTAAAAGAAGAGGTACGCGCTAAATTATTGTTTTAACAGAATACGGAAAATTTAATATAAACATTGTATCCCCTTTGAATCAGTCCGAATCAGTCTAATGGAATGTTTTAAAATATTATATCATTTGTTAATAGCAAAAGGGTATAATCTTCTTTAGTTAAAAGCTCGCATTCAGTTTTGGCCTTTAGAAAAGGGTGTTTTTTTACCTAGGCTAGATATTCGTCTGTTTTAGTATACAATAACGAGGTACAATAGAGCCGTAAAATACATACATATAAGGCGTTTTATTTCTTTCAAGTGTATTTCTCTTCATATAGAATGCAACTATTGGTAAAGTCTATTAAATTAGAGACGGTGTCGGGTGCGTCATCGAAGCATATGTTATTGTTACAAGAGCGAGCGCTATCTTTAAATGAGCATTTATGCATATGCAACCAATTTCTTAGAAAATCTATTGTAGATTGACATGTAAACAAGAAACAGCAGTATTGCCGGCAGTTGAAAGAAAAATATGAGTCATACGCTGTTAATTCGCAGTCAGTTTGCACTTCGACTATATAAACTCAAAATATAATATATGTAAAATAATAATAGCTTTTTTTAAAATATATATACCTGACTTAAATGATACAAAATTCATTCTCTGTTTTTTATAAATTCGTTAGGAAATAAGTTAAAACCTAACCGTCGTCGACTATACTCTTTTGTTTTTACTGTACAAGGATTTTAAAATGTTCAAGGGTTAGTACCTGCCTGCTATCATGTCTCAGGTAGTCAGCTAGACCTTTTTGGGGTATAGTGATGCATTTTAATCTGATAATTATCTCGATTTCAGGTCTCGGCAACGGGTCGATTAGAATCTTGTTTTCACCCCTTGAAATGTCTAAAGGAATGTATATAGCCTAAGGCATATTATATTTTTAAGCGACCAATGAAATGTTTCCTTTTGTCTCGTAGGGAGCTAAATATTTGAAATAAGATTTTCACGTCAGTCCATTTCTATACGCTGAATGCGTATGCTGTATATAACAGTGGTTTGAAAGGTTAATAATAACTGTTTTTAAATTTAAAAAGTGTCTGTTTATACTGAATATTCAATCTTCTTCTTCTTCCTGGTGAGGTGAGGTGGTTAAAAGTGTAAATATTGATTGTTTTTCCGTTTTTTTAATTTAAATGTGATACGCCAGGGGAGGGTAAGTCTATACATTTTTCTGCATTAGAATTAGGTTTTTCTCTTTTTATGTAGTTAATTTGTCCGTTGATACATGTTAGCGTTAGAAACCATTCCGATTCCTGAACGTGATTCAATAGTCTGTGTGTATTTATTTTAACGTAATTTTCTTAACATTGAGATCCGAAAGCCCTTCACAAAGGGCAGCTACTGACACAGATACGACGGTTATACGAGCTTGCAAACCTCGCTGTGGTATCAAGGATTGTCGGTTTTATTTTAAATTTCATGATCTCTTTGAGGTAGAAAGTTTCATTAGAATACAGCGGTCTTGTAGTCATCCGCGAAATATAAAATTCTAGGGCTGGTGATGTCTCATTTTACTAGCAAAGGGAGAAGGGCGACTATATAAAATGGTAGATCGTTATCCGCGAGAGAGAGGGTACACGAAAAGTAGAAACATAATTCCTATATGGCATTATTATTTCTTCTTCTTCTTCTAGAAAAGGTAGAAAGAGTACAGGGTGTGTGTGTGTGTGTGTGTGCGCGCGCGCGCGTGCGTGAGAGAAAGACAGTAGAGCTTGTAGGTAGCGAGAGATAGCTAGCTAGGTACGCAAGACATTAAACGCTAGGGGTAGGGATAAATAAGATGGCCGAATCAACCAGAACGTATTCCAAAATGATCGCCTATGGTAGGGAGAAAGATGGCCGAACCATTCAGAGCGTGTTTCAAGATGACAGATCGACCATCTGAGTATGGATAAAAGCTATCGATCAATCAGATCACGAATGGGCGTGTCTACGAGGCATTTCATACTAACGCTACATCTATTAGCAAATATCCGTAAATTGTTAGGCGATAATACAGACTTCTTCGTTGAGAGAGATAGCAAGGTACGCAGGACAGCGAGAAGGAGAGAGAGTTTCCGTCTAGTGAAAGGGATAAAATATGATCGATCCAATCCCTCAGAGCTAAAAAATTCAAGAAGAGTGGGAAATCTAAGATGTCGACTTCAAAATGGCAAATTTTAAAATACCACTGTATGTAAAATTATATTAGGGTTGTAAGGTATACCAAGAAATACGCACTGGAAATGTTTCATTGATCGCGGTTGTGAGAGAAGAGAAAAATGTAGCTAATTAATATATCAACTATATGATCAATCTCTCGATGTAAATATTATATTAGAAATTTATATAATGGTAGAGATAGATAGAAAACTGGCGGTACGTTTATATCGAGCAAGTCCGCGATTTGCGTTTAAAGCTTAATTTCAAATTTTTAATGCTGGATCAGTTATCTTAAATAATTATTACTATAATAGGAGAGAGGGCTCTTTAATGCGTCCTCTAATAGGAGAGAGAGACGGAGAGAGAGAGAGAGAGAGAGAGAGAGAGAGAGAGAGAGAGAGAGAGAGAGAGAGAGAGAGAGAGAGAGAGAGAGAGACAGAGAGGGCTCTTTAATGCGTCCTCTAATAGGAGAAAGAGAGAGAGGGCTCTTTAATACGACCTCTAATAGGAGAGAGAGAGGGCTCTTTAATGCGTCCTCTAATAGGAAAGAACAAGAGAGTGAGAGAGAAAAGGCTCTTTAATGCGACCTCTAATAGCATCAATACGTAGGATAATACAGATTTCTTCATGACGCGCCCTCCTGAATTTCAAATTTTTAATGCTGAATTAATTATTACTATGTGTAATTATTATCTTATTAATGACGACGACGACGATAATTATTTGAGAAATCGATGAAATTTATTAATATAAAACCCAAGAAGGCGAAAACATTTGAGCAGAAAGAAGTGTCAAAATTTATAAACGAAGCTTCTGATGATATTTATCTATTTATGAAGATGGTGGTTGTGATGGGTGTTATGGGTGCTTGTAGGTGTGACGAATTAGTAAATTTGAAAACCGCTGATATTGAAGACAAAGGATCTATATTGATCGTCAATATACTAAAAACAAAAAACTACAAACCTCGTTCTTTTGTTATTACTGATGCTGAAGAAAGTGGTTTTAACGGTTTAGCGGTATACCGAAAATATGCAGCGCTTCGTCCTAAATCTCTCGGCGAGGGCAGATTTTTCTTGTGTTATCGTTCGGGAAAATGTACACAGCAACCCGTAGGTATAAATACTCTGTCAAAGATACCTAAATTGGTGGCAAGTTATTTGAAGTTGAAGGACGCCCATTTATATACAGGACATTGTTTTCGACGAACATCAGCAACATTATTGGCTAATGCCTCTGCCGACATTCTTACGCTTAAAAGACATGGAGGCTGGCGTTCTTCTTCTATTGCCGAGTCCTACGTAGAAGAATCTGTTACCAACAAAATTGAAATAGCAAGAAAAATTGTCAGTGAAGGGACAAGCAAGAAAATTCGTCTGGAAGATGAGGTACCCGAAGAGTTATCGAAAAATCAATCCAGTTCTTATACTTTAATAATTGCACTGTAAATTTTTATACTAGCAAGTAAGTTTAATAAAACAGATTGACGATTTATTAGAACTTTTGAATAAACATGTTGAGCAATTCTAAACGAAATATTCTTCTTTGAGTGGAGTAAATGAGTGGGCAAATGATTTTACCTCACGTTGTCATAGCAAACAACATGAGTGAGCAAAACAAGTACTTTCTCGTTTTGTATCCTAGTAAGAAACGACACGTTTCGATAGCAGGATTGAACAAACACTATTTTCTAGTATGTATTAAATAGCATCATAATTGTAACCTATAATAACTAATATCCATGTGAAACAAATATAAATAATACAATATCTATCAATAGTTTAAAATTCCTCTTTATAACTAGTTATTGTTATGATGATGAGACCTGTGTGATTGATTTATTGCCCCATGGAAATAGGTAAGTTGTTTATTAGATTCCTGTAATATTAAAATTAAGGGGAAAAAGAGGAAAGTGTCGGAACAAATTTTTGTTTATTAAAAAAAGAAAAGTGACAGACCGCCCTAAAGATTTTATGTGAAAATCTAAGCATTTTGATTCGGAAAGGAAATAAGTTAAAACCTAACCATCATCGATCATACTCTTTTGTTTTTACTGTACAAGGATTTTAAAAATGTTCAAGGGTTAGTACCTGCTATCATGCCTCAGGTAGCCAAACCGACCTTTTTGGGGTATAGTGATGCATTTTAATCTGATAATTATCTCGATTTCAAGTCTACAAAAAAAGCTGTCTTTAAGGAAGATTGAAAAGATTATATATTGATGATGAAAAAGGGAGAGAATTTTTACAGAAAAGAATCATTCAAACTTACCTGTTCTGAGTTTGAAGCAGGTATAAAAACCGCAAATTTCTAGTGATTTTTAGGTCGAAGCGTGCCTTTTTTTAAAGAATGTATAATGCCACAGGGTGTTTCCCTTTTTGTCGTCGTCGTCGTCGAGGGTAAGGTAAAATTTAACTCCAGTTTATTTTGGTACCTTCTACAGTATAGTCGTGTTTTCGTTTTTAAATTTAAAATATGATTAGTGTATATTCCTTCTTGATGAGAGGTGATTAGGTGTTTTAATTTAAAGTGATATATGGTATTACAAAGTGCAAATGGTAAGTTATTTTTCTGCATTAGAATTAGGTTTTTTCTCTTTTTAAATAGTTAATTCAGACGTTGATAATAATACATATTAGTGTTAGAAACCAGGCCGATCCCTGAACGTGATTCAAGAGCCTGTGTATTTATTAACGTAATTTTCTTAACATGGAGATCCGAAAGCCCTTCACGAAGGGTAGCTGCTGACATAGATATATCGGTTAGTCGAGCTTGCAAAACTCGTTGATATCATTAACGATTGTTGGTTTCTTTAAATTTCATGATCTCTTTGGGTAGAAAGTTTTATTAGAATACAGCGGTCTTGATCACGTGGTTAGTCAGATGTGAAATATAAAATTCAAGGGCGGGAAATCCCCATGATGGTGACTTCAAGAATGACAAATTCAAAATTTTAAACGTTTTATCGAGCTGTCGTCGTCGTTGTAATAATAATTCCTAGCTAAATAAATATTCTATTTAAACACTGTGATGTTTCATTTACTAGCATTAGGATGAAGGGAGAGAGAGTGAGAGAGCGTGAGAGCGAGAGAGTGAGGGAGTGAGAGAGAGAAGGCTCTTTAATGCGTCCTCTAATAGGTGATAAGGAGAGAGTGAGAAGGAGAGAGTGAGAGAGCGAGAGAGTGAGAGTGAGAGAGCGAGAGAGTGAGAGAGAAGGCTCTTTAATGCGACCTCTAATAGGAGAGAGGAGACAGCGAGATAGCGAGAAGGAGAGAGCAAGAGAGTGAGAGAGAAGGCTTTTTAATGCGACCTGTAATAGGAGAGACCGAGAGAGCGAGAAGGAGAGAGCAAAAGAGTCTCTTTAATGCGATCTCTAATAGGCGAGAGTAAGAGAGTGAGAGAGGAGACATCGAGAGAGATTTTTTAATGCGACCTCTAATAGCATCAGTACGTAGGATAATACAGATTTCTTCATGACGCCCTCTATTAGCAATACATACTAATTGTAGCATGACTCCCTCTATTGGCAGCACACAGATTGCCGGTAATACAGATTCCCGTAATGGCGGACGGGCGTGGTCAAAATGGAGCCCAAAGTTCCAAAATGGCGCTCGTCCAATCAGAGAACAGCAGGCGTGTCATCCAAAATGGCGCTCATCCAATCAGAGAACAGGAGGCGTGTCATCCAAGATGGCGTCGACCAATCAGAAGCAAGGGGAGGAGCAACAGGAGTGGGGGTAACCAATCAGAGCGCAGTAGGCGTGGCCAGAAAAAAGTGGTGGGGCTGGTCTCAAGTAGCCCAATACCTACTGATAACAATAAAAATATTCATACGGCTAGTGGAGCGTATAAACGCAAATTAAAAAAACTTAAAGAAAAAGTTTAAAATTTTTAAAAACTAATTCTAAAATTGAAAGTTTTTTTAAAAATACGTCAAGAGATAGCAGTCAGAATAGTCAAAATGAAAACTATGTTGTTACTGATGTTCAAATTCCCAGTACTTCTGCTGCTGTAGAAGAAACCACAGACGTTTCGAGTGATCCAACTACTTCTAGAAATGTTTCCAGTCCTCAATCGGCCATGCCTCAATCCACCTTAAATGTTCTAGATCCTAGTTCATGGGGCAATTTATCTGTTGATTCGACGGATTTTGTCATAAGAAATCTTCCCAAACACTTACTAGCGATTAAAGATTGTGATTTTTCAAAATTCAATCGTCACTATCCTGATAAAGTAAGAACAGTAAAAGAACATATGTTTTTTAGCCGTTTACCAAATGGCGAGATAAAGAAAAGAGAGTGGCTTATGTATTCAAATACTACCGGCTGCCTGTATTGTGTTCCATGCAAATTATTCCACTCTCATAACGATAATTCTTTTTGCAAGGGATTCAATGACTGGAAAAATTCTAACCGACTTAAAGAACACGAACAGAGTGCGGAACATAGGTTAAATACAAAAACCTTCGTCTTACGAGGCAATGGTTTAGGAAAAATTGATTCTGCATTACACGAAAACTACCTTAAGGGAGTTGAATATTGGCATCGAGTGCTAAAACATGTAGTAGATGTTCTCAAGTTTCTCGGCACCCGTGGCCTGGCTTTTCGAGGGAGCAAAGAAATATTCGGTTTCCTAGAAAACGGTGATTTCATGGGAGCATTAGAGCTTCTTGCAGAATACGATGATTTTTTAAAAGCCCATATTGAAAGTAAAGGAAATCCAGGATCTGGGAATGTAAGCTATTTGTAACGAGTTTATAGAGTTAATGTACAAAAAAGTAGTTTCTGTTATTGTGGATGAATTAAAGAAAAGTAAGTACTATTCTCTCAGTGTTGATTCTACACCAGACATCACTCATTGACAGTGATCCTACCATATATTTTAAGTGATTGTATGGCTGTAGAAAGATTTATAGCTTTCATTAAATTTCAAGATCTCACTGGAGCACACATGGCGGAAGTTATTTTAACCCATTAGTGCATGTGATCCGATTTATCGGATGCGTCATTAACGCGTTGCTGTCACTTACGATACATAACCTTAAAGTTACTTTTCAGTTTGTATGAAACTTTAACGTTTAATTTATATTCCCGATTTGTTGTAACAGTGTTTTTTGAGTGTTTTTGTGTTTTATACCCATTTCTTTAGAGATGGATCCATCGCTTTACAACACCTCTAGAGGAGGGTAAGTAAATATGCAAATATATGTTGATAAAATCACTCTACTAGAAATTTAGTGCTGAATTTTGATTGTCAAATGTTTATTTTACTTGTTAGTGCAACTAACAACAAGTATCAATTGTCTGTTTGCCAAATATAGCGTATTCATTTTCAGATCCGATATATCGGATCGTATGCGTCATGTGCTGTTTTGTTTTAGATTGACTCTTGCTCAACTTTTGGAAGAGTTGGAAGATGATAACATTCATACACCTGTGGACATATTTGCTGAGCCCCCGGAAGATGGAAATGATACTGAATGCGATAGTGATGCTAGTGATGAAGAGCACGAAGCAAATCTTAACCATCTAGGACCCAGAATGTTGCAGACCACATGTGAATATCGCGTACGTTGTGATGAAAACTCTAAACAGGAAGAAGTTTCTTGTGCTGGCGTATCGGAAAAAAGAAAATATACTTTTGATTCTTCCGACGAGGAGCCTCTTTCAAAATATTGCCAGAAAACACCTAAAAAAAGACGGACAGCAAAGGACAAACAGGTAGCAACAAAATGGGGCAAATTTGAACCTTCTTTCAATATAAATGTCATCTGCTCAGAGAAACCCGTTTCTAGTGAAGCAAAGTGTGCAGAGACACCATTAGATTTTTTCAAGTTATTTTTTACAGATGAAATGCTTAACGATATGTTAGATCAGACTAATTTGTACTCTTTTCAAAAAAACATTCCTTTGAATATGACCACGGATGAACTACATGTTTTTCTTGGAGGCCTACTATTATCAGGATATGCAAAATATCCGAATAAAAGAATGTTTTGGTCTGGAAGTGAAGATATTCCAAAAATTCTTCAAAATAGTATTAGGCTAAATCGGTTCGAATCAATTTTACGATGTTTTCATTTGAATGACAATTCTATCATCAATAAGGAAGATCGCCTATATAAGCTGAGACCTCTTATTACACAGCTGAATGAAAAATTTCAATTTCACGGCGGATTAGAAGAAAAGTTGTCTATTGATGAGTCCATGATACCTTATTATGGCAAACATTACGCCAAACAGTACATAAACGGCAAACCAATAAGATTTGGTTTTAAAAACTGGGCGTTATGTAGCAGCAGCGGTTACATGGTTTCGTTTCAAATATATACGGGAAAAAGCGAACAAGAGAAAACTTTTGGATTGGGTGGTGATATCGTTTTGAGTCTCACGGAGGCTGCTCAAGTTCCGGCCCACCAAGGATACAAGCTTTTCTTTGACAACTACTTTTCTTCTATAGGACTTTTCCAACATCTAACAGATGCTGGTTACTGCGCCACTGCCACTATTCAAGAGGGAAGAATTCGACAGTGTCCGATGAAAACAAAAGCGGAAATGGAGAAATTGCCAAGAGGCGCATATGATTACCGAACAGACAGCGAAAATAAGGTTTCTTTGGTCAAATGGAAAGACAATAAAGTTGTTACATGTGTTACCAATTTTGATTCCATAAAGGAAAGTAAATGCACTAGGTGGCCCAAAGAAAAGAAAAGCAAGATTTCTGTTGTTCAGCCTGAGCTATTTGCAAAATATAATAGCTCCATGGGTGGGGTAGACAAGATGGACCAGCTAATTGCCGTCTACAGAACAAGAATGAGACAACGAAAGTGGTGGTGGCCTATTTTCTGCTATCTATTAGACGCCACAATATCGAACGCATGGCTACTTATGAAGAAGTTGCAACCCAATAATAAAGACGGTTCTTCTCTTCTAAAATTTAGAAGAAATATTGCCCTTACTCTTCTAACGACGTATGGAAAACCGTCAATAAAGGGTAAATCATTGCCGAATCCAATACCAGACATACGGTACGATGGTCGCGATCACTGGATTGAATTTGTCCCAACAGAGAAACTATGTCGTTTTTGCGGCGGTAAAAGTAAATTTATTTGTTCCAAGTGTCAAATAGGTCTGCATCCTAAACAATGTTTCAAAAGTTTCCACACGTTCTGAAACAACTTTCAAGACACTATGCTTCATACAATCCGATTTATCGGATGACATATATCTACTTTTGTATCGATATTTTTTTTGATTTTTTCATGTTTCTCTATTAGTTTGATAATAAAAGCTTCATTTCTTTTGCAAAAACTCTGCTAGTTTATTTTATAAACCTTATGCACTAATGGGTTAAATAATAATAAATCGTCTTTATTTAACAAATGTACCTATTACAGACATTTGTCCTGAAAAGGCGAAGATTAGCTACATAGCTATTCTTTATCTCTTACAGCGCATCCGTCTAAATGTGACACCCTATTTTAATTTGACAATGGCGGCACCTATGGATGTTTTAATGTATTGTGTGTGTAAAATAGACAGTTTACTATAGCTGATGTAACTTGTGGTGGTTTAAGCAATAGTTTCAGGTGAGTTAATTTTGGAATCTTAAAACAACTGAAATGCGTAGCTGATTCTTCGGTCACCTAAACTTGCATAAAAAAGTTAACTTTTCATGTTAGTCCACTTTGTTTGTATCAACATTATCTTTAAACATTATTTTTAGTTAGCCCACGGTTTTATAACCTCAAATCTGCAAATCTTTTTTTTACACGGGGTGTCACATTTAGCTGATTAATTGTAATATAGCCGTTAAATGTGACACCCACGGAATTTTTGCGTGTTATAATTGTGACACCACTTTTTTTCTAGAATGGTCAAAGTTAAAAACTACTCCAATGAAGATTTAGAAGCAGCATTATTGGCAATAAAAAACAATGTCATGAGTCAGAAACGAGCTGCTCTACGATATGGTATCCATAGATCTACTCTCATTTTAAAATTAAAAGACTGGAAAAATAGAAAGCAAACTGCAGTCAACTGTAAATTAGGTAGATCAACAGATATAAGCAAAGAAGATGAAGAAAAATTGGCAAAAACTATCAAAATAATGAATAAGTGGGGTTTTGGATTGTCCAAAAAAGAATTAATCAACGTCGTCGCCACTTATGTAAAGGAGAATAACTTGCAAACACGTTTTAAAAATGGTATTCCGGGAAAAGAATGGTATCAAAACTTTAGCGCAAGATGGCATTTGTCCTGCAAGAAGCCAACAAAACGCCCTGTCATTAGAACTGAACAAACAACGCCATGGATCATTTACGGATTTTTTGATTTGTATGAAGAAACAGCTAGATCTTTAGATATTATCAACAAACACCATTTAATTTTTAACTTGGACGAAACATCTGTGTTCCAATACCCGATAAACTCAAAAGTGGATGCCGAAAAAACCAAAAAGTTTTTCGCCACACGGCTGGCACTGGCAGAACCAATACAAGTGTTCTTTTTTGCATCTCTGCCGATGGGCAAAAATTGCCCCCCTTTATAATTTTTAAAGCAAAATATCTTTGGGACTCGTGGATTCCAGAGGATGGCTATCCTAATACTGGTTATGGGGTTTCCCCCAATGGTTGGATGACGGCAGACATATTTTACCAGTGGTTTAAAAATCACTTTTTAAATAACTGTCCAAATGAAAGGCCTTTGTTGATTATAATGGACGGTCATACATCACACATCACCTCTAAGACGATCCGTTTGGCTTTAGAAGAAAATATTGCACTATTAAAGTTACCCCCACACACCACTCACGTTCTCCAACCTCTAGATGCAGCTCCTTTTAATACATACAAAAAGATGTGGGATGAAGAATTAGCTCAGTGGCAGCGAAATAATTATGGGAAAAATTTGAGCAAAGCCGATTTTTCTACTCTCACAGGAATAGTATGGACCAATTTTCCCACCGAAAGCTTGAAAAAGGGATTTCGAATTACCGGTCTATATGATGATAATCGTGATTATCCAATCAACAGAAATGCTCTCAAAACAACTATTTTTAAACCAGAAGATTTAGAAAAATATTTAAATGAAAAGAATGGACCTGTTGAAATACCAAATCCTGCAAACTTTCCTATAAATGAAACCCAAGAGACTGAATATATTCCTATCAATGAAACTCAAGAGACTGAAAATGTTCCTATTCAAGAAACTCAACAGACTGAAAATGTTCCTATTCGAGAAACTCAAGAGACTGAAAATTTTCCTATTCGAGAGATTCAAGAAACTCAAGACACTGAAAATTTTCCTATTCAAGAAACTGAAAATTCATCACCTGAAAAGACCATTGACGAGATTGTCCAAAATACTCAGCACCCTATTGTTACTACCAATACGTCTATTCAAACACCCAGCGGCGCAGCCAGGTAGGGGCCCCGGGCCCCCCCAAGCTATTTCGAGCAAGTCTATATATGTTACAGTAAAAGTGTTAAATTAGTAAATGTATACATTTACTAGTACGTGTATGCATCGACTAATGTGATCAGTAATTGCATTCACAAACAGTAAAATTGAAAGTATTACTTGTACATGCATGCATTCTCGTTTCTGAGGTGGTAAAAGTATTCATCAGCGAGAACGCAGACAATTTTAAATGGACACTTTTGCTGGTAAATGTGTACACACACATGTGTAAACATAACCTATAAATTGTACCTAAAACTTGTACCGCGCTTTTTACTAGAAATATTTACAACAATAGTACATGCACCTGTTCCTGTTATTTACCTATCTTCGCCTTCAGGTAAGTCCTGATATTTACCATTAGTTCGTGATAATAGAATATTCAGTAAGTAATTATTTTAGTTTATCATATCAAAATGGACAGAAGCCGCATGAAGACAAAGTTCTATGACAGTCTTAATAAGAAACAGTTAAAAATGAATAGTTTCCAAATGTCCTCAGAAAAGTATTTAAAACTAATTGACGAAGTAAAAGCAGCCAAAACTGGAAAGAAGAAAGAAAATCGTCATTACTGGCTCCTACGGCATTACGATGTTATAACTGTGAACATGAAGGAAAAGCTTATTGTTCCACTAGCGGAAAATCAAGAAGTACTCTATTATGTGGTTTTTGAAGAATTATTTGACATTTTGTACGACACTCACGCATCAATTGGCCACGGAGGACGTGATAGAATGAGAAAGGAGCTCCAACAACGATATAAAAACATTACTGTCCAAAATATTCAACTATTTTTAAATCTGTGTGAACCATGTTTAAAAAAAAGAAGTTCAGAAAAAAAAGGTTTGGTGGTTAAGCCCATGTTCTTTTCACAATTCAATGCAAGATGTCAAGTGGATTTGATTGATTTTCAATCGCAATCTGATGGGGAATTTAAATTTATTATGGTTTATCAAGACCATTTGACGAAATTTGTTATTTTAAGAGCCCTCAAAAGTAAACAGGCAGTTGAAGTTGCTGAGCAGCTTCTCAACATTTTTTTATTGTTTGGTGCACCGTCAATATTACAGTCTGATAATGGTCGAGAGTTTGTCAACAAAATTATTGAAGATTTAAAGAAAATGTGGCCCGAATTAAAAATAATTCATGGTAAGCCTCGACATAGCCAGTCTCAAGGCAGTGTTGAACGTGCAAACCAGGATATAGAAAATATATTAAGTACATGGATGCAACAAGAACAGTGCAGCAGTTGGAGTAAAGGCTTGGGTTTTGTGCAATTTATGAAAAATAGATCACTTCATGCTGGCATAAAAAGAAGTCCTTATGAGGCAATGTTTGGACAACCACCAAAAGTTGGACTTACGTCATCGTCACTACCTCGAGATGTTGTCCAAGAAATAAATACTGAAGAAGACTTAGAGAGGGTTATACATGAAAATGAAGTTCAAAAAAATGAAGAAAATGAAGTTCAACTAGATGGAGAACTGTATGAACAACATGCTAATGATGTAAATAATTTGCCAAATAATGCATTGTTAGACGAAGCTTTGGAACATGATGCGATCATAATGGATGAACTGTCAACAATAGAACAAGAACTATTCCAAGTTGAATTACAGACTGACACGAAGGAAGGTGAGGAAGAAAACGTGCAAATAGAAGTTGGGAAAAATTGTAAAAAGTGTGGAGTATCATTTACTTTTCCTAAAGACACTGACGTTTGTGAACTTTGTGCACAACACTTGAAAATTAGAAACATTAGAAAAGAAGCTAAAGAAAATTTAGAAAATCAAGCCAAACGGATGAAAACAATTTCTGACGCTTCTCATCCTCCAGCTGAGGTAGGAATGACCGTACGTGTTAAAGTACCAGACGTGGACAGAGGCAGAGGAGAGGCCCGTTCAATATTAGCATGCATTGTCAAAAAAACCGATGATGGGTATTTTCAATTGGGGACAAAAAATGGAGTTTTGAAAAGTTTGTATTCAAGATCGCAGTTCAGTGTATGCCCTGAGAAATTGATTGAAACAGAAACTATTCCAACGTCAGAAGTGCCTCTTAGAACAGTGGCCAATGAACAATCAGTAGGAACAGGTCAAGGTTTTGCAAAATGTCACTGTAAAACAAGGTGTAAAACAAAAAAGTGCTTGTGCGTGAAAAAGAATGTACTATGCAATTCAAAATGCCATCAGAGTTTGCCCTGCTGCAATAAGTGAAATTATACTGCAATAAGTGAAATTATAATTATCATTATTTAATGTTTTTTTTGTTTAATGTTGTAATACATTAATAATTTGTTTAATGTTAATACATTTTTCAATAAAGTGTTATTATTGCGTAAGTAGAGTCATTTTAATTAACATCCAGTGAAAATGTAAAAGCAAGTCCCATTATGCTTTTACTAACACCCTGTAGCAAATGTATGCATTGACTAGTACATTAATACATGTACTAGGAAAAATAAACATTTATAGACTTCATTGATGCTTTTACTACAATCAGACGTACATTCATACAGTGACTAGTAAATGTATACATTTACTACATTTCATACTTTTACTGTAACATATACATAAAACATAAAAAATCAGTAATAAATGCAAAATCAGGATTGCGAATATCATTAATCAAACCATAAATCAAAATCAATGTAATTATGTATTAAGATTATAATAAGAACAATACGAGTAAGTTTGGAGTTTATAAATTTGATTTGTTCTATGCGCTCGAGTTTTTTCGGTTCAATCAACGCCTAATCTAATTTCATATTTTTTATAATTTTTTTTAGAAACAACACTATGAAGAGCTCTTCCAAAAATCTCAAAATAAAAAGAATTTATTGGCATTACTGTTTATTAGATAGATGATTTATATTTGGATATCTTAAAATGTGAAGATTCTAAAGGCAACAAATTTTATAGCTTAGTGCTTGAGCTTATGTTAAAAAAAGCGGTTTATCTTTTTACGCAGCGTAAAAAGTGCCTAACAAAACCACAAAAACTAAACTTTAAATAATAATTGTTCAAAGCGAATTATTAGTAATCGTCGTACCAGATTACGAAAGGCCATTACATAGACGAAATCCGAAGCCGATCGTCTTTCAATTTTTTAGCCTTAATTCAAATTATATTTAAAAACGTGTACTAATACCTAAAAACCGTCAGTTTGTTTTCACATGTGTTTCACATTTCAATGTTTTCATATAAAAAATAAAACATTTACCAAACCCAATTTTAAAGAAACGATTGTGGCCTCGAAATCTGGAACTGAAACTTCCCATAATTTATAAAATGAACTTTCTTCGTTCGATATTTTGGTCTTCCGAATTCCGACAAAGAAACATAATATGTGCACTGTACCGCAAAAGGATCGAGCAATAAAGTTTGCCATTCGTCTTTTTTAAATATTGGACACTTTTGAAATGTTTACAGCTTCCTCAATTACACTAATTTTACAAATCTCCTGCCATTCTCGTCGGGGGTAAGTTTGTATTTTCTAAATAGAATTAGTTGAAAGTGAGTTTAGTGTAAAGATAGATCAATTCATCAGTTACAATTTAATTTTTTTTATCGAAAGAAAACAAAATCAGGTACGTTTTAACAAAAAATTATACCTATACTTTGTAGTTTAGGACACTGAAAGAAAAACGTATGTAAGATTGCGTTTACTGTCTCCAGCCTTACTTTGTGGAACTCCATAATCATCAAATATAATATAAATACAAAGATTAGTTAAAGTTTCACAAGTTTTATTAATATCTTAACCTGACAATATTGTTTCGACACTTTGTGTCATTATCAAAGGTAGATAAGATTGATAAACAAACACGTTGCTAAGGATAAATACATACAGAAAATAGGTAACTAGATACAATACAGACAAAAACTAAATATCTAACACTTCTAATAAAGGAGAATTACTAAGCTCAGTTTGTTCATTCATTAAAGGTACTGTGCGTTTATGTCTGTATATTTCAAAAGCTTCTAAAACGTCTAATTTGTGTTTGTTGTTGCAAAAATGTAAGAATTTAATGTTGTTTTGAGGTGAAAAATCAAATTATGCCAAACACATTTTGGACCAGAACCACCCAATGACACCTCAAAACAACATTAAATTCTTACATTTTTGCAACAACAAACACAAATTAGACGTTTTAGAAGCTTTTGAAATATACAGACATAACGCACAGTACCTTTAATGAATGAACAAACTGAGCTTAGTAATTCTCCTTTATTAGAAGTGTTAGATATTTAGTTTTTGTTATGTATTGTATCTAGTTACCTATTTTCTGTATGTATTTATCCTTAGCAACGTGTTTGTTTATCAATCTTATCTACCTTTGATAATGACACAAAGTGTCGAAACAATATTGTCAGGTTAAGATATTAATAATACTTGTGAAACTTTAACTAATCTTTGTATTTATATTATATTTCACAACGTATGTAAGATTGACAAAAAATGTATTTAAACTGATCAAGATTTTGTATCGAGTCGATAAGAACTATATCGAGGAAGTATAAGACTTATTTATTGTATATTAAGTAGAATGTTTGTTCTAAAGGTAAATTATGTTTGTTTAATTAATGAAATTTATTTTTAATAATTTGTCATAAATATTAGAAGATATGTTCAAAATGATAAAATATGCGAAAACTTCCTACAGTTTATTGAGATAACATCAACAACTGGAGCTGCCTTAGCTTCAAGTATCCTGAATTCATTGGAAAGCCTTGGAATAAATTTAAAATACCTTTGTGGCCAAGGATATGACGGTGCTGCAGCAATGGCTGGCCATATAAAAGGAGTTCAAAAAATAATATCCGAAAAATATCCAGCCGCTACCTACGTTCATTGCGCTTCGCATAATCTGAACCTTTGCCTTTCAAGCTCGTCTAATGTTCCTGAAATACGAAATTGCTTGGGTATCATAGAAAGATGTTACTGTTTCTTTAATACACCAAAAAGAGAAAACGTTTTGCTTCAGAAGCTCGAAATATTATTACCAGAAACCAAGAGACATGGTTTAAAAAGGTTGTGTCCAACTCGTTGGGTGGAGAGGCACGACTCGGTATTGGTCATGGAAGAACTGTAGAGGCCTCTTTGTGCAGCCCTAGAAAAAATTGAGAGCTGGACAGATCGAAGTACGTCATCTGAAGCGAGCTCCTTAGTAGTTAGTTTAAAAACACCAAAGTTCGTATTATCGCTTCTATGTCTAAAAACTCTCTATGCATTTACACTTCCCCTTAGTAAGTTTTTACAGAAAAAGGATTTAAATTTATGTACAGCTCTTGAATTAGCAGGGGCAGTAACCCAGAAAGTGAAAGATGTAAGAGTTAATGCTGATAATCAGTTTGAAAATATTTTTAGAGAGGCAGAGAACGTTCTCAAAGAATATGACATCGAAATTAAAATACCAAGATTACCTGCCCGGCAAACTGAAAGATTAGTTATACCAACGGCTTCCACTTGTGATTATTTTAAAGCAACCATTTTTATTCCATTTTTAGACTCTCTAATTACTAATCTCGATGACAGATTTTTAAAGCATAGAGAAACCATTAAACTTTTTGATGTATTATTCCCTTCTCCTGCAAACTCAGAAACGAATTTTCAATCTTTTCTGAGGTTGCACAATTTTTATGGAAGCAACGGTTTTTTTGAAACTTTTAGTAATGAAAGCATTTTAAAGGCTGAATTCGGATTGTGGAATCAAAAACACGCAAATACTCCACCAAAAGATGCTTGTCATCTTTATGCAGATTGCGATGAAACTATATATCCTAATATAAGAAAACTCTTGCAAATTTTTGTAACTTTACCTGTTACCACAGCAACAGCGGAACGATCTTTTTCAGACCTTAAATTTATAAAATCGTATCTTAGAAGTACTACTGGCCAAGATAGACTAAACGGACTGGCAATGCTCTATACTAATAGAAATGTAGATTTGAATTGCGAAGAAGTTCTTAATGATATGGCCAAAAATAAACGAAGGTTGAATCTTTTAATTTAAGCATTTGTATATATTTTGAAATTCTGGTTTTTGTCTAAATTATGTTTCAGAGGAACTTATGTTTTACTATACTTTATTTTTTCTGTCACGCCCAAACCATATAGCGAAGTTTGAAATGCAGTAATCTTACTGGTTCAAATTCTTGTTTCTAGAGTTTTCGATAGATGGTGCAAACTCATTTTTCTTTTATTGTTAAAATTACATCAACACTAATGTTGAGTTTAAATTTTTCTCATTATCAGATAAAATTACAAAGATTTATTTAAAAAAAATACACCTTCTGAGAATAGACAATAACGTTTTATTTCTATTTTCTTGGTTGCATATCCGTTGTTCTGCTAGTTTAAAGTAATCTAGCTGTGTACACCGGGCTGGGTTAGTCAGAAAAAATGAAGTACAAACGAATTTGTTATAATGTTGACTTTTGTATTGATTTGCTTATATTCAATTAATTTTTTTATGTTTTTGTTTAAAATATACCTTAGAACGGGGATTTACGGAACACTGGGGGTTATATAGAACGATGAGCTCATTTTTTAAATTTTCCCTCCGTATCGAAAATCTAGGGATTTTTCTGTTTTGTGAAAACAAGCAAGAAACTCAGCACAGTTTGGCGGTTTCAATGGCGGCAAGAAAAAAGGACTACGATAAAAACGTAAGTATTAAACTAAGTAATTTGTTTGTCTTTGGTTTTTAACACTTTTCGTAACCTGCAAGAGTCTCATCTGTTGCTCAGAAACCGTTAAAGATATTAAGTTCATGCAATAAGAAGATAATTAGTACATAACCTCAACAACACACTCACAAAATTTCATAATTGTTGATAAAGCCTTTTTTTTTGTATTGAGTTTAATGAAAATGTGCATTTTTCAGGGTTATATGGAACGCAATGCCGCGGCAATTTAAACATGTGCCGGGGACGGCCTTTAGGCGAAACTATCCTGAACAACAAATCGAATTAGCATTACAAGCAGTGGTCAATGATAGGATGTCCTTTGGACAAGCGGCCATTCATTATGGAGTCCCCAAAACCACATTATACAACAAATACAGAGGTAAACACTCCGATAAGTTGGGTAGGCCACCAGTTTTAAGTAATGCTGAAGAAGAATCCATCACAAGGGCTATGATGGTAGCGGCTAATTATGGTTACCCCTTTACTGACCATAGCACAAAAGAATTTGTTCAGCTGTACCTCAACCGTAAAGGACTCAACATTAGGTTTTTTAAAGACAATATGCCTGGAAACGACTGGCTTCAAGCATTTTTAAAAAGAAATCCTGCGCTTACAAGAAGAAACTCTGAAAACTTAAAACGGCAACGAGCAGAAGTTGGGCCTGAAATGATCAACGAATTTTTTGACAATTTGGAAGTGACTCTTGCTAATATTCCAAACGAAAATATCGTCAACTATGACGAGACGAATATAACAGACGATCCCGGACGCGAGAGAGTGTTTGTTAAACGGAGTAGCAAACATGCCCGACGTATTTTGGATAGTTCTAAAAGCTCTACCTCCGTTATGTTTGCTGCAGCTGCTAGTGGGGAATTGTTACCGTTATATGTAGTACACAAGGCTAAAAATTTATATCCTGAATGGATAGTAGGTGGTCCTGTCAATACTCACTACAACCGATCAACAAACGGTTGGTTTGACGGTGAAATATTTGAAGACTGGTTTGTTAAGGTGGCGTTACCGTATTTTCGAAGAAAGGATGGCAAAAAACTTTTAATTGGCGACAACCTGGCAAGTCATTTGTCTGCCAATATTATCAAACACTGCGAAGAGAACAACATTGCATTTGTTTTCCTACCTCCGAACAGCACTCATTTATGCCAACCTTTAGATGTGGCAGTATTTCATCCTGTGAAGAAAACTTGGCGAAAAATACTTCTAGAATGGAAGCTGACACATAAAGGCGTCCTACCAAAGACTGAATTTCCTGCTATGTTAACAAAATTGTTGACGGCACTTCAACCAAATCTGGAAACCAACATTGTATCTGGTTTTTCCGCAACAGGAATTGTTCCTTGTAATAGACAAAAGGTGTTAGAAAAACTTATCCCATCAGGCCGTCATAGACTACAGGAGGCAGCTTTAAATGATTCTTTTGCTGTTATCATGGATCGTCAAACAGCCACTCCAGAAACTCCGGCTAAAAAAAGGAAAAAGAAAATTGACGTTCCATCTGGAAAATCCATATCTGTTGCAGATTTAGAACGATCTGAAGTGTTGAGCCCTCAACCTGGTCCATCAGGAGGCTCGCTAGAAGCTGATTTAGATATTAATGAAAACGACTGTGATGATATAGAACCTGAGTCTGACTATTCAGACAACAATGAGACACAAGACTTTGATAGAACTCAAGTTAAATTTCCTCCCAAAGACTGTGATAATTTATCAAATAAATTTATAATATGTTCCTTTGTGTACAATAAGGGCACAAAAAAAGAAAGCCAAAAATGTTTTGTGGCAAAGGTGCTAGAAATATATGCTCCGAATAAAATGAAGGTGGATTGTTTGAGGCCTTATAAGGAGTGCAAAAATAAATTTATATACCCCAATGTGAAGGATATAAATACGATTGCTTTTGAACAAGTTGAGTTTCAGCTATCGGAACCATCAATTAATAGAGGCATCCACATATTTGAAGCTGATGTGATTTAAATTAACTTTTTGCGTTTTTTCTGAAATTGTTTATTTTCTTTAATGTTTACATTTTTATAATTGTTAAACTGTGTTAAATAAATGTTAATTTTCTTCTTAGTTTGCATTATTACTGCATTAACGCTCGTACTCATCAAAATTTCGATGTTTAAACCTTCATAACTTTTTTTTTATAATTGCCAATCGTTCCGTAAAGGTGGCAATGGCTTCCTATGTGAAACGAGTAATAGCTACGCTTGAATAAAGCACTGTTTCATATAACCCCAAAGGCCGTGTAATATGGAACGATAGAAAATAAAAAAAATTGAGGAACTTAAAAGAAATAGGTGTTCACCACAATAAGAAATTGAAAGTAGACATAAACAGAAAATAATATGAACAGAAACGAAAGAATTTGGTGCAATCGTTTAAAAGTTATTTGGAAAATTAGCGAAAAATCGTTCCATAAATCCCCGTTCTACGGTACATAACTTATAATAAACTGAACTATAGTACGGTGTTTTGATGACCCCCCCCCCAACCGCATTTCCTGGCTGCGCCACTGCAAACACCCACTGTTGGTCCTAGTTGCAGCACATCAGTATCATTTGAGAAATTATTGCTTCAAAAAATTGGGAAGACTACTTCAAGTACACAAAAAAGAAAACGCGTCACTAACAATTGTGCTGAAATAATAATACGCGAAACGTAGGGGAATTATGCTTAAGATGACATACCAGGTAAGATGACACACTTGGAATAAGTTTGCAAATATTGCCGCTAGGACGACTTCGGCCACGTTGACACAACTGCCAACAGGTGGCTCCACAGTGCCACATAAAATGGCTTTCGTCTCGTAAGTTTTTTGTGCGCAACATAAGCCAGTGTGATTTTGTCTCCTGAAATCTTTTGTTTCATAGTTTTACATGTGCCTGGTATATTTCTCAGGTAAGTTTGTTTACAATTTCTTTATTTATTTCTAGGGGTTGGCAAAGTTATTAGCGCCAAATGGGAAAGATGACATATCAACAGACAGTTAAAGATGACATATATGCCATCTTACCCAGTGGCTTATGAGAAATATTTTAGCAGTTTAATTATCCTTTTCAGTATGCCGAACAACTACCAGAGGAAGTCAGCTCGTCATTCTTGGTCGAAAGAAGACATGGCAAAGGCCATCAAAGAAGTAGAAGATAAGAAAATGGGGTGGCTAAGGGCTGCAAAAAAATATAATGTACCACAAGCAACTCTTCGTCGCCATTTCGTCAAAATTCCTACAAACCTTGGCCGCTTCAAACAGACTTTTTCTCACGAATTAGAGCAGCAGATAGTAGATCATGTGTTACACTTTGAAGAAAGGTTGTTTGGATATACTACTACTGATATAAGAAAACTGGCTTTTCAATTATCGGAAAGGGCTCAAATAGAACATAGATTTGACAAGAAGACTCAGATGGCTGGATGGGACTGGTTGCTAGCGTTTAGAAGAAGAAACCCATGTTTGTCCCTAAGAGAACCTGAAGCAACTTCGGCAGCTAGAGCCAGAGCGTTCAACAAACCACAGGTTATGAAGTTTTTCGATCTGTTAGAAGATATAATGGGAAGGGAAAATTTTTCTCCTGAAAGAATTTTCAACATGGATGAAACAGCCTTAAGCACAGTACAAAAGCCTCCTAAAATATTTGCTCGGAAAGGAAAGAAGTAGGAGCTATAACCAGTGCTGAACGAGGACAACATGTCACCGCTGTTGTCTGTGCGAACTCCGTGGGAAATATGGTTCCGCCAACCTTAATCTTTCCTCGCAAGAACCACAAACCAGAATATTTCGATGGCGCTCCAACGGGAACTTTGGAGTTGTGTTATGAGACTGGTTATATGGTCGGCGAATTATTTTTAAAATGGATGAAGCATTTTGTCAAATCAGTTTGTAGCAGTGCGGAAAATAAAGTCCTGTTAATTCTTGACGGTCATGGTAGCCATAAATATTTGGATGCATTAGAATTTGCCAAAGCCAATGGGGTTATATTGTTATGTCTTCCTCCTCATTGCACTCATAGAATGCAGCCGTTAGATATGTCGTTTTTTGGCCCTCTTGATAATTATTATAACCGTGAAATGACAACTTGGCTAAAGCAACATCCAGGCAGAACAGTTGGACTCTACCAAGTTAGTAGTCTTTTTGGAAGAGCTTATGCAGAGGCTGCGTCAGTGAAAAATATTACCAGTGGCTTTGATAAAACTGGTATTTGTCCACTTAATCGTTTCGTTTTCCCTGATCATGTGTTTTTACCAAGTGAAGTAACTGAAAATGAAATTGAAGGTGACGAACAGAACGATTTAAGGTCTGCCCCTGAAGTACCCATAGAAGCATCCATTACGAGCACTTTAGAACTGAACACTTCCGGACCAAGCTCTTGTAAAGCTCCATTTCAGAGGTCAGCTCATGACAACACCATTGATCCTGCCGGACAGTCATCAGATGATCATCTCGACAGATCAAATGCTGAAAGAAATTTCGCCATTACCAAAATCTCAGTCGTCAGGACAAGTAAGAAAGCGTACAGGCAGATCAACTGGTTCGCAAGTTCTTACTACAAGCCCTTTCATTAATGAAGTTAAAGCCAAAGTCCAGATAAAGAAGCAGAAAGAAAACCGCAAAAGCCTAAGAACCCATAAAACTGTCGTGTTCTTTTTGAAAGTGACGAAGAAAAAACGGAAGACCCTTTTGCTGATGAAGAGGATGAAGACGCAGTTTGCATTTACTGTAATGAATTGTACAGTAATTCTCGACCAGGCGAATATTGGGTTCGTTGTCAGCAATGTTTCAAGTGGTGTCATAGTCTCTGCGCAGATGTATCGCCCAAAGTTAAGAACTTCGTATGCGAAATATGTAGTTAGTTAGTTATGTCATCTTAGACTTAATTAATATGTCATCTTAGACTTACTATGCCATCTTAACAAAGCCAAAGACTGTATTCCATTTTAATTTTTAGTATTTTTATAATTCGTCTAAAGATATTAATGTTTACGTTTCTTGCTTGTCAAACAAAGCAGTTCTTTGAATAAAAATGTTTTCTCTAATAAATAGGTTTTTTTTCAATTTTATCCAGCCCCATCAAAAAAGTATGTCATCTTAAGCATAATTCCCCTATTTGCAAACTTTACTACAGAAGAAAAACTCATTCACAGGCAAAAGCAAGAACAAAGAAAAAAAGAAACAAAAAAAGTCAGAAAAGATAATGAAGACGATAGCAGTGATGAAAGCGAAGAAATTGACATTCATTTATCAGATCACAGTTCCGACAATATCAATGATTCGGACAACGCTGAAGAAGAAACTCTGAATCTGACACCAAAAGTTGGTGACTGGGTAATAGTTAGTTACGCGAGCAAAAAGAATATTAAAAGATACGTAGGCACAATAAAAGTGATCTCCAGCGAAAGTGCAACAATTAAATTTGTGAAACGCTACAAAAGCGTTTTTATTTGGCCGGACAAAGAAGACGTTGACGTTGTGCCACTTGAAGATATCTTCAAGATAATGCCTGCACCTAAATCTTACCGAAGAGGTCAATTAATTTTTCCAATAAGTTTTGATGGACTTTTTGTTAACTGAACAAAGTGAAATTACGTTTAATTTCATTTAAACAGAAAATTGTTTAATTTTTTGTTCATAATAATATATTTTACTTTGTATTTTGTCATGTTTGTTAGTGATACAGTTTAGAAATACACATTTCATTTCAGAAACTAGTTTGTTATTCCAGCTAATTGGAAAAAAAAATCATGAGGTGTCACATTTTACTGTTTAAAATGTGTCACTGAATGTGGAAACCTTGTTATAGATAGTTCAATGATGTTTTAAACTTGTCACAATTAATTCCACAGATGTCACATTTACCCGACTTTGGCTGTTAATTGTGACACCCCACGTGTCAAAAAAAATATTTTTTTTTTGAAAAAATTTATTAGATAGTGGTGTTTGAAGTGGGTTTCCTTATAGACGCAATATTTTATAATCGCTGTACATAATTACATATTTTCTCTCGAGTTTCCAAATTATTTAAAACAAAATTATTATGAAAAAGTCAGAAACTATGTCACCTTTAGACGGATGCACTGTAACCTTAAATACCCTGTCAGAGGTATACCCTTAAATACCCTGTCAGAGTTAGATATTCCAATGAGCGATATGAGAGGCCAGTCATATGATAATGCCTCGAATATGTCAGGCAAATATAAAGGTTTACAAGCGCTAATAAAAGAACATAACAATTTAGCTGAGTACGTTCCATGCTCCGCTCATTCGTTGAATCTAGTAGGCACACATGCGGCTGATTGTTGTTTGGCAGTAACAAAACTATTCAAGAATTTTATGTTTTCATGAGTGCATCTACTTCAAGATGGACCGTGTTGGAAAACATTGTCAAAAATGGCAATTGCGAAAAGAAACTCCTTCCAAAAAGAGTGAAAGTTACAAGATGGGCTGCCAAATGGCATGCTGTAAAAGCTCTTTTACTCAACTACTGGAGCTACCACGATGCAGTAAAAAAATATCAGACGATACAGGGAAAAGCAATGTGAGCTGAGCTGAAGCTAATGGAATCAGTAAACAATTTTTTAAGTTAGAGAATGTTATTTTACTAAACATGTGGTATTGATATTTTACGTTTTGACAAGAGTAGCAAAACATTGCAAAACACTGCTACAGACTTGAATGTGACTTGCAACATATACAAATCTCTAAACGAGTACGTATTGAGTCTGAGAGACAACTTTGATTCCTACGAAAAAAGAGGAAAAGAATTGTCTAAAAATGAAACCTATATTCTTGACGACGTTGAAATAAAAAGACGCCCGAAAAGGAAAGCTCTCCCTGGCAAAGATAAAGAAGATAAACCCCACTTTAATTTTAATGGCAAAGAAGACTTAAAGATTAATACATTCAATGTTGTAATTGACAGGCTTTATTCAGAATTGAATAAAAGGTCCGAAGTTTATTTCAGTATTAATAAAGAATTTGGATTTTTAAACGACTTATCATCAATTTCCAATGAAGAAATCAGGGGAAAAGCTTCTATTTTGGCTAAAAAGTATCGAACTGACATAGATGGTGACTTTGGAGAAGAGTGTGTACAGTTCAAAGGCTTTGTTGAAGGTATATTTGATGAAGAAAGAGAACCTCATGATAACAAGATTACCAAGCCTCCGAGGAATACACTTTTGGAGTATCTGCAACTCATTCGTGAAAAACAGTTGACAACATTATTTCCAAATATGGGCACGGCTATGCGCATTCTACTATGCATGATGACATCTAATGCATCTGGAGAAAGATCATTCAGCGTGTTGAAAAGAATCAAAAACTACTTGAGGAACTCGACTTCTGGTGAAGATTTTAGATTGTCTAGTTTTGTTGCAAATGCTGAGCTTTTTCAAGCCTTAGACTTTTAACGATTTGATTAAAGATTTTGCAGCCAAAAAAGCTAGAAAAGTGAGTGTTTAGAGTTTAGATATGAGATTTATTATGAGTATGGAGTGGAGTGAGTGTCAATGTTAATCACTAATCCAACTTTATCCAAATTAAGAACATGACATTTTTCAGTATAAGAGAATAATGTGAGAATTGAACGATCTAGAAGTTTATTTGTTGTATTCTTAATATTTTTATTTTTAAGTTTCGTAGCCTATTACAGTTCATATTATTTTGCTTTTACTTATAATGTCTTTTCAACTCTGCTTTTTTGAGTCTTTTGTTGTCGTCAGTACTTTTCCCCCCAAATGAAACAAATGTTATTTAATTTTAACAATTTAACTGCAATACTAATTTATAACATAATAATTTTAGCAATATTAATAATTTTAAAAAATAACTGCTGTTTGCTAACTTTTTGAATTATATATTTTCTATAAATATACAAATTGTTGTTAGAGCTGTTTTGGGGTTTTAGCCAAATTTGTAAACCAAGATTATTTAATTAATGAATACAACATTTCAACCTATTTATGTATTTAAGTAAAACATTAGTTGCATTTCTATTCATTTATGTTATGCTTTGCACGTTGTACCAATTTTAAAAAGTAAAATTAAAATAAACGTTATGAATTCATTTGAAATGTGCTTTATGCTTTAATTCCATAATCGTGAAGTTAATGGATACAATATAATTGCTAGCATCCATCAATGTTTTCCAATTGGTGTTTTGGTGTTTATCTTTAAGATATCCCAACTACTCACTTGTTTTAATGTGAAATTGAAATAAGGTATATTTTAATTTTCCACCTAAGGGGCGGGGGCCGCTTGGGTTAATTTGGCCTAGGGCCGCAAGTACCCTAAATCCGGCTCTGCAGATATCCATAATAATATCTTGTAAGCTTATGTTTGAAGTATGTTTTAACTAGACTCGTGTTGATAAGTAGCATGCTTATTGATAGCTCCAACTGCTGCCATGGTTGATCTACTGCCACTGTTGTTAGTGCTTGCATCTGTTATTGTTACTGCCAGTGCTTAAACGTTCCAGATTGTAATCTAGGAAAATAAAACACAACAAATTCAAAAATTTATTAACAATTCATTGAGAAAGACCAAACACAGACTGAATAGTTAACTTCACTAAAACTTTTAATAATAAGATCTGTTAATATGTCTTGTTTGTGCAGCAGTTGTAGCATCACCTGTAACAAAGTAAATCCAATCAGTATTACTTACATTCTCTGCAAAGAGACATGTAAATAGTGTAAATATATTGTAATACAAAAATAATAATGTTAATAATAATAGCAAACAGTAAATTTCTGTACACAGTTATTGTAATATAGCAAGCTGTGGGAAGAAAGAACTATCTAAACACGTTACATCATACCAACAAACAAAATAAAACAACTACACATAATAAGCAGGGTTGGCGAAAACCCGGGTTTTTCGTGAAAAACCCAGCCCATCGGTTTTTTTTTCTGGGGAAATGCGATTTTTTGCCGGGTTTTTTCCACTTTGGCAAATGGAAAAAATGGCTGATTTTATATGGTTTTTTTTCCATTGGGTTATTCGGGTACTTTCCAGTAAAAAATCTTTTTATCATTTGGTTGCTAGCACTACTCACACTCGCTAAACTCAGTTGCGTTTCGACTTTCTTCTGTGCAGTGTTTCGTACACATACTTAACCTATCCGTGAATTAATAAAAAGTAAAACAAAGATTCTTACTATTTTGGTAAGTGTGTAATCCTCATGTGTAATAACACATACATAAAAAACACATTTCTTTTAGGTATACTTTAAAACCTGTTAAAGCCTGTAAATGAACATAATATGTATACTATATATGTAGTATTATTTTGATTATTTCAGAAACATTGGAAAGAACTTGTGATATCTAGTATTATTGCGAAGGGCAAAATATAAACAAGATTGTAATAGTGTATTATGATACAAGTCTATAAGTAAGCTTTAAAAGCACTTATACACACGTGTCATACGCTACTTTTTATTACAATTAAATAGAACTGCAATCCATATTTTAAATCAGCATTTTAATTTTGAATTTGTATCATTTCGTACAGTAGCCTGTGCAATGGCGTCATGTCATTGATATGGAGATTGGTTTGCATTTGTTGTTTACTTTGTTGTTTTGTAAAAAATGGGTCAGTTTGAAGAAAGTATCCCACGGGAAATTCAAGAATTGGCCGAAAAAGCGGAATTAAGATTGATTCCGGAGCAATCAAAAATGCCTATTGTAAAGAATATGATAAACTGCTTATGTGGATGGAAAGTAAAAATTCGAAAAGTGTAAATGAATCATTCATGCTTGCCTACATGATGGAAATGGTAACATTGATTACAATTACAATTATTTGTTTTTCATATTTTATGTTTTATGACAGTCTAGTGTGTTTAAATCATCTACTTTATGGTGTATACATTCAGAATTACAAGCAATGTTGAGACTCAGAAATGGAGTGGACCTGGCATCTTTTCACAAGCGGCATGTGTTTATGAAGGCGGTAAATAAAGGTTACGAAGCTAAAAAGTCTCTCGTTTTCACAGAGGAAGAACTTCGTAGATTTTTCGTTCAAGTTCCTAATGACATTTTCTTGTTTTTAAAGGTACTGATATACGATAGTTTTGACAGAGATTAGTAACAGTTGCTTCATTTTTCAGGTTGTCACAATTTGTGGTGTGTTTGGTTCATGCAGAAGATACGAAATGTGTGATTTACGTCATTAACTGAGAAAGGTCGAAAATTTGCTATCATTGATGATTCTGATATAGAGTATGTTAAGTTGTTTAACAAATAACTTTCTCTATGTCCCAAGAATGTAGCTACAGATAGGGGTTTTTTGAAGTACGCTAATGGGAAGTGCATCAAGCAAGTTGTTGGGTTAACACCTTTGGTAGATGCCCTTCTCTTGTAGCACAATTTTTGAAATTTCCGAATTCTGCAAGATACACCGGTCATGCTTTGAGGCGCACATCTGCAACAATTATGGCAAATGGAGGGATGAGCTTAATAAGCGTCAAATAGGTTGGAAATCTTTGACAGTTGCTTCTAGTTACATCGAAGAATCTATCGTGAACAAATTCAAAGTTTTGAAGTGCATTGTTGAGGTTGTTAATAGGACAATTACTACATCATCGTTGTCAGTTAATACTGGTGATCCTGTGATAACCGAAGCAAGTAATAACAAGCTGGAAACTGCTGGAATCCACATATTAAATAATAATAATTGTACATTTAAGATTTATTTACAATAAAAATTATACTGTTTGTTATATCTTACTAATTACATGTGTAAATTACAAATACGACTTTCTTTAAAAATGATGACGTCATTGAAAGTTTCTATAGCAACTTTGAAGAACTCAAGTGTTTTAATGTTGAGATTTCAAACGGTTTTTAGTTTTTTAAACAGGTATTACGATGCAAGAGTAATAAAAAATAATATTAAAATAGGTGACACACTTGAAATGTATTCATGTTTATAAAATAAAGTAATTTGGAAAATAAATGGTCTTATTAAACTTGTTTACAAACTTAATGAAATCTGAAATGTGAATTCTCCGCCAAGAAAAACAAAACACCTGCATAGTTCTTGGGCTTTTAAGAAGTGGCTGCAAGATGAAAGATTTTCCAGTTGGATTAGTCAATCACATGACAAAAACCAGGCCAGATGTACGGTATGTTCATCTACTTGTAGTGTCAAAACTGATGGAGTGAAGGCTCTTATTCAACACAGTAACGAGAAACACCATCTTTTATCGGTGCAATCAAAAAAATGTCTCAAGCAGCATCAGTAAATTTCTTGTTCCATCTTCTGGAGATTTAAAAGAAAAAGTAGCCACAGTTGAATTCAGAACCTATAGCGCTGTTAAACATGGGCACAGCTACAATTCCTCAGATTGTGGCAATAAATTAGATTCCATACTCTACAATGACTCTGATTTGGCTTCAAAGGTGCAGTTAGGTCGAACAAAAATGGAAGCTGTAGTGAGTAATGTTTTGGTGCCATATTCCATAGAAACTGTCTTAAACAAAGTAAAAGATCAAAACAGTCCATTTTCAATAGCTATTGATGCCTCCAATAAAGGCAACAGAAGATTTTTCCCCTTGTAGTCACTTACTTTGATGATATTAGAGTTAAATAATGTTGTTGCTTATAGTGCTGACAATGCTTCAGTTAATTATGGTCGTACTTGCTCGGTGTTTCAGAAGTTGCAAATTCTGCAACCAAATATCCTTAAAACAAACTGCAACTGCCACATCCTGCACAATGTAGCAAAGAACAGCATGAAAATATTATCCTTCGACCTGTATATTTCTGCCAAGAGGGTGAGAGTTAGTGCAATAAGCTTATTTGATCTTTTGTTGCTAATGAGCAAGGATTGCCAGAGTTTATTTTGTACACCATTTATTAAATTTATTCCAGAAAGGTATTAAAGTTCTGGAATCGGAATACATAGATCCTGTGGAATAATATAATGTTATGGTCACATTAAAAAACAATATTGTATCACATAAGAACAATTGTTTCTTCAGAGCGAAAGCTAACCAAGAAATACTAAAACTAAATGATGTTGAGCGAAATAAATTCAAGAATGAAGCTCTTGTAGCTGAGACAAAATTCGTGAAGTGGACCACGTATTTATCAGTGGTACGATATTATATGTTAATATAAATTTTCCTATGTCATTTAATGATAGTAACTTGATCATTAATTAATTTGATAAAATTCTTGATTTTCCAAAAGTTATTAACAATAACATTTTTGTGTAACGATTTAAGAAACATTTATTTTTCTAAGCTACTAAAACATTAAAATCAAAATTATTCGGCAAATCTCTACATAAGGGAATAAAGATTAATATTAAGCAAATATTTTTTATCCAACATGGTATTCTTATAAACAATAAGGGATTTATAATAATTATTCATGACTTCTTAATCGAGTTGGAACATTTTTCTAATTAATTTATATTCTCTATATATTTACCAAAACATTGCGGAAAAACAATTTTTCCGATCCAAATTTTCTAGGAAATTACAGCAATTTTTATCACGTCGTGTCCGCGAATTTTAGCAACAATAAGCATAACACAAGAGGGCATCAGCTATTTAGACACAAATGTAGTCAAGTCTTATTGATAAATGCTCCGAATAGATGGTAGCGTACTTACGTGACGTGACAAAAATTGCTGTAATTTGCTAGGAAATTTGGATCGGAAAATTTTTTTTTTACAGTTAGAGAATATAAATCAATTAGAAAAACATTCCAACTCGATTAAGAAGTCATAAATAATTGAATTTGTTTATTATAAATCCTTTATTGTTTATAAGAATACCATGTTGGATAAAAAATATTTACTTGATATTAATCATTACTAGGTGCCAACTGCTTACCCTAATGGGTAAGCTTTAGTAACTTGTTGCTTTTGTTGAAATACGAAAAAAGAATTCAAGCTCGGATCCTCACATCTCTTACATCGCGTAGTTCAATAGGGTTTGGGTCATCCCGCGCTAGGCAGCGCTGGCTGTCTCGCCGAATACCAATAAACATGAATGAAAACACAATGCTTGTACTTAATAATTTAAGGATTCCCTTATGTAGAGATTTGCCGAATAATTTTGATTTTTGTTTTAGTAGCGTAGAAAAATAAATTTTTCATAAATCGTTACACAAAAATGTTATTGTTAATAACTTTTGGAAAATCAAGAACTTTATTAAATCAATTAAGGATCAAGTTACTATCATTAAATGAGACATAGGAAAATCCATATTAATATATAATATCGTACCACTGATAAATACATGGTCCACTTCACGAATTTTTGTCTCCGCTTACTGAAGAGCAGAAGATTATCTCAAAAAGTGGTTTGATTATGAAAACTCTCCTAAGATATTCATTTACGTGCATGTAGGGAAAGTAGCTCCTTCATATGAAAAATATCTACAAGCGGCAACGGTGCTGGATATTGAAGAAGACATCGATAAAGATACAAAGATATATACAAAGATATCCGTGTACTAAATCAAATGTTAAAGAAAATAAATAGTCAGCCTTCCTCTTCCACAAATTCACTTGCGCGTAAAGCTTTTTTAAATGGAGAAGAAATGCCTAACAAAGAAAAATAACGGCTAGATTTGCTGAAAGCTGTAACTAGTAATAATAAATATAAATTTTAATGTTTTCTATGTGTTTCATTGAGTTCACCTGCAGCAAATCCCTATGCCAAGCACTGTTCGGAATTTTTGACAATTTCATCTGACAACCCTGCCTAGAGTAGTAAAATGCAGTCTTATTTTGCAGGTACACAGTTCAACTCAGGTAAAATAACCAGTTAAATACCAGTTTGGAATACTTCCAACAGCTCATAGACGAACTAAGAAGCTAGAAAGCGAAGAGTGTAAGTAAGCAGGTGTTGAAGTAGTTTGTACTGTAAAGAGTCACATGCAAAATAAGGCTGTAATTGACATTACACCAAGTTATAATAAAATCCCAGCAAGGAATGTGTAGAGATGATCAGAATTTAAATGGAGTCAGTCAATATACGTGTGGAAAAAAAGTATGGACTACCCCTAATAATTTGGTAGCCTTCAGGTTTTATGGAAAACGCTCGAACACGTCAATTTAGTTTTTCAGTTTCCCACATTCTGATAGCATTCATTTGTTTTTTTATTGACATCTGTCAAAAATATGACATCATGTGATACATCATTTGAAAACTCTTGTTTCACTCAATATGTTCCTAGATTTTTGTGCAATTCTGTCCTGCCGTTTCAAAATGGCAACTGTTGAATTGTGAAAATTATCTTAAATTAATTCCCAGTAAAAGAATAACTCTTTCTTGTTTTATCAGAAAAAAGCAAACTATTAAACATGGTTTTATTATTAATCAAACTAGAACAATGCATAATAATTAAATAAAACAAAACAAGAACACAACAAAGAACAATCAAATAATCATAAAAATGATAATAAAATAAGAATGATGTGTTGAGGATAAAACACATAATAGAAAATAGTAGTTTGTGCAACAAGGGTGGATATGATGCCTATATCGCACGCACGAGGACGAAGTTTGAGGCACAACGCCGAAGGCGAAGTGTCAATCGTTCGAGGGCGATAGGCATTCCACCCAAGTTGTACAGTATCTTTTTTCTTCGACTAAGCAAAACAATTACAAAATAGATTGCACGTCTCCTTGAGAAATCGAATATAAGGATTAACCTATGCTTTTATCCATGCTAAAATATGGTTTATAAAATCCCCATCATTGTACAATTTTTAAGAGAATTATTAAAACTTGCCAGAAATTGAACATTTTCGAAGAGAAAGTTATTATTTTAAATTTTGTTTTATAAAAAAAAATTAAAAAAGAATTATTCTCCAAGCTGGAATTACACCTACGTCGGATAGCTTCATTTTATTTATACCTAGCTCCTACCCGATTGAGCTACCAAACTCCATCACAGACCGTGTCTACTATACTTATTATAAAAGTAGGTTGTACTTATTTAAATGATTTAATATTTATGTATTTTTAGTTATAAAAGTATAATTGTTAAAGATACAATTTCACAAATCACGTTATTTTCAAATGCTTTAAGTGTTATTGAAAGAAGGAAACATTGGTTT
Organism: Agrypnus murinus; assembly: GCA_929113105.1. NCBI lineage: Eukaryota > Metazoa > Arthropoda > Insecta > Coleoptera > Elateridae > Agrypnus > Agrypnus murinus. The sequence continues at coordinate 143,857,783 of OV816025.1, forward strand.
AACTTACTTTTACTTCTATATTTATGACAGGAGTTGTCAATAAATTAATTATAAATAAAGAAGTGTCAAATTGGACCACGTTGATTGGTTTTCATATCCGTACTGCACGGATATGAAATTATATCCGTACACCTTACTGGAATTGCATACATTTCCATTGCGCAAAACGTGAAGAAAACGGGTGATTTACAGGTAGAAGTAGAAAAAACTTATTTCAGTAAATGCTGAAAGTGACGACCGTTGACAACTTGACAGTGCCCAAGTCTAGAAACAAATGCTTCTTGAATACTTCATATCATTTCTGGTAAAATTTTTCGTATTTCCGTCATTATGTGGCACTTTAGATCATCAATATCGCTTGGTCTATTTAAAACAACTTTGGATTTCAAATATACCCACAAAAAGAAGTCCAAAGGGGTTACATCAGGTGACCTGGTTGGCCATTCAATGGGACCCCGTCGGCCAATCCATTTTCCTGGGAACATCAAATCGAGATATTCCCGAACTTCTTTTGCATAGTGGGTCGGGGCTGCATCTATTTGCAAACAAATCTCTGGACTGGGCAAATTGGGATTATTGTGTTCAAGATAAAGAGTGACTAAAGCTGGCAAAAGTTCAAACTGCAAACAATTCAAGTAGGCTTCATCAGTAAGATTTTCTTCAAAGAAAAATGGTCCTAACACTCTTATCTTTCAATATGCCGGCCCATACATTAAGTTCCTGAGGTGTTGACAATGAGCTTCTTGAATCCAATGTGGATTTCCTTTGGACCAATATCGACAATTTTGCCTGTTGACAGACCTTGAGGTAAAAAGTTGCTTCATCTGAGAATAAAATATTTGTGGCAAAGTTTTCATCTTGATTGCAAATTGGTTGCATGATTTTGCAGAATTGCAATCTTTGGTCAAAATCATCCTCATTTAATTCTTGTACCAGGCAGACTTTGTATGGGTGGTATTTTTCTTTGTGCCAATATGCACTATGCAGATTTTCTTTAACAACCAATAGGACGTCAAGCTGAATATTTTCATCTACCTTCAGCCTTCCACTTTTAGGTAAATTTTTAACATGGCCATGTTCATATTTTCTTAAAATCTTACAAACGGTAGATTGCAAAATCGGCGTTCGGTCTGGATGAATTTGATTGAAAAGTTCACATACCTCATTAGTAGATCTCCGACGATCTCCATAACCAACCAACCATCATAAGAATTTCAATACGGTCTTTTTCACTGAGTGACATTTTTGATTTATTAAAAAAGGAATTTTTGAATACAACGCAATGACAGTTAAATTTTACTAATGTTCAACCTTACCACTTGTCAATAATGACGTTAATTTTTGTTTGTGTTTGGTTTGTCTAAGCTTACTATTAACAAAACTACTATTGCAACGACATTGAGATATTTAATTTCTTTTTCCACCATGGATTTAAAAACAAGCTCAGGCCAAGAAACTTAATGTAAGGGCATTGAATGATAAAGCCTTAGGACTGTCTTGGTGTGATTGATAGTGTGCTTTTTTTCTGGTAAAACAAGAAAGAGTTATTCTTTTACTGGGAATGAATTAAGGATAATTTTCACAATTCAACAGTCGCCATTTTGAAATGACACAACAGAATCGCACAAAATCTAGGAACATACTGAGTGAAACAAGAGCTTTCAAATGATGTATCACATGACGTCATATTTTTGACAGATGTTAATAAAAAAAACAAATGAATGCTATCAGAATGTGACCTGAACCTGAAGACTACCAAGGGTAAGTTCCGCATTGTAACTCTTTTTGCTCCAAAAGCTCTATTGTCATAGTTACAATTATTTGCAATAATGGATACTATGGAAACCGAGTTCTTCGAGTTAAATAGATCTGAATGCCGAACTTACCCCAAATTATTAGGGGTAGTCCATACTTTTTTTCCATGCTGTACATATTTTACAATGAAGCATTTATCAAACAGTTATAATACCTACCGATTGCATCATAAGCACCTTAACAGAAGACACACCTTTAAGAACGATGTACTTTGTACAGCTGGCATATTATCTTCATCAGTATTAAGACTGTCATTTGAATCCTAAAAAATAAAAATGTTAAATAAAAATATTTCACATTTAAACTTTTTTATTTTATTGTTTGGCATTTTCAGATAGGAGCGAAAGACAAAATATGTATTATTAAAATATCAATTGAACTATGCAAATCATCACTTCGAAATATGTTACCTTAGTGCAAAATAATTTAGGCGATATTTGGCATAAACCAGCTGGTAACTGGGTGGTAATGAATGCAAAGGTCACTTATTGCTGCATTTTGTACTTAACGATAACCGCAGAAAATAACATAACCACAAATCTGGTTTAGTTTCAAGAACAATATATTTTTAGTAAAATTTTACCATGTAATAAATTCTGTTACCTGGTAAATGTCAAAATACGCCTACTCAATAAAACATATAATCAACATACTTGTCCTTAAAGATGTCAAATTATATATTGTGTCGCAGCTTGGATTTCTTCACGGATCCATGAATCATCAGCCTATCATGACAGAATAAGCTTTTTACGGGTAATTCCTTATCTATTAAGCTTCTAAACTCGAATGTAAATACTAGCATTAATGAAGCATTCCATCCAAGCCTACAAATTATGTCAATATTAGGTATACATCAATTCACTTTTTAGATCTTCTTTATTAAAGTAGAAATTATCAGATAGGAGCGAAAGACAAAATATTCGTTTGTTATCATTAACACATCAATTGAACTATGCAAATCATCATTTGAGTGACTGTTACTTAATGGCATAACAAATAAAACAACACAAGTACCTTAACGCAAGTTGAAGTAGTCCTTGGCTGCAATCCTTCTGCGGAAGTTATTTTTCTTCAAATGGTTCAGACATTGATTCATATCCATCAAAAGCAAAGCTAAACTTGATATTATTGGAACCTGCAAAATATTCCATTAGATTCTGGTGCGAACTAATTATAGAATTACTGTTTGTTTAAAATAATCAGATAGGAGCAAAAGACAAAACAATAGTTATCATTATTGGATCAATTGAACTATGCAAATCATCATATACAGATATTGAGATGGGTTAAAACAGTACAGACTTCTGAAATAGTTACAATTATTAAGAATTCACTTACCATTAATAGCACATGGTGCTCAGGTGATAAAACGATAATGGAGTTTTTATAAACGTTTATTACCATGGCTAGATAGTTTAATCTACTCTCTGGTGGATAGATAATTTCATTTTTTCTGGTAAGATTGTAGAGTTAATCAGTACGAAATTGTCAACGGTAAATTTAAAAAACAATAAAAGCTCACAAACACCAAACTTACAACAACAAGAAAATACTAGAAAAAGAAAGAAGAAACTGGAACGAACCAAATCTAAACTTTAACCAAGAAGAGGGCGCAACTTCAGTGTTGCCAGAGTAAATTATTTTTTACGCACTAGTTTTTTAATAGTGTGTTCCGATACTACGTAGGAGTAAATATGTTTTGTTAAGGACCTGGACGGCATGCGTATGTCGTCGATTTAGAAAGTAGTTGCATTTTCGTAAGCTTTATTACTCAACTAGTTACAATATTAGGTAGATACGCAAGACAGAATTACCAATATCAAGTAATTAATTTTCAAAAAATCTGTAATCTTTATACACTAAGAAACTATCGATCGCAGCGCCACAGCGTATGAAAAGTAAATACTTATGAGACGAAAAACTAATATTTATGCATTTTGGAACATTGCAATATTTTTAATTGTTTCGTACTAATTAAATATCTTAAGAAGTTTGTGTATTAAAAAAATATAATGAGTAAGCCATACAGTAGCCGTGTGTGTGGTGTGGGAAGGAAAAACATTAAACGTAAAATTCTATAGGTTCCCTGGACGATATTATCTGTAGCAATATATATATATATATATATATATATATATATATATATATATATATATATATATATATATATATATATATATATATATATATATATATATATATATATATATATATATATATATATATATATATATATATATATATATATATATATATATATATATATATATATATATATATATATATATATATATATATATATATATATATATATATATATATATATATATATATATATATATATATATATTGGTTTAATCGACGTTGTCGGACCCGCTATATGATAGGGTCGTTAGTAGACCCGCATTTTTTGATTTTTAAAATGTGTATATTTTATATAATATTGATCTATTTCTGATAAGCAATATTTAAGATCCTCGAGGGGTAAAAATATATGAAAAAAAAATATTGGTAATATTTGACAGTCGTTCTTGAACCCGATACATATTACAGTGTTTACAGACCCATTTGTATAATTTTAAGCAAGCCTACCTACCCTACCGAACCCAGCAACGTTGCCGAATGTATCAGAGATAAAATTACGATTGACGTAATGATTTCGGGATGCTAAGAACATAAGTGATCTTTATTTTTGTTGATTTGTTCGTAAATTCCATAAATAACCTTAAACGCAGAAAAATTAACGTTTTCCGTAAAACTCTGATGTAACTCTGAAAATTATTATTAACATGAGAAAATAGCATTGAGCCTCTTTTGTTCTAAAATACATAAGGTTTATGCAAATAATTGTTTTTTAATAATTTGTTTTTAAATCATTTATTTTAACATGATTAGTTTTGTTTACAAGAATACAATTAAAAGTTTCGAAGACACGTCATGTATATGTGTTTTGAAAAAATAAATGTTATAGCCAAATCTTTTGACCTCCTGCATTTTACTGTTATGTTTCTAGCACAAATAAACAGTTTCTAAGATATGTATATTTTAATACCACGGTAACAGTTCAGTCAAATTAGTAAAAATAGAGGGGAATTGAGGTAGATCCTTGGATTTTTGATAGGCCTTCTTTGTGATATGTTAAATAACCCCTTAAAAGTTACTACTCAAAAGTGGTGAACCAGAGAAGCTGATGAGGGTAAGCCATGCCCCCAGATGATTTTTACTGTTTTTTCAGAAACTATTAGGTTTATCAAAATGGAGCCAGTTAGGTTAAATAGGATTTTATTTAATTTTCATACCAAAAAGCTATGAAAACTTTGTGCATGTTGTCTTGTTTCTGTGTAATCGAAAAACGATCATATGTCACACAGACAAATAATTTGTATCGGTACATATTATACGAGAAGCTTCGAGCATAACTTTGTGTGATTTGATGTTCATCATGAAATAGCTATGGAAATCTCGTTGAGCATCGAACGCGATCCTGGTTCAGTCTTCTTCTATCTCAGCATCTCCAGCAAAATCTACGTGGCGATATTATCATTATTATTGGGGCTAGTCATATGGTAATTCTCGTATTGGCAAGATACATTTTAGGGGTATACCCTGTACTAATCAATCTTTTTAGTGAGCCTAAAACGTACAGGATACTTCAGGGTTTTACTTCGTTCTTTATATTCATATTCGTATCGAGTAATTTTTTTCTTGAATGGTTTTTGTTTTGGAATTCTAAGTTCACGACTTAATTCCACACCTGCTTTAAAATGTAGCTAGATATTTAACATTAAATGGGACTTCACCTATTTTACATATAGGATATCTTGAGCAGACGATGCCAATTCCTGAGGGTCAATGCCTTTGATCAAAATAGGCCATAAAGCACAACATATCTATGTTCAAAAATGAAATGTTACAAAGCTATAGACCTTCAAAATAAAAAAGTCAAAAATGCAATTTGGATAACATTTTGTGTTCAAGGACAGTTGTTATTAGAACATACATTAGTGTTATTTTCTGCTTGTGGTAGCTGTAGCGTACCCGCTACCGCTAGATGCGGAGTTCTGTGGTAGTGATATGTTTAATGTATACTTGACCCAAGTCGAATAGTGACAAGTCAAATAATGCTCTATAAAATGCAGAAAGAAAATAAAGGTAAAACGTCATGCAGTATGACGTACAAACGAAGTAAGAAAGATTTCAAAACAAGGTGAAATGCCCCATACATTTTGGTTTCTATAAAATAATTGTCCAGTACAGGGTATTCTCCTAAAGATATTCTTTTTACTGCAAAATTATCATAATACTACAACCAACAATAACAACAACATCGCTTCATGAATTTTGCAGAAGTGATGCTAAGGTTGCACTGCGAACTCAACATTTTTTTTCTTAGCTAAGTACTTGATGACGAATACAAGATCGCAATAAGTTATGTTCTAAAGTTGCTCCGGCAAATGTATTGGTACAAATTGTTGGTCTACATACAGGGTGTTTTACTCAACTTTCGTATAAATTGCATGTGTGATAGTATTCATCAATAGGAACAAAAAACTCTTTTTGTTTTTACGCAAATCGACAAAAATTTGCTAAAAATGTCAACTTTTGGGAACTGCTGGAAATTATAGTCAAAACAAACTGCGACATCACCTAGCAGCAGCTGCGTCAATGTATCAGATAGGCACATCCAGCTCCAAGTGTGATTCTTAGACCAGTGACCTGCTACCCACTTTTCAAAAACCATTCTTTTTTCGGTTATTATGAAAGATAAACATTAATGATTTTCAGTTTTTTTGTTGCATTTTATGTGTACTACCACCTATTCAGAGGATACGAATCTTCAGTGAAACATCCTGTATGATATATATTCATTAAATAAGATTTATTTTATCTAACCCACTTAACAACCAGTCCATAAACCTAACAGTTTTTGAAAATAAAACGACAAAATACATCTGGGGGCGTGGTTTAATATTGATATTTTACAAAGTTTATCTACTCGTAAACATGAACAAATCAAGCATAAAGTCATTTTCAAGTTTAGCTGACCAAAATACACTACATTTGATTAGTTTAACCTAGATTAAAAAAATAGCAGTTTCTATTTTTACTGTGCGTTTGTACAGTTACAAGAAAATTATGGAATGTTCGATCCCTACTTCCTGTTTAATGAATTTGAAGGTACAAAACAGTATACACTATATGGTGGTTAAGTGCCTTTAACAGAAACGTCGAAAGGTAACGAAGAAGAGAAGAAGTTTTTTCAAACCTTGCTCAATTCCGTTATATTGCACTTGTACTAAGTTAAAGATCAATTTTTATTGTATTCTAAAATAGCTATTTGTGAATTGGAATATGTATTATATTCTTAGTGACGAATTGTACACCAGAGATTTTCTGATACATTTGAAATATATGTAGTTCTAAATATACCAGGCGCAAATCATATTAGTCCACCCTGTTTCATTTTTGTTAAAGAACGTCCCACAGAATTTATTCAGTTTATCTTTTGTTCTATGAGGTGGCCGTTTCTTGTTGCGATAGTGAAGTGCTGCTACTGCATCTACCCCATACCAATGTTCATGAAATTCAATTGGGGGTTGCAACATACACTGCCCCTCCGAACCTTTCGAGTGCCCTGTTTCCATTAAAAGTTCCATTAAGTAATCTTACAAATTACAGACGAGAAAGTTTTCCTTCAGTGTTTTAGCAAAAAAGTCACAAATGATGCTCAACTTAGTTCGCCCATTTTAATTTTTGATAAAGAACACCTCACGATTTTTACCCTAAATGGTCTACGCCTTTGTTATTTATTGGTGGTATATAGTACATATCGTTGCCGTTAATACATATGAACTTAATTCTTTGAAATGTTGTAACTAGCAATGTTGCTAGTTGTGATTTCAAAGAATTCATCATGCCATCTGTAACAAAGTTTCTATAAGCATTTAAACCGCGCTCCTGGAAAATTGCTAGAAAATAGTTCCGCTAGTATGCATTAACGTCGACGCTATGTATGAATGAGTACTGTGATCCATTGATAAATATGTATGTGTGAGTGTAGTATCCAATGCAACGAATATAAACAAGGAGCCAGAAAATAATTCAGAAACCAAATAGTTCAAGCATTCATTCTCTGATCTTAACAGTAAAAGAATAAAGCATTCATTAACCACAAACAGTCTTTCAAACAAAGAAACACAGAAGATATTACATGTGGTGACCGCCGACTTTAATTGAACACGCAACAATCTGTCAAGAAACTTACCCTTGCATGCATACCATTCAAGATACCAGGATCCTATTTATGAAGCAGATGTCGAGAAATCAATTAGCATAATTCCAGTAGAGGATCAATACTCTCAGCACCACCACTACCAGTATATGGAGCAGTTCCATCGCTGAAGTCATAATCTATCTGAAGTCACGGTTGTATAAAGATTTTTCTGTTCTAAATTTCTCTGCCATCAAAGTAGACTACTACAGCATTTAAAGAAAGTATTTCAACGCCTATATCATTACGGTTTACTATCAAATTAAAAAAAACAATCTTTGAAGCCAAAGAACTAACTTGTCTCGACCACACAGTGAAGAGTGATGGAGTTACGCCGCAAATTTCAACAGGAGAAGCTATTCATAACTTTCCAATCCTTAGAATGCAACAAGAATTAAGCCATTTCGTTGGCATAAATTGTCGATTTAAACCTGAGCTAAACCTATTTATTCCAGAAAAAGTTTCAGAACCCTACAAGAAACCCACACAACAGTGTGTCGCAAAGCGTATAATTACAAATCGGTTGTTGTGAACTTCAATAAACGGTCGTACCAAAAATTCGTTACTTCGTGTGATCGGGAACACAGGGAATACATAGCAGATAAGCTCGGATGCAGCCCATTACAAATCCTTATCTTTTTTTGTGCCGTTTATGTATAGAACGTTCGCAACTACTTTTTGTTCCCTGTTAGACATATTTGTGTACATACATTTACTATTTTCCTTTTATGTTGCATATACGATTATGATCCAACCAACAACCTACAAGTCCAACAGAATCCTCATACGTTCCTCTTAGGTTAAGTTTTGTAGTTTTTAGATATTTACATTTTGCAACGAGCCCTAGAATTTAGAATCTGCTGTCTTAATTTTAACCGTTTTCAATTATCTCATTCGATTCTCACGTTATTCTTATTAGCGCATTTCTATAGGTTAAGTTCTTATCATTGTAACGAACATTAACATTAAGAGCCCTGTACTAACTTTAATCAATTGTAAAACCAGCCAAAGAAAAAACGCGGTTTTTTACGTATCTATCAAGTTGCTTTACAATCACAACCGCATCTTATGTGTACATTCACTAGTTCTTTCCAATCCTGTCCTCAAGCAAGCTGATGGAGACTTTTTCTGCTGGAAAAATTCTAAAAACCAAGGGAGCAATAAATGTGATGATCACCGTTGCCTTGGATACTTTGTAGTATCCAAGGAATCGAATGTAAACGAGGGATCAGAAAATAATTCAGAAACCAAATAGTTCAAGCATTCATTCTCTCATCTTAACAGGAAAAGAATAAAGCTTTAATTAACCACAAACAATCCTTCAAACAAACGTACAAAGAAGATATTACAGTACTTTAATACTAAAAAATGTAATCAAGTTCTTGAAATTTATCGTTTGATTACTACGGAAAATGACATATGTACTTTTCCACCTTATTTGGAAACCATCCACTTTCCCCAGAAATTAACTTTTCCGTATTATGTTGCGTTGTCTCACTTGTTCGAAAATCCTGTTAACCTTACTCTAATCATTTATATAAAAAATGAATTCAGTTATAAAGTCCTACTTAAAGATACCATTGATATGAACACATGGATTGTAGGTATTAATATATGCTTTCAATCATACAAATATAACTTTATAAATTTATATCACTCTCCAAACTCTAGTGATGCTCAATTTCTAATGAAACTTAAAAATTTGTTTGATGTATATGCTAGTAGATCAGAGACCTTACTAATTATCGGAGACTTTAATATTGACCTATTAAAGGATTCATATTATGAAAATAGGCTGAGAACTTTAATTAAAAATAATGGACTACATCAGATTATCGACCAACCTACAAGAATCACTAAGGACAGTGCTACCCTCATAGATCTTCTTGTATCTAATGAAAAAACCATTGATGCCCAGGTACACCATGTTCCAAAAATAACCGATCACCCAATAACTGTAAATGCAAAAGTGAAAGAAAAATATGAAGAATATACAATACAACACAGAGACATGAGAAACTTCAATGAAATGCAATTTCAATTAGATCTAATGGATCAACCATGGAATCCGGACTGTACAAACACCAATCAACTAGCAGAAACATTAGTTAAAATCATAATGGACACACTAAACAGGCATGCTTTAACTGTTAAAAAAACCATTAAATGACAATGGAGTTGTAAGCGTTGGTGGACCCCAGAAATAGCCTTGGAAATTGAAGAAAGGGACAGATTATATAAAAGAGCAATCTTTACACAAGAAGAAAGTGATATGAATAGGTATAGACAACAAAGAAATGGAATTGTTAGTTTGATCAGGAACCACAAGAGAAATTATTATCAAGAAAAAATAGATGATATAAAAATAACTCAACAGAAATGTGTAAAACAGTTAAAGAATTAATTAAAGGAGGCCATAACAGACAAAAAAAGGAAGGTATTATTTTTGACAATGAGTTAGAAAAAAAGGAAATTCAAATTGCAGAAAAATTCAATATTTACTTTATTAACAGCATAGAACAAATTATTACATTAACAAATTTAACCCAAATTGAAACTGATTTAAACCACATTAATGTGCATCAATGCAAGTTTGAGAAATTTTTACCAATAGGATTTTTGGAGTTAAAAAAAAGTATAAACAATTTACCTAATAAGAATAGTAGTGTCGATGGTATTACCGTAAAGATTAGCTTTCAATGTAATAGGACAGAGATTTTTGCATCTAATTCAAATGAGTCTAGAAAGTGTATCCTTCCCAGAAACCTTGAAGACATCCCATATTATCCCCATTGAGAAGATAATCAACACTAACAAATGTGAAGAATACAGACCGATCAACATGGTGCCATCTTATGAAAAATTATTAGAGACCGTCGTAAATATCCAGTTTCGTGACTACATTGAAGTGAACAAACTGTTAACACCTTTTCAATCAGGGTTTCGGAAAAATAATTCATGTGAAAGTGCAATACAATCAGTTCTTTTGAAATGGAAAAATGCTATTTACAAGAAGAAGATGATAGGTGTAGTTTTTCTAGACTTTAGACGTGCTTCTGAGACTATTAATAGAGATCTATTATTATTGAAATTAAAAACGTATGGGTTTGGCCCAATAGTTATAAAATGGTTTAGTGGATATTTCAAAAACAGATTTCAAAAACTAGATACTTTAATACTACATCTTCACCTAAAAAAACTACCTTTGGCGTTCCACAAGGAACTGTATTAGGCCCTGATTTATTTGTACTATACATAAATGATATTGTTAATGTAATTAAAAAATGTAACATTCAATTATTTGCAGATGACACTTTAATATATTTTATAGGAGATGATATTGAAAAAGTAATAAATATCATCAATGATGAATTAGTAAATGTATATAACTGGTTAGGTAAAAATAGTCTTTCTTTAAATGTAAATAAAACAAAATTCATGATAATAAAAAATAAGTTTAACGAAATTGATACATCTAGTCATGTGGGAATACAAATTAATAGTCAAAAAATAGAACAAGTTTATGAGTGGAAGTACTTAGGCGTAATAATAGATTGTCACTTAACATTTTCTAGTCATTCAAACTATGTTATCAGTAAAGTTGCAAAAATAGTAAATTTCATGGGTAGAATAAGCCAAAATCTTAGCAAGTGGTCTAAATTATTACTATATAAAACAATAATACTTCCCCATTTTAATTATTGTGCTAGTATACTTTACCTCCTAAATAATACTGAAATTAACAATCTTCAAAAAAAAAACAAAATTGTGCGTTAAGAATAATATTAAAATGTAGTAGGTATACTAGCATAAGAGGAATGTTGCAAGTTACATCTTTGTTAAGTGTTAAGAAAAATATATTTTATAATACGATGATAATAATATTTAAAACAAAATCCGAATATATCCAGAGCACATTTTAAATGAATTTACTATTCGTAGAAGATGTTCATGATCATAATACTAGAAGTAGAAATAATTTTTATGTTCATACAGTAACAACAAATATAGGAGAAAATAATCTGTTTCATAAAGGTTTAGTTGAATATAATTCACTTCCAGCTAATGTAAAAAACTGTACATCTTTAACATTATCTAAGAAACAGTGTAAAAAATATGTAATAAATTATATTAATATTTAAGAAATTATAATGTATTATATGGAATGTATCTAGTTATATGCTATAAATATAGTATATTATTAATAAATATTAAAACCTTCAATTTTACAAAGCCAGAGAATATTTACAAATGTGAAAAGAACTCGCATACGAGATGATGTAATTCTTACGTCACTTTTCTCCATCAAATATTAAATGCGAGCTATTATAACCAAACGTATATAAAACAAAGCTTAACATATGCGTCATGGCAATGTTGCCAGATCCAGGGCTTAGGAAGTCTGTAGAACATAGCGGGTTTGATAGCGTCTTGTATAAAAATATACGATATACACTTGAGAAAGGCGCGACGCCCCCTATAGTTCATTGTGATGAACTACGGTTGTATAAAACTTTTTACAGACCCTACTTTTCCAAACCCAAATTGTATATTTTTTTATTGCAGTTTTAGATAAACCTTATCCTGTAGACATCGAAAACATAGGAGAACGTTGCCAGACCCAAGCCCGGGTCTGAGAGCGTCGAAAATGGTCCGACAAGTCAGTAGAATATAGCGAAACGGGTATGTATAAGCGGTTAAACAAATATATATATATATATATATATATATATATATATATATATATATATATATATATATATATATATATATATATATATATATATATATATATATATATATATATATATTTACCGCTAGTGTATAAAGTGAGGTCCGTATGAACAAAGTTCACGTTTCAAGTGAGGTCCGCAAACAAAGTGAGGACAAGTATACGGACCTCACTTTGAAATTCGATAATATTTCGTCTAGAGCTTTTCGAAGCTATAAGTTGGCGATACTGAAAAAATGGGCTGGACCTCAGATGTTGCCAAAATGGCTAGAATTATACAGATTAGTTCAAGGAGTTGACGCCTGGAGTCGCTGCGCCAGATGTATATTTTTCAGACGTATAATTTCTTGTGTGAAGCTTGTATGAATGATGCGCAAAGTGAGATCCGAACAAGTGGCAACGGTGAAAATGAAAGTTATACACTATTGATTTTAATTCTATTACAGAAGAGAACGGAAATACTCTAAATAGCCGATTTTATTTCTTACGAGCGGAAATCGGTTTAGAAAAGTTGTATTATTGTGCTGTTACAAAATTTAAAACGATAGGGAAATATTTAGATTTAATTTCATAACGTCTGATTATTTGTAATTAGGCAATAAAACTAAAATACATTGTAAAAGAGATTAATAAATCTTCGAGGACTTGCAGCCTTTTTATTTTTTGTATTAATTAAGAATAAAATTTTTTTTTTCGAATGACATTTCGCCTAATCAAGATTAGGCTTTTTCTAGTCTTTAATAGTATATTAAGGGCTTAATTGAGTGTCTTAGAGCCCGTGCAGTCACCTGAAGCGAAAACCGAAGGCGCTAAGATGATAAAGGGCTCTAAAACACTAATTAAGCCCGAAATGCGTACGTTAAATGTGCGGTCTAAGTTTAAATTAAGTTTAATTTAAAATAAAAATATTTTTAAAAGTCCTAAACTTCAAGTAGGTAGGTGCTATGGTCTATAATTATTCTTATTACTATGGAGACGTCGTAAACAAAAGTAGTAGAAGGGGGTGTTCTAATTTAGCGATTTACGCTCTAGAAACAGTCCGCAAAATAGGTCATAATCATGTCATAATCGCCCGAGCGGACATAATGTGTATTATATATCCAGGGACTAAAATGCATTTTTTTAAATTATTAATTAACACTTAGAAAACACTTTACTCCAGTAGTATATACGCTATTTTTTTGCACGTCCTAAAGGACTTAATCGCAAAAATTCAAAATTTCGAAAATTTAGTTACATGTCATTCGGACAATTGCCAAAATCACATATTTTCCGGATAATAAATCCTAACATGTACCGCGATTACTTTTTTTTTGTTGTTTACTTGTTGTTGTTGTCAAGGAAACACTTTACTCCCTCAGGGAGTAAAAGTGCTACTTTACTCCCTCTTTTGGGAGACTAAAGTAGAGCCTTATATATCGTACGTGCAAAAAATAATAAAAGAGCATTCTTAAAACTATAATTCATCAAATAAAGACGAATAAACGCAACACAAAGATGAAAATTCAATTTAAGGAAGAAAAAAAGTTATATGAAATGACACAAATCTTTTTGACGTTTTTCTAGAAGTAAATTTTTCAATTTTGTTTTATAAAGAAGAAAACAAACATTAAAGAAATGTCCAAAATTTTAGATTCTATGCAAATCTTTAAATGGAAATAGCAATTGTCATGAACAAATAAACAAATGAAATTTTGTTTTTGTTTGTTTTTGGGCGAGGAATCAGGATGGCGGAGCATCCTTCGTACCTTATGGCACCGATTGCTATGATAATTTGGCCGACCCTACTAGAATTTAGCGGAATATGGGGGAATTCCACCCCAAGTAGGGATTTTTAACTTGCCAAACATCGCATTGACACGGGACCTACAGTTTTACTTCCTATCCGAGAAGAAGGCATGTTTTTAATTTTTCTCCGCTATTAAAAATTACCAGCTCAGCCGGGGATCGAACCTGCGATCCTTGGATTATGAAGCAAACATGCAAACCACTAATCCACCGAGGCTGGCAAGTTTGTTTGTATTATTGCTTTTAGAAAGGAAAGTTAGACGCAACATACTCTGCAGACTATTTTTCTGCATTTAATACACCCAATAATTAAATAAGTCATTTATTAAATTCATTGAAAAAAAATTTCATTACAGATTTAATCTTTAAATTGAAATAGTAATCATTATAATAATAATAATTATTAGTACAACCCATAACCTAAATCAAGGCCCCAGAAGCTATAAGCTTGTGCGGGAGGGAGGGGGCGATTATTATTATGTAGGCCCAATGTGCGGCTGCAGCCGACTTATAGATGGAACAGCGCAAATCCCACATTTGTTACAGCTAAGGAAAACTGCAGAAAACCTTAACCAGATCTGCCAGCGCCGGGAGTCGAACCGGGCCGCTTGGGTGAAAGTCCGGCACGCCAGGCATTACACTACCAAGGCTGTATTATGAACAAATAAATAACGGTAGGTAACCCAAAATAGTATATTATGCAACAAATGAATGATGATGTTCGAGTTGCATACACTATTTTTTTCTTGGACCGTTGCTGATTTGTTACTTCCAAGTGGAATTCTGTTATAAGTTGTAACCTCAAACTGGTCACCGGGTGACGATCAGATGAGGGCTTTCCTACACAACTACTAAATGTTTTCAACTTTCATTGTATTATAAAAGCTCGCAATGAATTTAATTCTTACTTCTCAAGGCAGGCTTATAAAAATTGATAACTATAAGTACCAAATATTACAATCAAAATGTCTCTTTTTAAATTAATATTTAATAAAACTAACAATAAGAATAATTTATTAGAACAGATTTAGAATATCAATTATATTTATTATTCACTATGTGATGATGGATGATGAGGTCGTTCCCAACTTTATAGTAGAGTAAATTTTTGCATTAAGTTCTTATTTTTTACTATCTAAAGATAGCGACTTGAAATCTTTTATAATGCCTTCAGTACTGGACCAATATAAAATGTAATCTGTTTAAAATGGGGACACGCCCCCTCGGGGGGTTGAAACCCCCATTTTACACTCCCAATTTAATAACTCGGGAAGTTTTCCATCAACTTGAGCGAAATTCATGTTGGGGGGTTTTTGGGGTTGCTGATTATGAATTCAATGAGAAAATTAAGAAATTTATATATATTTATACATATATATTTTTAAATATAGTTTATTTAGTAGGTACTTTTTTATTATTTTATTATTATGTGGTGAACAATTTATAAATATGACTGATGACATAATGCAACACTATCATTCAAAAAATTAAAAAGTATTTTATATTGGTACAATACGAGGGTTGCGCTGAAAATTGTTATTTATAAAGAGAACGTTGCATTTTTTAACAAAAAATCTTTATTGTTTTTCAAAATAATCTCCATTCAGACTAATACACTTGTGCATTCTTTGAAACCACTTTTTAAACATTCGGAAAATTCATTTTCTGAAAGGTCCTCAAAAATTCTTTGAAATTCTGTAACTGCTGCATCTGCGTTGGGAAATCTTTTACTTCGCATCATTTTTTTAACAGTTGGAAACAAAAAAAGTCGCACGGCGCCAGATCTGGGCTATACGGAGGATGAGTTACTAATTGAACTCGCGTATCTTTCAAAAAATCCAATGTTGTGGCAGCAGTGTGGGAAGATGCATTGTCATGATGGACTAAGATGTTACGCAAACCGGTCCTTTGGCGACCTGCCTGTAATTTTGCAAACATCTGTGGTAAAGCCACTTTGCAGTACCATTCAGAATTAACAGTTCTGCGATCTTCAAGTGGAATAACAGCAACAGGACCACATCGGCGGAAAAAACAGCAATCATTTTCTTATTGAAGCTTCTGCCACGAATTACTTTTGTGGGCAAGTCTTCATCTTCGAATACCCAAACACTAGACTGCTGTTTAGTTTCAGGGTCGTAACTGTATACCCAAGATTCGTCACTAGTTACAATGTGTGCCACTTGCCTGGAAGCTCCTCCGTCAAATTTTTGCAACATAAATTTACACCAGTCTATTCGAGCCTGTTTTTGACTTTCTGAAAGCAAATGCGGTATCCAACGGCTTGCTAGCTTTCTTACACCAAGATGTTTATGCCAAATGGTATTCACCGCCGAGGATCCAATCTTCACTTCCTCCTGAATCTCCCTATAAGTAATATTTCGATTGGAATGAATCAAGCTTGCCACACGATCAACATTTTCTGAACAGGCAGCTCCTGCAGGTCTTGCTTCGTCTTCTAGCAGTTCTCGCCCTCGTCGAAATTCTCGGAACCAATGACTAACAGTGGATAATGGAGGGGCAGCATCGCCAAAAGCTGCTATCAAATTTTCATGGCTTTGCTGGTATCCTAACTGTCTTTTATAGTCGTAGAAAATCATAGCTCTAAGGGCAGTTCGCGGAATGCTCATCTTAACTGAATTAAAAATGCACAACTACTTATCTTACAAAATTAACTACGTTTCACAAGGAAATCGGAACGTTTGACAATTGTGGGTAACAAATGTCAACTAATGCGACATTCAATTGTTGCAATTGTTTCTAGCCAATTGAGCTTCCATGGCCTGTTACTAACTATTAACAGAGCATCCCTTATATCAATACTTTGCTGGAACTTTTCGATCCTAAATTTATGATATTGTGACGGTAGAAATTCCTTGATAGAAGCTCTTTCAGATCAGCAAGTGTATGTATATGTTGTATTATTAGCAACTACATGTTTCACTTGTGCCTATACCAATTCTATTGTAGTTAAATAAAATATCCTTGGTTGAAATGACCTTACCATAAAGCCAATCGATACTGCCACTTTTTCAAACTTTGTGTTGGCGATTTCTCAGATAATAGATTAAGGTACGAGTTGCATACAAAGCTTTATGTTGGACTGCTATAATTAGTCTAATCAATTTAGAAAAAATAGCGGAAAGTTGAGGTAAGTCCATGGATTTTTGCATACGGCTTCCTTGTGGGTTATTAAACCTTAAAAGTCAACACCTGTAGGTGGTGAGGTCGAAGAAATAATGAGGATAAACTACGCCCCCTACCGGTTTTGTCGTTTTTCTCGGAAACTATTAGGGTTATCGAGATAAAGGAGGTTAGGTAAGATAAAGCTTATTTAAATCCCTACCAAAAGTGTTCGAATTTTTTTTCGTACTTCGCCTTCTTTCTGTGTTATCGAAGAAAGGAAATATGTCATACACGGATCAGCAATTTGCACCAGTAAATTTGCTCAAGGAACTTTCTGGCGTAACTTTTTATGGTCCCCTATTGCCATGAAGTAGCTAAGAAAAATTCGTTCAGAACCGGACGCGATCGTGGTACAGTCATCCTTTATCTTAGCATCTCTTCGGCAAAATCCATCAGGCGATATTATCGATATTCTTGATAGCAGTCGGCTGAAAAATTCGTATTGGCAAGTTAATTTTAGAAGAGTACCTGCACTGCTGAATTTTTGAATCCAACCCAATACGTACAAGGTGTTTCGCCTCTTTTGAAATCATAATTTCCTTTATTTATAAGTTCTTGGTACTAAATCATTACGCCTTAAGGAGACTTAACGGTAAGTTTCAAGCAGTCTTTATGGAATGCTTCGTGTTTAGCTCTGATCAATCTTTTGCGAGAGTAACTGACGGATACACCACACTTTAACTAGTTGATGAATATGACCTTAGTCCAGCATTTCTGTCCAGGACAACTTAGTTTTAGCCCATGCTACTCGTCGTTTTGCAGATACTTGTCAGCATTAACTATGCTGTTTATGAACTAAAATCTTCTTAATCCTCTAGCTAACATACAGCCTCAAATCATTATGTCTTGAGGAAACTTAACATTAAGCAGTTCTAGTTTTACTCTCGCAAAAGAGTAATCAGAGCTAAACACGAAGCATTCCATAAATACTGCTTGAAACCTAATGTTAAGTTTCCTCAAGGCGTAATGATTTAGAGCTCTATGTCAGCTGGAGGATTAGTAAGATTTGAGTTCATAGACGGCACAGTTAATGCTGAAAAGTCATTCACAATAATTATTGGTTGGTTAAATTTAAATCGCATCTTCACATACAGTTCTAATGAACTGTATGTGCATTTAAAAAGCATTTAAAAAATAACTAGAGTTAAATATTAAAAATACCAAGAGCGATAATAATCCCCCTTCTTATATCTTTTTACACTTAAATATGGATTTTAATGCATTCTTTTTGGCCTAATAAATACCCTAAATATAGAATAACCACTTTTCTTTGCTACAAGCCAAGATCGGTTTAGGTAGGAAGATAAATACATATATTCTTTTTAACACGTACCGTAAGGAAATTACAGACAAATTTTTAAATTTAATTAAAAAACGAGATGGAACAAACTCAGCATTTTAAATTAGGCGACAATATTTACTGATTTTCCTAGCATTTTCAGAATAATTAACATATTATACAGATTTACCTCTATAATTATTAGTGAAACTAATTTAACTGTTAATAATAATTAATTATTAGGAGTAATACATTTAGATTTTAAAGTAAAGTATGTGGTACTTAGCTATCAATTCACTAATCTGCCCCAGTAATAGCAGGCTGTTAATATTACTAGCACAATTACCATTAAAATGATGAGAAACACAAGAATCTTGATAGTTAAATCTAATCTTTCGTCTAAATTTAATTGATCTAAGCGGTCAAGCATTCGTTTAACAATTCTAGAAGGCAATGGAACAGCAAACAGGAAATAGTTAAGTTAGGGAGCCAGTAAATAGTCCAAATAGTCTGGAGAAATATTCTTACGAAGAAAACAGAACAGACATTTTTTATAGAAAAATTAATTATCTATCTATTTTATTTAAACAATTTTTTTGTTAAATTAATATTTTAAGAGTTATTACACTGTAATGTTTTCCTGTTTCAGTGAGATGTTAGCCGTTTGCGAATTATTTAGCAAAACTAATAAGTGAAAACTTTGCTGTGTAATAACTCTTAAAACATTAATTTGCAAGCAATTAAAAAATTGTTTTAATAAAAAAGATAGATAATTTATTTTTCTACAAAAAAGTCTGTTATATTTTTTTCGTAGAACCAACCGTTCTCGAGATATTTTCAAAAACGGGTTTATTAAAATGGCTACTGAAGCATACCCGTCTCCGCCACACCAAATTAGTTTTATACTGACGACCGACCAACTAACAAATTCCAATAATAGAATAGCATGCATTTTTGCTGATAATATTGAAAGCAAATGATGGCAACAGCGCCGGTCCTCATGTTATACTTAAAACCTGTGTATAATTTGATATTGGGGCTCACTTTGTCGATTAAATCGTATCTAATAATATGGTCCTCACGTCGTCAGTAGTATAGTGTAGCCTCACTTGGTATTATTATACACAGCAAATAAAACTTTTTTAAATTCAAAGAAATCTGTGTATATTTGCGAGATACATAACTAGAACAAGTAAACAAGTGATGACAAAAAAATTTGCAAAGCTGTGACCATTTATAAGGGTGGTCCTCATTAACTACGGTTCATGATATGTCCTCACTTTGATAAGTGGCCGTAAATATATATATATATATATATATATATATATATATATATATATATATATATATAGGTTTAATCGACGTTGTCGGACCCGCTATATGGTGGGGTCGTTAGTAGACCCGCATTTTTTAATTTTTAAAATGTGTATATTTTACATAATATTGATCTATTTCTGATAAGCAATATTTAAGATCCTCGAGGGGTAAAAATATATGAAAAAAAAGTATTGGTAATATTTGACAGTCGTTCTTGAACCCGATACATATTACAGTGTTTACAGACCCATTTGTATAATTTTAAGCAAGCCTACCTACCCTACCGAACCCAGCAACGTTGCCGAATGTATCAGAGATAAAATTACGATTGACGTAATGATTTCGGGATGCTAAGAACATAAGTGATCTTTATTTTTGTTGATTTGTTCGTAAATTCCATAAATAACCTTAAACGCAGAAAAATTAACGTTTTCCGTAAAACTCTGATGTAACTCTGAAAATTATTATTAACATGAGAAAATAGCATTGAGCCTCTTTTGTTCTAAAATACATAAGGTTTATGCAAATAATTGTTTTTTAATAATTTGTTTTTAAATCATTTATTTTAACATGATTAGTTTTGTTTACAAGAATACAATTAAAAGTTTCGAAGACACGTCATGTATATGTGTTTTGAAAAAATAAATGTTATAGCCAAATCTTTTGACCTCCTGCATTTTACTGTTATGTTTCTAGCACAAATAAACAGTTTCTAAGATATGTATATTTTAATACCACGGTAACAGTTCAGTCAAATTAGTAAAAATAGAGGGGAATTGAGGTAGATCCTTGGATTTTTGATAGGCCTTCTTTGTGATATGTTAAATAACCCCTTAAAAGTTACTACTCAAAAGTGGTGAACCAGAGAAGCTGATGAGGGTAAGCCATGCCCCCAGATGATTTTTACTGTTTTTTCAGAAACTATTAGGTTTATCAAAATGGAGCCAGTTAGGTTAAATAGGATTTTATTTAATTTTCATACCAAAAAGCTATGAAAACTTTGTGCATGTTGTCTTGTTTCTGTGTAATCGAAAAACGATCATATGTCACACAGACAAATAATTTGTATCGGTACATATTATACGAGAAGCTTCGAGCATAACTTTGTGTGATTTGATGTTCATCATGAAATAGCTATGGAAATCTCGTTGAGCATCGAACGCGATCCTGGTTCAGTCTTCTTCTATCTCAGCATCTCCAGCAAAATCTACGTGGCGATATTATCATTATTATTGGGGCTAGTCATATGGTAATTCTCGTATTGGCAAGATACATTTTAGGGGTATACCCTGTACTAATCAATCTTTTTAGTGAGCCTAAAACGTACAGGATACTTCAGGGTTTTACTTCGTTCTTTATATTCATATTCGTATCGAGTAATTTTTTTCTTGAATGGTTTTTGTTTTGGAATTCTAAGTTCACGACTTAATTCCACACCTGCTTTAAAATGTAGCTAGATATTTAACATTAAATGGGACTTCACCTATTTTACATATAGGATATCTTGAGCAGACGATGCCAATTCCTGAGGGTCAATGCCTTTGATCAAAATAGGCCATAAAGCACAACATATCTATGTTCAAAAATGAAATGTTACAAAGCTATAGACCTTCAAAATAAAAAAGTCAAAAATGCAATTTGGATAACATTTTGTGTTCAAGGACAGTTGTTATTAGAACATACATTAGTGTTATTTTCTGCTTGTGGTAGCTGTAGCGTACCCGCTACCGCTAGATGCGGAGTTCTGTGGTAGTGATATGTTTAATGTATACTTGACCCAAGTCGAATAGTGACAAGTTAAATAATGCTCTATAAAATGCAGAAAGAAAATAAAGGTAAAACGTCATGCAGTATGACGTACAAACGAAGTAAGAAAGATTTCAAAACAAGGTGAAATGCCCTATACATTTTGGTTTCTATAAAATAATTGTCCAGTACAGGGTATTCTCCTAAAGATATTCTTTTTACTGCAAAATTATCATAATACTACAACCAACAATAACAACAACATCGCTTCATGAATTTTGCAGAAGTGATGCTAAGGTTGCACTGCGAACTCAACATTTTTTTTCTTAGCTAAGTACTTGATGACGAATACAAGATCGCAATAAGTTATGTTCTGAAGTTGCTCCGTCAAATGTATTGGTACAAATTGTTGGTCTACATACAGGGTGTTTTACTCAACTTTCGTATAAATTGCATGTGTGATCGTATTCATCAATAGGAACAAAAAACTCTTTTTGTTTTTACGCAAATCGACAAAAATTTGCTAAAAATGTCAACTTTTGGGAACTGCTGGAAATTATAGTCAAAACAAACTGCGACATCACCTAGCAGCAGCTGCGTCAATGTATCAGATAGGCACATCCAGCTCCAAGTGTGATTCTTAGACCAGTGACCTGCTACCCACTTTTCAAAAACCATTCTTTTTTCGGTTATTATGAAAGATAAACATTAATGATTTTCAGTTTTTTTGTTGCATTTTATGTGTACTACCACCTATTCAGAGGATACGAATCTTCAGTGAAACATCCTGTATGATATATATTCATGCGCCAATTAAATAAGATTTATTTTATCTAACCCACTTAACAACCAGTCCATAAACCTAACAGTTTTTGAAAATAAAACGACAAAATACATCTGGGGGCGTGGTTTAATATTGATATTTTACAAAGTTTATCTACTCGTAAACATGAACAAATCATGCATAAAGTCATTTTCAAGTTTAGCTGACCAAAATACACTACATTTGATTAGTTTAACCTAGATTTAAAAAATAGCAGTTTCTATTTTTACTGTGCGTTTGTACAGTTACAAGAAAATTATGGAATGTTCGATCCCTACTTCCTGTTTAATG
Source organism: Agrypnus murinus (assembly GCA_929113105.1). Lineage (NCBI taxonomy): Eukaryota > Metazoa > Arthropoda > Insecta > Coleoptera > Elateridae > Agrypnus > Agrypnus murinus. The sequence goes on from OV816025.1 coordinate 143,881,028, forward strand.
AATTTGAAGGTACAAAACAGTATACACTATATGGTGGTTAAGTGCCTTTAACAGAAACGTCGAAAGGTAACGAAGAAGAGAAGAAGTTTTTTCAAACCTTGCTCAATTCCGTTATATTGCACTTGTACTAAGTTAAAGATCAATTTTTATTGTATTCTAAAATAGCTATTTGTGAATTGGAATATGTATTATATTCTTAGTGACGAATTGTACACCAGAGATTTTCTGATACATTTGAAATATATGTAGTTCTAAATATACCAGGCGCAAATCATATTAGTCCACCCTGTTTCATTTTTGTTAAAGAACGTCCCACAGAATTTATTCAGTTTATCTTTTGTTCTATGAGGTGGCCGTTTCTTGTTGCGATAGTGAAGTGCTGCTACTGCATCTACCCCATACCAATGTTCATGAAATTCAATTGGGGGTTGCAACATACACTGCCCCTCCGAACCTTTCGAGTGCCCTGTTTCCATTAAAAGTTCCATTAAGTAATCTTACAAATTACAGACGAGAAAGTTTTCCTTCAGTGTTTTAGCAAAAAAGTCACAAATGATGCTCAACTTAGTTCGCCCATTTTAATTTTTGATAAAGAACACCTCACGATTTTTACCCTAAATGGTCTACGCCTTTGTTATTTATTGGTGGTATATAGTACATATCGTTGCCGTTAATACATATGAACTTAATTCTTTGAAATGTTGTAACTAGCAATGTTGCTAGTTGTGATTTCAAAGAATTCATCATGCCATCTGTAACAAAGTTTCTATAAGCATTTAAACCGCGCTCCTGGAAAATTGCTAGAAAATAGTTCCGCTAGTATGCATTAACGTCGACGCTATGTATGAATGAGTACTGTGATCCATTGATAAATATGTATGTGTGAGTGTAGTATCCAATGCAACGAATATAAACAAGGAGTCAGAAAATAATTCAGAAACCAAATAGTTCAAGCATTCATTCTCTGATCTTAACAGTAAAAGAATAAAGCATTCATTAACCACAAACAGTCTTTCAAACAAAGAAACACAGAAGATATTACATGTGGTGACCGCCGACTTTAATTGAACACGCAACAATCTGTCAAGAAACTTACCCTTGCATGCATACCATTCAAGATACCAGGATCCTATTTATGAAGCAGATGTCGAGAAATCAATTAGCATAATTCCAGTAGAGGATCAATACTCTCAGCACCACCACTACCAGTATATGGAGCAGTTCCATCGCTGAAGTCATAATCTATCTGAAGTCACGGTTGTATAAAGTTTTTTTCTGTTCTAAATTTCTCTGCCATCAAAGTAGACTACTACAGCATTTAAAGAAAGTATTTCAACGCCTATATCATTACGGTTTACTATCAAATTAAAAAAAACAATCTTTGAAGCCAAAGAACTAACTTGTCTCGACCACACAGTGAAGAGTGATGGAGTTACGCCGCAAATTTCAACAGGAGAAGCTATTCATAACTTTCCAATCCTTAGAATGCAACAAGAATTAAGCCATTTCGTTGGCATAAATTGTCGATTTAAACCTGAGCTAAACCTATTTATTCCAGAAAAAGTTTCAGAACCCTACAAGAAACCCACACAACAGTGTGTCGCAAAGCGTATAATTACAAATCGGTTGTTGTGAACTTCAATAAACGGTCGTACCAAAAATTCGTTACTTCGTGTGATCGGGAACACAGGGAATACATAGCAGATAAGCTCGGATGCAGCCCATTACAAATCCTTATCTTTTTTTGTGCCGTTTATGTATAGAACGTTCGCAACTACTTTTTGTTCCCTGTTAGACATATTTGTGTACATACATTTACTATTTTCCTTTTATGTTGCATATACGATTATGATCCAACCAACAACCTACAAGTCCAACAGAATCCTCATACGTTCCTCTTAGGTTAAGTTTTGTAGTTTTTAGATATTTACATTTTGCAACGAGCCCTAGAATTTAGAATCTGCTGTCTTAATTTTAACCGTTTTCAATTATCTCATTCGATTCTCACGTTATTCTTATTAGCGCATTTCTATAGGTTAAGTTCTTATCATTGTAACGAACATTAACATTAAGAGCCCTGTACTAACTTTAATCAATTGTAAAACCAGCCAAAGAAAAAACGCGGTTTTTTACGTATCTATCAAGTTGCTTTACAATCACAACCGCATCTTATGTGTACATTCACTAGTTCTTTCCAATCCTGTCCTCAAGCAAGCTGATGGAGACTTTTTCTGCTGGAAAAATTCTAAAAACCAAGGGAGCAATAAATGTGATGATCACCGTTGCCTTGGATACTTTGTAGTATCCAAGGAATCGAATGTAAACGAGGGATCAGAAAATAATTCAGAAACCAAATAGTTCGAGCATTCATTCTCTCATCTTAACAGGAAAAGAATAAAGCTTTAATTAACCACAAACAATCCTTCAAACAAACGTACAAAGAAGATATTACAGTACTTTAATACTAAAAAATGTAATCAAGTTCTTGAAATTTATCGTTTGATTACTACGGAAAATGACATATGTACTTTTCCACCTTATTTGGAAACCATCCACTTTCCCCAGAAATTAACTTTTCCGTATTATGTTGCGTTGTCTCACTTGTTCGAAAATCCTGTTAACCTTACTCTAATCATTTATATAAAAAATGAATTCAGTTATAAAGTCCTACTTAAAGATACCATTGATATGAACACATGGATTGTAGGTATTAATATATGCTTTCAATCATACAAATATAACTTTATAAATTTATATCACTCTCCAAACTCTAGTGATGCTCAATTTCTAATGAAACTTGAAAATTTGTTTGATGTATATGCTAGTAGATCAGAGACCTTACTAATTATCGGAGACTTTAATATTGACCTATTAAAGGATTCATATTATGAAAATAGGCTGAGAACTTTAATTAAAAATAATGGACTACATCAGATTATCGACCAACCTACAAGAATCACTAAGGACAGTGCTACCCTCATAGATCTTCTTGTATCTAATGAAAAAACCATTGATGCCCAGGTACACCATGTTCCAAAAATAACCGATCACACAATAACTGTAAATGCAAAAGTGAAAGAAAAATATGAAGAATATACAATACAACACAGAGACATGAGAAACTTCAATGAAATGCAATTTCAATTAGATCTAATGGATCAACCATGGAATCCGGACTGTACAAACACCAATCAACTAGCAGAAACATTAGTTAAAATCATAATGGACACACTAAACAGGCATGCTTTAACTGTTAAAAAAACCATTAAATGACAATGGAGTTGTAAGCGTTGGTGGACCCCAGAAATAGCCTTGGAAATTGAAGAAAGGGACAGATTATATAAAAGAGCAATCTTTACACAAGAAGAAAGTGATATGAATAGGTATAGACAACAAAGAAATGGAATTGTTAGTTTGATCAGGAACCACAAGAGAAATTATTATCAAGAAAAAATAGATGATATAAAAATAACTCAACAGAAATGTGTAAAACAGTTAAAGAATTAATTAAAGGAGGCCATAACAGACAAAAAAAGGAAGGTATTATTTTTGACAATGAGTTAGAAAAAAAGGAAATTCAAATTGCAGAAAAATTCAATATTTACTTTATTAACAGCATAGAACAAATTATTACATTAACAAATTTAACCCAAATTGAAACTGATTTAAACCACATTAATGTGCATCAATGCAAGTTTGAGAAATTTTTACCAATAGGATTTTTGGAGTTAAAAAAAAGTATAAACAATTTACCTAATAAGAATAGTAGTGTCGATGGTATTACCGTAAAGATTAGCTTTCAATGTAATAGGACAGAGATTTTTGCATCTAATTCAAATGAGTCTAGAAAGTGTATCCTTCCCAGAAACCTTGAAGACATCCCATATTATCCCCATTGAGAAGATAATCAACACTAACAAATGTGAAGAATACAGACCGATCAACATGGTGCCATCTTATGAAAAATTATTAGAGACCGTCGTAAATATCCAGTTTCGTGACTACATTGAAGTGAACAAACTGTTAACACCTTTTCAATCAGGGTTTCGGAAAAATAATTCATGTGAAAGTGCAATACAATCAGTTCTTTTGAAATGGAAAAATGCTATTTACAAGAAGAAGATGATAGGTGTAGTTTTTCTAGACTTTAGACGTGCTTCTGAGACTATTAATAGAGATCTATTATTATTGAAATTAAAAACATATGGGTTTGGCCCAATAGTTATAAAATGGTTTAGTGGATATTTCAAAAACAGATTTCAAAAACTAGATACTTTAATACTACATCTTCACCTAAAAAAACTACCTTTGGCGTTCCACAAGGAACTGTATTAGGCCCTGATTTATTTGTACTATACATAAATGATATTGTTAATGTAATTAAAAAATGTAACATTCAATTATTTGCAGATGACACTTTAATATATTTTATAGGAGATGATATTGAAAAAGTAATAAATATCATCAATGATGAATTAGTAAATGTATATAACTGGTTAGGTAAAAATAGTCTTTCTTTAAATGTAAATAAAACAAAATTCATGATAATAAAAAATAAGTTTAACGAAATTGATACATCTAGTCATGTGGGAATACAAATTAATAGTCAAAAAATAGAACAAGTTTATGAGTGGAAGTACTTAGGCGTAATAATAGATTGTCACTTAACATTTTCTAGTCATTCAAACTATGTTATCAGTAAAGTTGCAAAAATAGTAAATTTCATGGGTAGAATAAGCCAAAATCTTAGCAAGTGGTCTAAATTATTACTATATAAAACAATAATACTTCCCCATTTTAATTATTGTGCTAGTATACTTTACCTCCTAAATAATACTGAAATTAACAATCTTCAAAAAAAAAACAAAATTGTGCGTTAAGAATAATATTAAAATGTAGTAGGTATACTAGCATAAGAGGAATGTTGCAAGTTACATCTTTGTTAAGTGTTAAGAAAAATATATTTTATAATACGATGATAATAATATTTAAAACAAAAAACCGAATATATCCAGAGCACATTTTAAATGAATTTACTATTCGTAGAAGATGTTCATGATCATAATACTAGAAGTAGAAATAATTTTTATGTTCATACAGTAACAACAAATATAGGAGAAAATAATCTGTTTCATAAAGGTTTAGTTGAATATAATTCACTTCCAGCTAATGTAAAAAACTGTACATCTTTAACATTATCTAAGAAACAGTGTAAAAAATATGTAATAAATTATATTAATATTTAAGAAATTATAATGTATTATATGGAATGTATCTAGTTATATGCTATAAATATAGTATATTATTAATAAATATTAAAACCTTCAATTTTACAAAGCCAGAGAATATTTACAAATGTGAAAAGAACTCGCATACGAGATGATGTAATTCTTACGTCACTTTTCTCCATCAAATATTAAATGCGAGCTATTATAACCAAACGTATATAAAACAAAGCTTAACATATGCGTCATGGCAATGTTGCCAGATCCAGGGCTTAGGAAGTCTGTAGAACATAGCGGGTTTGATAGCGTCTTGTATAAAAATATACGATATACACTTGAGAAAGGCGCGACGCCCCCTATAGTTCATTGTGATGAACTACGGTTGTATAAAACTTTTTACAGACCCTACTTTTCCAAACCCAAATTGTATATTTTTTTATTGCAGTTTTAGATAAACCTTATCCTGTAGACATCGAAAACATAGGAGAACGTTGCCAGACCCAAGCCCGGGTCTGAGAGCGTCGAAAATGGTCCGACAAGTCAGTAGAATATAGCGAAACGGGTATGTATAAGCGGTTAAACAAATATATATATATATATATATATATATATATATATATATATATATATATATATATATATATATATATATATATATATATATATATATATA